>JAYESA010000013.1:70399743-70791077 GCA_036927795.1 Iris macrosiphon | reverse complement strand
AGCCATGGGCGTTTCAGCATCAACAGTAGTACCAGGCACCAGTTCATGTTCACCAGGATCAGCAGCAGCCTCCGAGAGAGACACAGCAGACTTGTCATTTCTGTAAGAAGCCAGGTCACCTTTGGGAGAGCTGTAGAACGAGGCTAGGACTTTGTTTGCACTACGGCGCTGCGGGACATCGAGTAAGGGATTGTCTTCTAGTCCCTTGTCTTCCCGGCCAGCGCGCAACTCCAAATTATAGAGATCCAGTTAGGCTACCTGTGGAAACGTATATTGCTCAGCACCCGCGAAGGGAACCACCCCAGCAGGACGGGACATTTGCGATGACGGTCGAGGAGACCGATACTGCAGGTAATGTGTTAGCAGGTTCTGTTCTTTCCTTCCTTCTATTTCTTTCTATTTGATTGATTGATTGATTCCCTAGTACCGTAGCTTGTATTCATGATTTTTGTTAGAATGTAGTTAGTAGTACACCTGACAGAGACTGCAATACCATGACAAAAGACACCATGACCGTACATATTTTCTTAGATTGCACGTTGTATGACTGTAGGTATAATTTTTCTTAGACCAGATTATTAGGGTTGACCATAGTAGATTTATGAAGAGGTTATGACTTGACAAGGAGAGACAATATGCTTAAAACTTTGAGGATAAGCATTAATTTAAATAAAGAGTTAAGGATTTAATATGGAAGAATTGATGAATCATTAATTTTATCAAGATTGAGATATGATTAAATTATCATTAAAATTCGAGGATAAACATTAATTTAAATGAAAGGTTAAGAATTTAACATGGTAGAATCGATGATTTATTGATTATGATATAATTCATCATTAAAAACTTGAGAAAATTAAGGAGATTATCATTATAATTATTTGACTGCAAGATATGAATTTTAAAATTTATATTATGAATGTTGCATATGAAGATTTCATAAGTATCGCATTGTTTGAGTATTTTGGAAAAAAAAGATCAAGGAATAAGATCATTAATGGATTAGTGTTTGAATTCGATTTCCGGGATGAGGATTTATATTTTATAAATATGCAAGTGATTGGATTTATGGATTAGTGTTTTTAGATGGGATTTCTAAATTTATAAAAATGTGCATTGACTGAATTTAAATTAGAGGATTGGATATTAAATTTTTGAGTATTTAATTATTAACTTAAATTTCGGAGGAAATTGTGACAAAAATTGAAATTGATTTTAAATTTGAGGATTTTTAGGAATATGCTATTCATATAATTTTGAAAATTTTATGGAATAGCAATATGGATTTACTTTATGATTAAATGGTTTGATGAATCTAGATTTGATGGAAAATAATATAATATAATATAATAAATAAACACTACTATTGGGGATTTTAAATTTCGAGGACGAAATTCTTTTAAGGAGGGTAGACTTGTCACTACCACATTCTAAAAACAGGGATATTTTTGACTTTTTATATATTATTAATATTGTGGTAGTTATTTTAAATGATTGCATGATAAGTGTATTTAATTTAAATAATTGTATGAGATGTGTATTTAAATATATTATATATATACAGTGTTCATTAATGTTTGAGCTGGTAGACTTGACCTAGAAGCCCACTAGATGAACACTAGACCGAATTATAGGATTATGTATTAATTTGTATTAATTAAAATTTAATTATTTGGGATTGTGATTAATTACCGTAATTTTATTTAATTGTTGCGCCTTACCGTTGCTTCGATATTTGGAGCGCTACCCTAGCTTTTGCCTTCCAACAAATTTCACAACCTTGCCCTAGACGTGCCCTCATTCTATTCTGACCTATTTGTAACTCATAATTATGCTCTCTTGTGCTTCATTTTAGCTGCACAATATTCGTCGCGGACGTTTATTTAATTTCTAAACAAATTCTAACTTTGTATCGTTGTGCGTTCTAATCGAAATTGGAGGCAATCTCGACCCATTTTTCGTGCAACCCCAATTAGGATAATATTTGTTCTAAGTCTTCTTTACTAATGATATTTGTGTCCCAACCTAATTTTGGCCCCATGTACTCCTAATTAATTTTAGAACACCGCTTACATTTGTTTCTAATTAAATTAGAGATACCAACTTTGACTAATCCAATTTTAATCCAATTTAATCCAAATACCCTATTAATTAAGCCCATACCAAACACACAACACCCTCTCACCCTATAAAACACCAAACACCAAATCGTCCACCAATTTTTCATCATTTCATGTGTCTATGCAAATACCCAAATTTAAGGGGGCTAATTTGCAAATGTTGCATTAGGTGTCAACACCCCATTGGTTCAAAACAAATGGAGAGTCCTAGTATTTGACTAGTCAACCAACCCCTCTCCTTGTATGAGTAAATTTCTCATGTCAAATCCTGACCATCAATTCAAAATGGGAGCATCAACACCACTCATTCCCACACACCCCTTCCTATTTAATGCCTCCTCAAGGCACTCTTCCTAAGCAAGCCCTAATCTCCAAACCTAGGAAAGCCCCCATCTCCTCCCCCTCACACAACCGTATGCATTTTCTATTTTTCCTTTCTTCTTCTCTTCTTCTTTTTCTCCTCCTTTTTTTTAATTTAGAAAGGGCGGGGGGGGGGGGGGGGGGGGGGAATACACCAACTCCACCACTACCACCTCTTCCCGAGCTCCTACTCCGGTGCTGCTACTTCGGTACCGGCCACGAACCCCCCGCCGAGGACCCCGCTCCACTCCCCTCCACTCAGCCTCTCCTCTCCGGCCACGGCTAACACCACCATCGGCAGACCCTACTCCGGTCACGACACCCGGCCGAGCTCCCCACTCTCCTCCCCTCTTTCCTGAGTTCGATCGGACTGCACTCGAGCCCACCCCGGCGAGCTGCTACTCCGGCTAGCTTCACCCATACGCGAGCCCTCCACCGCCTGGAGCTCCCCGACCCCGCTGCTCTTCTTCCCCGGCCAAGCCTCGACCCGAAGCTCCACCTTCACACCAGCCAACATCCCCTCCGGCCTCTTCTCTTCTCCGAGCAGCACTACCCCGAGCCCCCTCACTGCACCACCCGTTCACCCTACTCCGTTCACCGCCAGCCGACCCCGCTCCACCGTCCATCGCCGCCGCTCCTCCTACATCTTCTCCACCGCCTGGAGCTCATCGACCCTACTCCTTTCTTCACCGACGACCCACGGGACCACGGCGAGCCCGACTCCTCCCTGCATTCCCTCCTCCCGCTGCCTCTACTCCGGCCACCCCACGCTTGTAGAACCACCACCTCCACACGACACTACTGTCCTCGACCAGCCTCCCGTACCACCATCTTCCACCTCCCTGCATTCTCTCTGGCCAGCTTTTCCCCCGGCGGCCAACCCGAAGCATCACCACCATCATCATCAACTATCACCACCACCACCACGAGCACCACCACCTGAACCAACCAGCACCACCATCATCACCTAGTCCGACGAGTGCTCCCCCTCCACGTCGAGCCAGCACCACCACCCCCTGACTACTCGTCACGCAGCCGCCTTCGTCGTCTTCGTCATCCCTCGTCGTCGTCATCATCGTCACTGTGAGTCTCCCTCTTTTCCTCCTTCATTAATATGGGAAATTGATTTAATGTAGTGTACGTATTTGGTGCATATACGTATGTATGTATGTAGTATATACATTGAATGTATAGGATTCGTATATGTATACGCATATACATATCTATATATTGTATTTCTCTATTTATATATATGTATTCAACAATATATTAGTATATACGTATTTAATGATATATGTTAATATGTTGTATTGGTATATATATATATATATATATATATATATATATATATATATATATATATATATATATATATATATATACACATGTATTTTGGTATATGTATTAAAATTGGTATATATATATATATAGTATGTGCATATTTTCACTTGGTATATATATATATATATATATATATATATATATATATATATATATATATATATATATATATATATATATATATATATATATATATACATATATTCTTAAATTAGTATATATATATATACATACATAGTATATATTAGTGTGTATGGAGCATGTATTAGTATAGGTTAAATGTATTTTGGTATATGTAAATATAATATTAAATTCTATTTAGTATATATACATATATATATACGTATTAAATATCTCTCTCTCTAATATATGTTATATATATATACAAAGTATTAATTTTTATTTAAAGTTTATATATATACACATATCTATTTTTCGTACAAAATGGATATTAATGTATATGTTAGTAGTAATATGTATAATATATATAGGTACTAGGCGACCCAAGTGTAATTACGGATACCCTGTCTTTACATTGACCTGTAACCCTCTGCCACATGTACACTGACGTACTGGCGAGCCCCGTATCATTTTGACCGTCTGTCTTGCATATCAATCACAGACGCGACGTCCGTGCAACTTGACGCACACTGACCCTAGTTGACCAGTATCATACATAGCATAGTCCTGAGTCCAGTGTATTTATAAAGGTGTGTTAGAGTAATGTTTGATGCAATATTGTATTATTTTATGATATGTCTATAGGACTGTTGGATCATCCAGACGATACTCTGGAACAGGACATTGGTATTACCAGCTAAGGACCCAAGGCGAGTATATTCTCTGATAATTTCCAATTATTTGATAATTTCTATAAGTTCAGTATCTAGAAATGTTACATCTGATCCTTGATACTGTACTACACGGACTAATATATAGATTGGATCTGCAGTCATGAGATGTTACATTGATTATCATATTGATATTGTACACGACATTGATATTTAGACCTTGTACATGATAGATTGGATATTGCTCGTGTATCGTGACGTGTCATGGTTGGATCCACTGTACTAGTTGGGGGCGGGGAAGTAGTTAGTGAGAAATATGATCATATCCCTCTTGTACAAGTATAGAATCATGTTAGTGTTAATCATACCACTCACGTATATTAGCCAGGCCATATAGCTCTCGTACATGTTCCCAAGCCGATCATATATCGAAGCTACTATTTCAAACACTTAGAATAGTTACAGTTCTCTATTTTAGATCATATACTACATCACCCGTATATGATATTGTACCTCGTTCTCTTCATTTTATATATGCACTGACTGTATCATATTGCCTATATTGCCCGTCTCTTTACATTGCATGTCTCTTTATTTTGCCATTGCATTTATTCACTGTCTTCTCTCAGTATATAGCATCATCTGTTTATTGTTTTATAGTCCTTATTAATTAAATGGAACTTTTATTTGAGATGTACTTTGCTCCTTCTTGACTGAAAATATTTTTTCAGACTATGCCTTAGAGGACTGGTGTCCGACATTTTATGGACCACAGGGTGAGTAGCTGCAGACTTGGACTTGGTAGTTCAGTTGTGATTCCGGGAGGTCTAGCCGGAATCACTAGAATCACTAGTTATCTAGTTAGTTCTTTTAGCAGATCATTTGGTACCGAATTTGTCTCTGGCATACTTTGTTGAGACATGGATATTTGTTGAGTTAAATTATTTACATTTAGACTTGTGTTGTATTTTATTTTATTTTTTCGATATCTTATCGTGCTGTAGTTATGTGATTGAGTATGTTTTTCATATTATTTTGAGTTATCCATGTCTCCTTATGGAGTTGGATACTCGTGTGAGATTGTTTAGATAGCATCATGACCTAGACAGTGTTCTACCGCCGATGCTGCGGCGTAGGCTGGACGTACCCACGTACTCGTGCCCCAATTCCGGATGCGGGTCGTGACACTAACTAACTCGCTAACTAACTAACTATATATATATATATATATATATATATATATATATATATATATATATATATATATATATATATAAATATATATATATAGGCTATACCTCGATATCTCGTCCCCGATACCTCACTACCCTCAATACCTTGGTATCTCAAGGTATTGAGATACGTCGTCTAACCCTCTCTAACTCTAACTAGCTAGCTAACTATCTATATGTATATACTACCATATGCTATATATGTATATATTACCATATGCTACTATAGATATAACATATATCTAACTATATAGATATATATATATAACCTAGTGTATAGGCAAATACCTCATCTCCGATACCCAACTTACCTTAATACCTTGGTATCTCAAGGTATTGAGATCCAATACCTTGCTCTTCTCTCTCACTATCTAACCACACACACACACACACACACACACACACACATATATATATATATATATATATATATATATATATATATATATTATATATACTTATATCTATCTATCTATATATATATATATATATATATATATATATATATATATATACATACATATATATATAAAAAGGGGGGGGGGAGAGCTAGCTGTTGCTGCTGCTCTACTGCGAAGCGCTGCTGCTGCTGCTCTACTGCGAAGCGCTGCTGCTGCTGCTGTTGCTAATGCCGTGGCTGCTGCAGCTCTTTCTATCATTCTATCCCTCACTCTATCTCACTCTCCCTCTTATCACTCTCCCTCTTATCTCTCTAACTCTCTTCTCAACTCTATCTCACTCTCTCATCTCTATCAAACAACACACACACACACACACACACACACACACACACCACACACACACACACACATATATAGTGTTTTTATATATATATATATACGCCTATGCATACACTAACACAAACACACACTAACACACACAAAAACACACTCAACACACACTAACACACACACACACTACACTCACACACACTACACTACACACTCACACACATATATACACACACACACACTCTCTCTCACACACACACACACACACACACACACACACACAAACATATGTATATACCTATATATATATCTCACTCACACACATTACACACTACACACTATATATATATATATATATATATATATATATATATATATATATATATATATATATATATATATATATATGTGTGTGTGTGTGTGTGTGTATAACATACATACAAGTATATATATATAACAACATATATATATATATATATATATATATATATATATATATATAATATATATATATATATATATATATATATATGTTGTTATATATATATACTTGTATGTATGTTATACATATATATATATATATATATATATATATATATATACGTGTACGTATATATGAAGTTATATATATATGATACTATATATGTGTATGTTATGTTATATGTTTTTATTGTGTACATATATATGTATGTGGAGGTGTATGTCACGCCCCAAACTCCCGCAAGCCCAATAGTCCCCGCTGAACGTGAAATCATCACGTTGCAGCTCTCCCGCGGGACAATCGTTCTATTCGGGACGTGATGCCGTACGAGCCTGGAGTTGCGCTCGTACAAGGCGATGTTGTTAAACACGAAAGTTATCATCGAAACAACCAAGTTACAGCGGAAGCCAATTGTGTACCAAGCACACATCAGAGTATACGCAGCAAAGCTCACGATAGGGTCCAAATGAGATGCCCCGAGTCAATGCCACAAAGGCGATGAAATACTCTTGCTCTTTTCTCTAGCCCACAAAGGTACTTACAGTTCATACATCATGTCCCGTATATCCAAGCAGCGCCACTACGCCTGCGTACCTGAAATATTGCCCACAAAAGTGGGTCAGTACACAACCGTACTGGTGAGCGGGGTAACCCACTCGCCTAAGCCGACACTAAGTAAAATAGTGAATGCAAACAGTTATATGGTAATCTTTCTAGTTGAATCCTAGATTCATTTCATGGCATAGGAATGACATGTTAAGGAAAGCTGTAAAGCAGTTTAAGCATGCAAGCACTCAATTCAAACCAAACGACAAGCAAATATATAAGCAACTCGAGGGAAACTAGCATGCAAACCGTCCTGCTCAAGTCCAAGCAACACGATAACATGTCGAACCATCAACCAAGCCTCAATATCCATCCTCAACCAACACTTACAATCCAAATCTCACAGTGCACACTCTTGCCGAGGCAAGGTGGCCGCGCCTACACGAAAGCCAAACCAACAAAAGAAAAGCAAGCCAACACTATACTATATGAAGTCACTGGCCAAGCCATAAAGGACTTTGATCGGACTGATCAAATGCGGTTCTCCTCGAAACAGCGCTAAGTAGCTAACCCACCTGGATCGATTCCAACCGCTGGCACCGCGCCCAAGACGCGTTACCCAATTGTCTCCTCCATGGCCGAACGGTCCCGGTGCCCCGGAGTACCCGTTCGAGGAGACCAAATGTCACGACCCGCACCCGAAAATCGGGCATGAGCCGTGGGTACGTCCAGCCTACGCCGCAGAATCGGCGGTAGAACGCTGTAAAGGTCCGTTCTAGGTCAACCATATCTATCTATATCTCACTGAAAAATCCGGCATGACCTCTCCAAAAGGAGGGCAAAATCACGCAATATATATATATCAAAATAATCTTCTCCCGAAGGAGGGCAACCACGCAATATATATATATGAATCTCAATCACAAAATCTAGGGGAAGAAATAAGCACGATATGATATAAACAAAGAAAACCAGAACCAAGAGAGCAAGACAATCCAAAATAATACAGTCCAGGTCTAAAAGCTACAACATCTCACAGGCAACAAAAGAATAGGTACAATCATCCAAAATACAAACCACTGGAAAACCCAGGAAACCCACCTAGCTAACTAGGGTGCTATAGGCGTCTCCTCGGCGCACTCCTCCTCGATCACGGGGTCACAACAGTCGTCAATACCAGGCCCGTAGAACGTAGGGCAATAGTCCTCAGGATCCTCTGGAAAAAATATGTCCAGTCAGGACTGGAGCGAAGTACATAACTCTGAAAGCAACTCCAAATGCATGGTAAGGTGTATATGACGAGCAATAGAAAAGTAATCAAGATGCACAGGAAATAAATATATGCTGGAGCACAATAAGTAGCTGCAATGTAAACTGGAGAACAATACAAGTAGTGGAAAAGTAACTGCAGGTGAGAAACATGAATACTAGCTAAGTGCCTTGAGCACAAGTTCGTTATATGATCGGCTTAGGTTGCACATGAAGAACACTACGATAACTCCGTTATGCGTGAGTTGCATAACCGACATACACATGAATACTGTTTGGCTTTGATCATATAACCAACTCACTACTCCCCTCCCCCACTAATACCATTGGATCCAACCACAACACGCTACGTACATGATAATAGCTCGCGCACACGAAGGCGAGAGCACAAGAAGCACATGATAGCACATGATAATCAATACCCGAAGCACATGATGAAATACACGTGATAGAGTACCCGCTGAACACGGTAAGGGGGATAGCACCTCATGACGGGATCCACTAGTACCAGCTCGTGTAATAAAGTGTCAGAATCAAGTATTACAGCTCTAGAACAGGTGATATAAACGCTATCATGAAATGGAAACTATCAGAGGTAGGTACTCGCCTGATGTCCTGAGCAACTGATGAGGATCGAGATCCGGACCGGTGACGCAAGGACCTAATGCGAAAAGCAGAATTAAACAGGGTTCTAAGCATTTAAACTGATATAAAATAATTAAAAATAGGCTTCTAGGGCTATTCTAGGTCGAACGGGTCAAACCGGTAAAAATCGGGTCAAAAAGTCAACCCAGGGTCCAAAAAGTCAACTCTAGGTCAAAACTAGGTCAAACGTTGACTTTTACGGTCAACGGGGACAATTATGGTCAAAGCTAGGTCAAACTAGGGTGCCCCTAAAATTCTAGGTCAAACCGAGCTCATAAAGCTACTAAACTCACAAACTCGCCTAATCGAGATACCGGGATACCCTCGGTATCCGATACCTCGCCCTAGGCCACGCACCCCGCCTAAACCCGCTAAAACCTATGCTAGCACGCGTAATTATATATATATAAACATATAAAAATCACTCCCAAGCATTTCCTAGGCTAATGCTCAAATACCCCGCTCGAAACTCAATACCTTGAATATTTCAAGGTATCGAGATACCTCGGTATCTCATGGTATTGAGGTTTCGCTCTAAAACCCTCTAACTAGCTACCTAGCTATTAATTATGCACCTAGTTATTAATCTAGGCTAGGTAATATAGATATCTACTATCTATTAATACATCTAAGTAGGTATCTACCTATATACATATACATATCCACACACACATACCCAATACCCATATATACCTTACCCAACTCAAAATGTATATATATATACCTATCTAGATATCTATAGATATAGATATAACTATATGTATATAGATATCTATGCACTTAGGTAGATATATACCTAATACCTAGCTATCTATCTATCCATCTAACTGTTATCTATCTATCTATTAATCTACGAATCTACCTATCTATCTAGTATCTATCTAATCTATTTAACTACTTAGCTATCTATCTAATAAACTAACTATCTATCTATCTATTAATTCTAACTATCTATCAATCCATAGATATCTATCTATCTATGTATCTAATCTATTTAACTATCTACGTATCTATCTAGCTACCTATTTATCTAATATCTATCTATCCAACTAATAATCTAACTATCTATCTATTAATCTACCTATCTATCTAGTTATCAATATATCTAGCTATCTAGCTATTTACCTATCTATCTATTACCTATCTATTTATCTTATATAACTATCTATAAACTTATCTATCACTATCTCTATAACAATCTATCTATATAACTAACTATCTAACTATTAATCTATCTATATAGATATATAGATCTATATAACTCACTCTAAGCTACCTCCTACTACCCGCTGCTTGCTGCTACTACTAGCGCTGCGCTGCTGCTCTTGCATTGCTGCTGCGGCTGCTGCATCTTCATACTGCTGCTGCTGCTCTGCCTAGCAGCAGCAAGCTGCTGCTGTTGCAGCTGAACTGCTGCTGCTGCAGTTCAGTTTCCCCCCCCTCCATCTCACATACACACACACACACACATCCATATATATACATATATATATCACTATCTATATATATATATACATACATATATATATCTATATATCTATAACTAGATATCTATATATATATACACTCATCTACACACTCTAACACACACACTAACACTCTCACACACTAACACACACACACATAAATATATATATATATAGCTACATATATATATACACTTAATATATATATATATCTACACACACTCTCAACTATATATATATATATCTACACACACTCTCAACTATATATATATACATACACCTATATATATATATACACATACACACACACAAGCACACTTACACATATACATATATATATATACACATAGACATATACATATACAAGTACATAAATATAAATACACACATATATATATAAATATATATACATAAACACACATACATATATATAAATATATATATATATAGACACATATCAATACAAACACAACCACGCACACAACACTCAAACCACACGTCCTACTCACGCCCAAAGACCCCGACACTCACCAATACCCTAAAATATATAAAATATAGCCCGAAAACTCTAGCACACACTCCCCGATACTAACCCAATGCGCGCACAAAGCCGAAACGAGGAAACCAAGTCGAAATGGCCGTTCGGTCATTTCGACGAACACGTGGTGCGCGGCTCGGAAAACCTCCTGAAACGCACACCAAACGAACTTGGAATCGACCCAAAATTTACCCACGCGCTCTACACGATGTCTAGATCCTAGAAAATGTGCTCCCACGTTGATTCTAGGCCCGTGGCGGAAACGCACACGCACTTAGAATCGGCGACGACGAAAAGCCCTAATTTTGCCCGAAATGCCCGTTTCTCCGTGACACGGCTTCCCGTGTCCGAACGGAGACACGCACTCACCCTCTAGACACCCGACAACGTCTACCTAGGTCCATCTAACCTAGGGCATCACCCAAAATTGGGCCAAATTCGGATTCCACCCGAATTCGACACAAAACCTAATGTCAAAGTCTCTAAACTCACCCAAACTAGTTCCAACTTCCTCCTACGGGTAGGATTAGGGTCTAGGAGGGTTCTACAACACTAATTACACTACACAAAAATAATTAGGAAGGGGAAAGTTAGGTTTTACCTCTTGGGAGTTGGAATCCCAAGGCCAAAGTCTCCGATCTACTCCAAATCACCTCCCTCAAGCTCCAAGCCACCAATTCTAGCTCTCACACTAGATCTAAGCTCCTCACACCTAGGTTAGGTAAAATGCAAGGGTAGGGTTAGCATAAAGAAGAATGAATGGAAGAAAGAAAGAAGAAAAATGGAAGAGGGACTTACTTGGAGAAAGAAGGAAGAAGAAAGAAGAAGTGGAGAAGAAGAAGAAGGAAGAAGAAGTGAAGAATGAAGAGGAATGAAGAAAGAGGGGGGGCTGCTGCTGGCTTCACACGGGAATGGGTAGGTAGGGGGGTCCGGCCACATGTAAAAAGGGGATTTACAACTTTTCAAATTCCCAAAACGCCCCTACTCACTTGGTTTTGGGTTCCGGGTTCCAAATGCACTCAAACTAGCTCCAAATCTCTCCAACTAACCTCCTAAAAATAAAATAATAAATCTAAGCCCCAAAATAATTCTCACAAGGGTGTGGGCTGGGTCGGACATGGGTCCACTAGGGTCTGACATGGGTCCAGGCTAGCCAAAACCCTAAAACAATCAAAATAAAAATAAGACAAGCACTAATTAATTATAAATATAAATAATTAAATACAATACAATATTTATCAAATAAAAAAAATATAACCCTATTTTCTAGAATTGGGTAGTGACAAGCCTACCCTCCTTAAAATAATTTTGTCCTCGAAATTAAAAGACGAAACTAGGACAGGAATGCAAGAAAGAACCATACCTCAGGGCTCGAAGAGATAAGGGTACCGCTCGCGCATTTCATCCTCCCTCTCCCAGGTCGACTCTCCTGGAGAGTGATGCCTCCACGCGACGCGAACCAAGAGAATAGTCTGGTTCCTCAACACCTTCTCCCGCCGATCCAGAATCTCCACCGGCTGCTCTGGATAGCTAAGAGTATGGCCCACTGCGATCTCCGAGTGATCCAATACGTGACTGAGATCCGCCACGTACCGTCTCAACTGCGACACGTGGAACACATCATGAACTCCCTCCAGCGTAGGCGGCAACTCAAGCCTATACGCCACGGCGCCGACCCTCTCAAGAACACGGAAGGGTCCGACGAAACGTGGGCTAAGCTTCCCGCCTCCACCGAAGCGAATAGTGCCCCGCGTCGGAGAAATCCTCAGGAACACCAGATCTCCAACCTAGCACAAATAAGGTCTCTGCACTTAGTCTAAAACAAGCAATCACAAGCAAACACAAGAACAAAATCTAGATTCTAAGCTATACCTCAAACTCCAAAGGTCTCCGGTGGCTATCGGCCCAATGCCGCTGCCTGTCCTGCGCCACCCGAAGTCTATCTCTAATGAGCTTGACCTTCTCCGCTGCATCAACCACCATCTCCGGGCCAAGCAAAGCTCTCTCACCTACATCATCCCATGACAACGGAGTGCGACACCTCCGTCCATACAACGCCTCAAAAGGTGACATCTCGATACTGGCTTGGTAGCTGTTGTTGTAAGCAAACTCTACCAAGTGCAAGTGATCCTCCCAAGAGCCTCTGAAATCCAAAACACAAGTGCGAAGCATGTCCTCAAGTGTCTGAATGGTCCTCTCTGACTGACCATCTGTCTGTGGGTGATACGCACTACTAAACTTGAGCTGGGTGCCCAAGCTAGCCTGCAGACTCCTCCAGAAATGCGAAGTAAAGCGACTGTCCCGATCTGATACTATGCTCACTGGAACTCCATGCAGTCTGACTATCTGGCGCACATACATCTCTGCTAGTCTCTCTGTAGACGTACCCACTTTGAATGGTAGAAAGTGGGCCGATTTGGTCAACCTGTCCACGATGACCCAAATCGCATCTTTCCCGCCTGGAGAACGGGGAAGTCCAGAAACAAAATCCATGGTCACATGCTCCCATTTCCACTCCGGAATGGGTAACGGCTGGAGTAAACCTCCTGGCCTCTGCCTCTCCGCCTTCACCTGCTGGCACACTAAGCATCGGGATACGAAGCGTGCTACCTCCCGCTTCATCCCGTACCACCATACATGCTGTCTCAGATCTCTATACATCTTGTTGGCACCGGGATGCATAGAGTACTGGGATCGATGCGCCTCCTGGAGAACCTCCTCGCGCAACGACCCACTCGGCACACACAACCTGGTACCGTGCTGCAAGGAACCATCATCAGCAATGGTGAAGTCATCTGCTAAACCCATCTGAACCTGCTCCCTGATGCTCCTCAGGGACTCATCCTCAAACTGTGTAGCCCTGATCCGGTCTACCAACTCTGACTGAATCTGCAGTCCACACATCTGCATCTCAACTCCAGGCACTATCACCTCAATGCCCAAGCTCTCTAGATCTGCCAGAAGATAACGATCTGTAGTCAGGCACATAGCTACCGGATACCTGCTCAATGCATCCGCAACTACGTTCGCCTTCCCTGGATGATACTGCAATGATATGTCTAAGTCTTTCATCAACTCCAACCATCTCCTCTGCCTCATGTTCAGCTCTTTTTGGGTAAACACATACTTCAAGCTCTTGTGGTCTGTGAAGATCTCCACACGCTCTCCGTATAAATAGTGTTTCCACAACTTCAGAGCAAAAATGACCGCTGCCAACTCCAAATCGTGGGTAGGGTAATTCTTCTCATGAGGACGTAATTGCCTGGAAGCATAGGCAATCACCCTCCCATTCTGCTGTAACACACAACCCAGTCCCTTCCCCGATGCATCACTATAGATAGTGAATCCTCCAGAACCTGATGGCAACGTCAACACTGGAGCTGTCGTCAACCTCCTCTTCAGCTCATCAAAGGTGATCTGGTACTCCTCTGACCAAACAAACTCCACGTCCTTCCGAGTCAGCCTGGACAACGGCTCTGCAATCCGGGAAAAATCCTGAACAAATCTCCTGTAGTAGCCTGCCAGTCCCAAGAAACTCCTGACCTCGGCTACTGAACTCGGAGCACTCCATGCCTCAACTGCCACGATCTTTCTCGGATCCACCGAGATACCCTCTCCAGTCACCACATGACCAAGGAATTCAACCTTGTCAAGGAAGAACTCACACTTCGAGAGCTTTCCATAAAGCTCCTCCTTCCTGAGAGTCTCCAGCACTATCCTCAGATGCTCCTCGTGCTCCTCTGGGGTCTTCGAATACACCAAGATGTCATCTATAAACACCACCACAAACCTGTCCAGATGCTGATGGAACACCTTGTTCATCAGATTCATGAACACTGCCGGGGCATTAGTGTCACGACCCGCACCCGGAAGTTCGAGCACGAGTGTGTGGGTACGTCCAGCCTACGCCGCAGAGTCGGCGGTAGTACGCTGTCTAGGTCAATCCATAATTACTAACTAGCTCATTCACAACAACATAGGCAAGATAATAATGAGAAATGAAACTTAAGATTTGCAACTGAAATAAATGTGACAACAAATTCAAATGTTTAAGTACAGAAATTCAATATTGAAATCGGGGACAAACCCGATAAATAAGATAAGAAATAGAAATGAAAGGTAGCTACTACTAGCTACTCAGCAGCAGGGGTCTCCTGGGTGGGTTCTGGCTCCTCATAGGTATCATCAGTCCCCTCATAGGGACCATAATAAGTAGGGGCAAGGTCCTCATCATCGCCTAAATCAACAGATCCAGTCAGGAAAGGAGCAAAGTACACAGTGCACAACAATGTTAAACTAAATATTTTATGACAATTAAATATTGGCTATCATGTTGAGAAACAGCATTAACAGAACATTATTATCTCAGAGTTAACTGCAAACAGGAATATGAGAAACAGAAATAAATGAAACAGGAAACGAAACTACAATAGCCAGCAAGAAATAACCAGAAACTATATGTGTGTACTTGTGTTTGTTTTTAGAATACGTAGTTGGCATGTAGGGGTTTATAAGGCTAATCAGGCACGCCATAGGCGGCTAGCAGTCAGGAATAATCGAGTATCAGGCTGATGGTACAGTCGCGTACCAAAAGCTAGTAGTCACGACAGGGGAAAGGGTAAACTACATGCCTCCTAGTATTCTCCCACCCGACATGAAAAACAAGACAGGAACTACCAATATTCAAGACATGAAATTCAACATTTCTAACACGATGTGTAATCATCAAGGGTACATGTAAGACAGGGAATTAATTATCACAATATATAAAGATTAACTTGAGGTGCAGGTACTTGCCTGTTGTTTGGATCTGATTAATTAGGTTCTTGGGGAAAAAGTCCAGAGATGAGTCCAAAAGCTGAAATAGACATTACCATCATGCTCAGAAGATGTCAAATAGCTAGAAACGCCTGTCCTTGGGTCCAATTTGGAGACAAGGGCAAAAACGGCAGTTTCGGGTCAAAACGGGGTCCGCCGGTGGGCCCGCTTTGCACCGAAAAACGTGTCCGGGTCAAAGGTCTCCAAATTCGCCAAACTTAGTGTCAACAGGTCAGGAACGCTGATACGAACCCAACGAAACTTCCAGATTTGGATTCCGATGAGCCGAACACAAAATCGCCCGTCGAGCAGGGCCTGTGGGGCCCATGACACGCGATTTCGTCAACGTTCTCAGAATCGAACCAAACTTGACCCACAGGACCAGCGTATCGCTACGAGTCCGATGGCGCAAGTTTCGTCTCGATCTGACGAGTGTGCACGAAGTTAGGGTGAATTGCAGAAAAGCCGGATACGGGGCGATGTCCGCGGATACGCGTTGATTCCGGTGTGCACGCACACCCGAATCAGCTTCCGCAAAATCTCACACGTCCGTATCGACGGTGCGTACATATCTGTGAAGACCGCACGCGACCAAGTCGTCCCGTTTGGCGGGGCGTACTCAGTTCCGGGGGTAAAACAGGGTCTGGTTTTTCCTGTTTTTGGATCGCGGTGTGCGATCACCACAGGACGCAATGTCCCGAACAGTTTGTCCGGACACCGAGAGGGTCATACAGGCTTCACAACGCAATTTACGGAATCGAAAACGGAGCTACGAGTAAAAAGTTACACGCACCTGAAGGGGACCCGAAAATCAGGGTCGAGACGTGTCCGTGTCGTGTCCGACACGGAATCCAAAATTAGGGCTAGGGTTAGGGTTTTCGACGGAATCCGGCGATGGGCGGCTGCTGGGCGGCCGGGCTCGGGGGCACGCGGCGGAGGGCGGCGCGGCGGGCCGATGGGGTCGTCGACGGCGGCTCAGGGCGGCCGGCAGCGGCGGCTGCGGCTGCTGCTGCTGGGGTTGCTGTCGACCGAAGGCGGCCGCTGGCGGGGCTCCAGAGGGCGGAGACGGGAGGGGGAAGGAGCTGCGGCGGGCGGAGCGTCGTCGGCGAGGCGGCGCTGGCGGCGTAGTGGCGGAGGCGGTGGCTAGGGCGAGGGAGCGAGTGGTCGAAGGGCGGCCGGGGGTCGGGGTATTTATAGGGGAACGGGCGGTTGCAGGGGTGCCGGCCATGGCGGATCGGGGGCGACGTGGGCGCGGGGAGCGCGGCGGACGGGGCGCGGGACGCGCGGTGCTGCGCGCGGCGGCCGGCGTGGGACGCGGGACGTGGGGGGACTGTGCACGCGGGCGGGTTGGGCTGCGGCGGGTCGGGTTCGGCTGAACCCGACCCGACCCGAAAGGGGGCTGGGCTGGGCTGGTTAGCGGGCTGGGCCGCGGCCCAATGGGCCAGAAAAAATAATAAAAATAAAATAAATAATAAATAATAAATAATAAAAAATAAATAAATAGATAATTATTTAATTAATTAATTAAATAGTTTTCAGGCATTTAAAGATATGTCTGAGGCCCAGAAAAAATCCAGAAAATTACCCTAAGTCCAATTTTTCATTCTACACCCAAAAATGTTATTTTCATGATATTTTAATATTATTTATTGCCAATTAAAAATTATTTATTAATTGAAAACCTTGATTTTAATTACAGAAAATTCCCAGAAAATTCCAGAAAATTGGAAAAAATCCAAGATTTAATAATTTGGAAATTTAGGGGGTTTACAACCTACCCAACTTACAAAAATTTCGTCCTCGAAATTTAAGAATAACAAGGCACGAAAAGAAAGGCCGAGAAATAAAATACACCTCAGGGTTCAAAAAGATAGGGGTATCGCTCTCTAATCTCGTCTTCTCGCTCCCAGGTGGATTCGCCGGGGGAATGGTGCTTCCAAGCTACGCGAACCAGGGAGATAACCTGGTTCCGTAGGACTTTCTCCGAGCGATCCAGTATCTCCACGGGTTGCTCCTGGTAAGTCAGACTTGGGCCTACTTCGAGCTCTGAGTGATCCAAAATGTGGCTGGGGTCTGACACGTACTTCCTCAGCTGCGACACGTGGAAGACGTTATGTACTCCATCCAGAGAGGGTGGCAATGCCAGTCGGTATGCCACTTCTTCGATTTTCTCCTGAATGCCAAAAGGTCCAATAAATCTTGGGCTGAGTTTTCCACTCCTTCCGAACCTAATGGTGCCACATGTCGGGGAAATCTTTAAGAATACCATCTCTCCAACCTTTAATAAAGTCACAATCAAGTCTTAGTTCCATAAGCAAAATATTTAAATTGACTTGAATTTCATAAATTTAATTACCTCAAATTCTAAGGGCCTTCGGTGGCTATTTGCCCAATGTCGTTGCCTGTCTTGAGCCACTCGAAGTCTGTCCCTTATTTGCTTTACCTTCTCAGCTGAATCGATCACCATCTCTGGTCCCAGCAGGGCTCTTTCTCCAACGTCGTCCCATGATAGCGGGGTACGACATCTTCGTCCATACAGAGCTTCAAATGGAGTCATCTCGATGCTGGCTTGATAACTGTTATTATAAGAGAACTCCACCAGATGTAGGTAGTCTTTCCAGGATCCTCCAAAATCCAGAACACATGTACGGAGCATATCTTCAAGGGTCTGGATTGTACGTTCCGATTGCCCATCGGTTTGGGGATGATAAGCTGTGCTGAATTTGAGTTGAGTCCCCAAACCGGCTTGTAAGCTCTTCCAGAAGTGAGAGGTGAATCTTGAATCTCTGTCGGAGACAATACTTACTGGAACACCATGTAACTTAACAATATGTCTGATATATAGATCTGCCAGCTTCTCTGTAGATAGCCCCACTTTGAAGGGTAGAAAATGTGCCGACTTGGTCAGTCTATCTACTATTACCCAGATTGCATCCTTTCCGCTAGGTGTCCTTGGAAGTCCGGAAACAAAATCCATTGTGATATGTTCCCACTTCCACTCCGGGATGGGTAGGGGTTGAAGCAATCCTCCAGGTCTTTGTCTCTCTGCCTTGACTTGCTGGCACACTAAACAACGAGATACGAACCTGGCTACTTCTCTTTTCATGCCCTGCCACCAAACATGCGTCCTCAGGTCCTTGTACATCTTGTTGGCTCCTGGATGTATAGAGTACTGCGATCTGTGCGCCTCTTGCATAATTTCTTCTCTTATGTCTCCTTGAGGTACACATAATCTATCGCCATGCCTCAGTGATCCATCTTCGTGAATTCTGAATTCTTCTACTAATCCAGCTTGCACTTGACCTCGAAGGCTTCGCAGGCCTTCGTCTTGAAACTGAGTCTCCTTGATCTTGTCCATTAAAGTAGACTGAATCTGCAAGTTCATCATTTGGCCTTCTTTTCCTGGGATAATTACTTCAATACCTAAACTTTCCAAGTCTTCCAGCAGGTGTCTGTCCATAGTCGCCATAGGATACCTGCTTAGAGCATCAGCAACTACATTTGCCTTTCCAGGGTGATATTGAAGAGTGATATCAAAGTCTTTCATTAGTTCTAGCCACCTTCTTTGCCTCATGTTTAGCTCTTTCTGGGTGAAGATATATTTTAGACTTTTATGGTCTGTAAATATTTTCACCCTTTCTCCATAAAGGTAATGCTTCCAAAGTTTAAGAGCAAAAATGACAGCTGCCAATTCTAAATCATGAGTTGGGTAGTTCTTTTCATGAGGTCGGAGCTGTCTAGAGGCATAGGCTATTACCTTCTTGTTCTGCTCCAGTACACAACCTAGACCTTTTCCAGAAGCATCACTATAAATAGCGAAACCTCCGGTTCCGGAAGGTAAGGTCAGAATAGGGGCAGAAGTCAGTCTTTTCTTCAATTCCTCAAAAGCACGCTGACATTCATCAGTCCAGGTGAACTCTTCATCCTTTCTTGTTAATTTTGTCATGGGCTCCGCAATTCTTGCAAAGTCCTTCACGAACTTCCGATAGTAGCCAGCTAGTCCCAGGAAGCTTCTAATCTCAGCTACAGAGTCTGGAGTGGGCTAGGATTCTACTGCCGCTATCTTCTTAGGATCTACTGCTATTCCATCTCCAGTCACAATATGTCCCAAGAATTCTACTTTGTCTAGGAAGAAGGCACATTTAGATAATTTTTCGTAAAGTTTTTCCTTCCTCAAAGTCTCCAATGCTAACCTCAAATGTTCTTCATGTTCTTCGGGGGTCTTGGAGTAGATCAAAATATCATCAATGAAGACCACTACAAATTTGTCTAGGTATGGCTGGAAAACTCTGTTCATTAGGTTCATAAAAACTGCTGGAGCATTCGTCAACCCGAACGGCATTACTAAGAATTCGTAGTGTCCGTTCCGGGTATTGAAAGCAGTTTTAGGGATGTCTTCCTTTCTCACCCTTACTTGGTGGTAACCAGACCTTAAATCAATCTTGGAAAATACCCGAGCTTCACTCAACTGATCAAATAAGTCATCTATCCTGGGCAGGGGATACTTATTCTTAATTGTTAAGACATTCAAGGCCCTATAGTCAATACACATTCGGGATGTTCCGTCCTTCTTGGGCACAAATAATACCGGAGCTCCCCAGGGTGAGACACTAGACCTAATGAAGCATTTGTCTTCTAGTTCTTTGATTTGCTCATTTAGTTCTATTATCTCCTTCTTATTAATTCTGTAGGGATTTTGAGATACTGGTGCTGCTCCTGGCACTAAGTCAATGGAGAATTCAACTTCTCGGTCTAGGGGTAGGCCTGGGAGATCCTCAGGGAAGACATCAAGGTATTCAGAGATGATAGGTAGTGGCACTTCTTCTGTTATTAGGGCTCCACAAATTTTATTATTACCCATTTCCCTAGAACCTCTAGCAAATTCAAATTCTGGCTTGTCAGGTGGCCTGAAGATTACACTACCTCTGTGGCAGTCTATTGTGGCATGATGCTGACTTAACCAATCCATACCCAGTATAATGTCAAAACTGGGCACTGGCATTACAAGTAATCTAGCATACAGTTCTCTTCCACATAATGTGATAGGACAATTATTACAGGCATCACTAACCGGAATGATTCCTCCACCGGTAATGATCTTATAACAATTCCTAAGGGGTTTAGTGCTTAAGCTATGCTTCATAAGGAAATCTACTGACATGAATGAATGAGAAGCTCTAGAGTCAAATAAAGTAATAGCTGGTATTGAATTTATAAGCACAGAACCTGTGATCACGTCTGCTGTGGCCTCAGCTTCTTCCAGAGTCATTGCATAAGCACGGCCTTGCTGCGGTGCACCCCTCTGTTGCTGCTGGTGCTGAGCAAAGCGTTGTTGTTGTGTTGGAAGTGGGGGTCCCCTTTGTTGTACTGCTGGGGCCCTGGTCTGGGTTGGAGCCTTTGGTGCAGCTGGGCGTTCTTGAGCAGCTGGACAGTCCCTCATTTGATGCGCTGCTGAGCCGCAGTAGAGGCAGGCACCTAGCCTCTTCCTGCAGACTTGCCAAGTATGACCTGGTTTTTGGCAATAGCCACAAGGGGCAGCTTGTTGGTTCTGTCTTTGAGCCTGGGGTTGGGGTGCTGGAGCTCGAGGGAGAGGACGCTGAGTTTGCTGCGGGGCCCTCTGCTGTTGTTGCTGGTGCTGTTGTTGAAAAGGGCGTTTGTTGGGTCCTGCATTTTCGGTATCTCTTTCTCGCTTCAGTTTGTGCCCCATATCTCTCTCTACGCCTTGTGCCACGCTCAGGATTTCTTCATAGGTGCGAGCTCGGCTGGTGGTGACAGCAAGGCGAATATCCGGAGACAGCCCCTTCTTGAATCTACGGGCTCTGTCCTCCGGGGTACGAACCATGTACTCCGCAAAGTGGCTTAACTTGCTAAAGTCAGCAGTATATTCATCAACAGACAGGTTACCTTGTTCCAATATCTCGAATTGGCTTTCGAGAGCTTCCCTAGCCACTTTGGGGTAGAATTTCTCCTTGAATAGTCTCTTGAAGTCCTCCCAGGTGATGTCGGGAGCAGATAGTTAGGGTTCGTCTCTGAACCAGGTTCGAGCAATGTCAAACAGTTGCAGGCTTGCGGATTCCACTTTGAGGTCATCAGGGACCCGGGCAGTCTTCAGGAGTCTCTCGACATTCTCTATCCACTCATCGGCATAGAGAATGCCCTCAGTTCCGTAGAATTCTAGGGGTCTTAGATTCTTGAAGTCTTTGGCACTCCCTGGCCTCTTGAGTGACGACTCCTGGGGCTTAAGAGCTTCTGAGAGGCTGGTCCACAGAAGTGCCGTCTGTTCTTTCTGGGATTCCACCAATCCCTGGAATACTCCTAGCAGCTGTGCCCCATCTAGGGTAACTGCCGGAACAGATGGAGGCGACGGGAGAGCAAGAGTCTCGGGCACATTCTGCTCAGCTGGTTCTGATGTGCCTCCTACTGTGTTCCTGGTCTGGACCATTCTGAAAGATTAAGGGATAGGAAGATCAGAATAGAATACTTGGAAATCAAAGGCGATAGGAAAAAAATTGAGCAGCAATGATATCAAGAATTGAAATGAGGACGCTATACTGTGAATGAGCTTTTCCTAGAATCCTCAATTTTATTCCATACCCTGTCCTAGGGTATTACCCTATTTTAGGATAAGACCTGCATGGGCCACCATAAAAATGTGTCACGACCCGCACCCGGAAGTTCGGGCACGAGTGCGTGGGTATGTCCAGCCTACGCCGCAGAGTCGGCGGTAGTACGCTGTCTAGGTCAATCCATAATTACTAACTAGCTCATTCACAACAACATAGGCAAGATAATAATGAGAAATGAAACTTAAGATTTGCAACTGAAATAAATGTGACAACAAATTCAAATATTTAAGTACAGAAATTCAATATTGAAATCGGGGACAAACCCGATAAATAAGATAAGAAATAGAAATGAAAGGTAGCTACTACTAGCTACTCAGCAGCAGGGGTCTCCTGGGTGGGTTCTGGCTTCTCATAGGTATCATCAGTCCCCTCATAGGGACCATAATAAGTAGGGGCAAGGTCCTCATCATCGCCTAAATCAACAGATCCAGTCAGGAAAGGAGCAAAGTACACAGTGCACAACAATGTTAAACTAAATATTTTATGACAATTAAATATTGGCTATCATGTTGGGAAACAGCATTAACAGAACATTATTATCTCAGAGTTAACTGCAAACAGGAATATGAGAAACAGAAATAAATAAAACAGGAAACGAAACTACAATAGCCAGCAAGAAATAACCAGAAGCTATATGTGTGTACTTGTGTTTGTTTTTAGAATACGTAGTTGGCATGTAGGGGTTTATAAGGCTAATCAGGCACGCCATAGACGGCTAGCAGTCAGGAATAATCGAGTATCAGGCTGATGGTACAGTCGCGTACCAAAAGCTAGTAGTCACGACAGGGGAAAGGGTAAACTACATGCCTCCTAGTATTCTCCCACCCGACATGAAAAACAAGACAGGAACTACCAATATTCAAGACATGAAATTCAACATTTCTAACACGATGTGTAATCATCAAGGGTACATGTAAGACAGGGAATTAATTATCACAATATATAAAGATTAACTTGAGGTGCAGGTACTTGCCTGTTGTTTGGATCTGATTAATTAGGTTCTTGGGGAAAAAGTCCAGAGATGAGTCCAAAAGCTGAAATAGACATTACCATCATGCTCAGAAGATGTCAAATAGCTAGAAACGCCTGTCCTTGGGTCCAATTTGGAGACAAGGGCAAAAACGGCAGTTTCGGGTCAAAACGGGGTCCGCCGGTGGGCCCGCTTTGCACCGAAAAACGTGTCCGGGTCAAAGGTCTCCAAATTCGCTAAACTTAGTGTCAACAGGTCAGGATCGCTGATACGAACCCAACGGAACTTCCAGATTTGGATTCCGATGAGCCAAACACAAAATCGCCCTTCGAGCAAGGCCTGTGGGGCCCACGACACGCGATTTTGTCAACGTTCTCAGAATCGAACCAAACTTGACCCACAGGACCAGCGTATCGCTACGAGTCCGATGGCGCAAGTTTCGTCTCGATCTGACGAGTGTGCACGAAGTTAGGGTGAATTGCAGAAAAGCCGGATACGGGGCGATGTTCGTGGATACGCGTTGATTCCGGTGTGCACGCACACCCGAATCAGCTTTCGCGAAATCTCACACGTCCGTATCGACGGTGCGTACGTATCTGTGAAGACCGCACGCGACCAAGTCGTCCCGTTTGGCGGGGCGTACTCAGTTCCGGGGGTGAAACAGGGTCTGGTTTTTCCTGTTTTTGGATCGCGGTGTGCGATCACCACAGGACGCAATGTCCCGAACAGTTTGTCCGGACACCGAGAGGGTCATACAGGCTTCACAACGCAATTTACGGAATCGAAAACGGAGCTACGAGTAAAAAGTTACACGCACCTGAAGGGGACCCGAAAATCAGGGTTGAGACGTGTCCGTGTCGTGTCCGACACGGAATCCAAAATTAGGGCTAGGGTTAGGGTTTTCGACGGAATCCGGCTGCTGGGCGGCTGCTGGGCGGCCGGGCTCGGGGGCACGCGGCGGAGGGCGGCGCGGCGGGTCGATGGGGTCGTCGACGGCGGCTCAGGGCGGCCGGCAGCGGCGGCTGCGGCTGCTGCTGCTGGGGTTGCTGTCGACCGAAGGCGGCAGCTGGCGGGGCTCCAGAGGGCGGAGACGGGAGGGGGAAGGAGCTGCGGCGGGCGGAGCGTCGTCGGCGAGGCGGCGCTGGCGGCGTAGTGGCGGAGGCGGTGGCTAGGGCGAGGGAGCGAGTGGTCGAAGGGCGGCCGGGGGTCGGGGTATTTATAGGGGAACGGGCGGTTGCAGGGGGGCCGGCCAAGGCGGATCGGGGGCGACGTGGGCGCGGGGAGCGCGGCGGGCGGGGCGCGGGACGCGCGGCGCTGCGCGCGACGGCCGGCGTGGGACGCGGGACGTGGGGGGACTGTGTACGCGGGCGGGTCGGGCTGCGGCGGGTCGGGTTCGGCTGAACCCGACCCGACCCGAAAGGGGGCTGGGCTGGGCTGGTTAGCGGGCTGGTTAGCGGCCCAATGGGCCAGAAAAAATAATAAAAATAAAATAAATAATAAATAATAAATAATAAATAATAAACAAATAGATAATTATTTAATTAATTAATTAAATAGTTTTCAAGCATTTAAAGATATGTCTGAGGCCCAGAAAAAATCCAGAAAATTACCCTAAGTCCAATTTTTCATTCTACATCCAAAAATATTATTTTCATGATATTTTAATATTATTTATTGCCAATTAAAAATCATTTATTGATTGAAAACCTTGATTTTAATTACAGAAAATTCCCAGAAAATTCCAGAAAATTGGAAAAAATCCAAGATTTAATAATTTGGAAATTTAGGGGGTTTACAATTAGTCAACCCAAACGGCATCACCAAGAACTCATACTGTCCATATCTGGTCCGAAAAGCTGTCTTCGGAATATCCTCCTTCCTGACTTTCACCTGGTGGTAGCCTGTCCTCAGATCAATCCTAGAAAACACCCTCGCTCCGCTCAACTGGTCAAATAGATCATCAATACGCGGCAGCGGATACTTGTTCTTGATTGTGAGGCTGTTCAGAGCCCTGTAGTCGATACACATCCGTATCGACCCATCCTTCTTCGGCACAAAAAGTACCGGAGCACCCCACGGAGAAGAACTAGATCTGATAAATCCCTTGTCCTGAAGCTCATCCACCTGCTTCTTCAACTCTATCAGCTCACTGTTGCTGACTCTATAGACGTGCTGGGATATCGGCTCCGCGCCTGGCACCAAGTCTATAGAGAACTCCATGTCTCTGTCCGGAGGTAACCCTGGCAACTCCTCCGGAAAGACATCCATATACTCCTCTATCAGTGGATGTAGCAACCTCGGCTCTACCACCAGGGCTCCGCAGAAGACTCCCTCGGTCTGCTCCGCTGCTCCTCTGGCAAACTGAAACTCTGGCTCACCCGGCGGACTAAACAAAACTCTGCCTCCACGACAATCTATACTAGCACAATGCATACTCAACCAATCCATCCCGAGTACAATATCGTAGCTCGGAAGTGGCATTACGAGTAGGCACACACTCAACTCCCGGCCTCCCAAGGTAACTCTCTGGTCTCTGCAGACATCACGGACTAGGATGATACCACCCTCGGTCGTGATCTTGCAGAGTCTAGCTAAAGGTTCAGCAACAAGATGGTGTCTAACAGCAAAAGATACAGACACAAAGCTATAGGAAGCACCGGAATCAAATAAAGCAAGTGCTGGAATGAAATCAAGGAGAACACAGATCAAAAGAAGTCAATATAGTGCAAGAACGATATCATCAAAGAAGGACAGTAATATTGTAAAAGAAAACAATTTCAGGAAAAATTAAGATAGCAAGAAAAATCGGGAGGGGTCCTAGTTGTGATTGAGCACACTCTCTCTCAGCCTATCTCCTATATCCTATTGCAGGTAAACCTAAAAAGTAGAGACCTGCATGGGCCACCACCAAAAACGTGTCACGACCCGCACCCGAAAATCGGGCATGAGCCGTGGGTACGTCCAGCCTACGCCGCAGAATCGGCGGTAGAACGCTGTAAAGGTCCGTTCTAGGTCAACCATATCTATCTATATCTCACTGAAAAATCCGGCATGACCTCTCCAAAAGGAGGGCAAAACCACACAATATATATATATATATATCAAAATAATCTTCTTCCGAAGGAGGGCAACCACGCAATATATATATATGAATCTCAATCACAAAATCTAGGGGAAGAAATAAGCACGATATGATATAAACAAAGAAAACCAGAACCAAGAGAGCAAGACAATCCAAAATAATACAGTCCAGGTCTAAAAGCTACAACATCTCACAGGCAACAAAAGAATAGGTACAATCATCCAAAATATAAACCACTGGAAAACCCAGGAAACCCACCTAGCTAACTAGGGTGCTATAGGCGTCTCCTCGGCGCACTCCTCCTCGATCACGGGGTCACAACAGTCGTCAATACCAGGCCCGTAGAACGTAGGGCAATAGTCCTCAGGATCCTCTGGAAAAAATATGCCCAGTCAGGACTGGAGCGAAGTACATAACTCTGAAAGCAACTCCAAATGCATGGTAAGGTGTATATGACGAGCAATAGAAAAGTAATCAAGATGCACAGGAAATAAATATATGCTGGAGCACAATAAGTAGCTGCAATGTAAACTGGAGAACAATACAAGTAGTAGAAAAGTAACTGCAGGTGAGAAACATGAATACTAGCTAAGTGCCTTGAGCACAAGTTCGTTATATGATCGGCTTAGGTTGCACATGAAGAACACTACGATAACTCCGTTATGCGTGAGTTGCATAACCGACATACACATGAATACTGTTTGGCTTTGATCATATAACCAACTCACTACTCCCCTCCCCCACTAATACCATTGGATCCAACCACAACACGCTACGTACATGATAATAGCTCGCGCACACGAAGGCGAGAGCACAAGAAGCACATGATAGCACATGATAATCAATACCCGAAGCACATGATGAAATACACGTGATAGAGTACCCGCTGAACACGGTAAGGGGGATAGCACCTCATGACGGGATCCACTAGTACCAGCTCGTGTAATAAAGTGTCAGAATCAAGTATTACAGTTCTAGAACAGGTGATATAAACGCTATCATGAAATGGAAACTATCAGAGGTAGGTACTCGCCTGATGTCCTGAGCAACTGATGAGGATCGAGATCCGGACCGGTGACGCAAGGACCTAATGCGAAAAGCAGAATTAAACAGGGTTCTAAGCATTTAAACTGATATAAAATAATTAAAAACAGGCTTCTAGGGCTATTCTAGGTCGAACGGGTCAAACCGATGAAAATCGGGTCAAAAAGTCAACCCGGGGTCCAAAAAGTCAACTCTAGGTCAAAACTAGGTCAAACGTTGACTTTTACGGTCAACGGAAACAATTATGGTCAAAGCTAGGTCAAACTAGGGTGCCCCTGAAATTCTAGGTCAAACCGAGCTCATAAAGCTACTAAACTCACAAACTCGCCTAATCGAGATACCGGGATACCCTCGGTATCCGATACCTCGCCCTAGGCCACGCACCCCGCCTAAACCCGCTAAAACCTATGCTAGCACGCGTAATTATATATATATAAACATATAAAAATCACTCCCAAGCATTTCCTAGGCTAATGCTCAAATACCCCGCTCGAAACTCAATACCTTGAATATCTCAAGGTATCGAGATACCTCGGTATCTCAAGGTATTGAGGTTTCGCTCTAAAACCCTCTAACTAGCTACCTAGCTATTAATTATGCACCTAGTTATTAATCTAGGCTAGGTAATATAGATATCTACTATCTATTAATACATCTAAGTAGGTATCTACCTATATACATATACATATCCACACACACATACCCAATACCCATATATACCTTACCCAACTCAAAATGTATATATATATACCTATCTAGATATCTATAGATATAGATATAACTATATGTATATAGATATCTATGCACTTAGGTAGATATATACCTAATACCTAGCTATCTATCTATCCATCTAACTGTTATCTATCTATCTATTAATCTACGAATCTACCTATCTATCAATTACCTATCTATCTAGTATCTATCTAATCTATTTAACTACTTAGCTATCTATCTAATAAACTAACTATCTATCTATTAATTCTAACTATCTATCAATCCATATCTATCTATCTATCTATGTATCTAATCTATTTAACTATCTACGTATCTATCTAGCTACCTATTTATCTAATATCTATCTATCCAACTAATAATCTAACTATCTATCTATTAATCTACCTATCTATCTAGTTATCAATATATCTAGCTATCTAGCTATTTACCTATCTATCTATTACCTATCTATTTATCTTATATAACTATCTATAAACTTATCTATCACTATCTCTATAACAATCTATCTATATAACTAACTATCTAACTATTAATCTATCTATATAGATATATAGATCTATATAACTCACTCTAAGCTACCTCCTACTACCCGCTGCTTGCTGCTGCTACTAGCGCTGCGCTGCTGCTCTTGCATTGCTGCTGCGGCTGCTGCATCTTCATACTGCTGCTGCTGCTCTGCCTAGCAGCAGCAAGCTGCTGCTGTTGCAGCTGAACTGCTGCTGCTGCAGTTCAGTTTCCCCCCCCCCTCCATCTCACATACACACACACACACACACATCCATATATATACATATATATATCACTATCTATATATATATATATACATACATATATATCTATATATCTATAACTAGATATCTATATATATATACACTCATCTACACACTCTAACACACACACTAACACTCTCACACACTAACACACACACACATAAATATATATATACATAGCTACATATATATATACACTTAATATATATATATCTACACACACTCTCAACTATATATATATATATCTACACACACTCTCAACTATATATATATACATACACCTATATATATATATACACATACACACACACAAGCACACTTACACATATACATATATATATACACATAGACATATACATATACAAGTACATAAATATAAATACACACATATATATATAAATATATATACATAAATACACATACATATATATAAATATATATATATATAGACACATATCAATACAAACACAACCACGCACACAACACTCAAACCACACGCCCTACTCACGCCCAACGACCCCGACACTCACCAATACCCTAAAATATATAAAATATAGCCCGAAAACTCTAGCACACACTTTCCGATACTAACCAACGCGCGCACAAAGCCGAAACGAGGAAACCAAGTCGAAATGGCCGTTCGGTCATTTTGACGAACACGTGGTGCGCGGCTCGGAAAACCTCCTGAAACGCACACCAAACGAACTCGGAATCGGCCCAAAATTTACCCACGCGCTCTACACGATGTCTAGATCCTAGAAAATGTGCTCCCACGTCGATTCTAGGCCCGTGGCGGAAACGCACATGCACTTAGAATCGGCGACGACGAAAAGCCCCAATTTCGCCCGAAACGCCCGTTTCTCCGCGACACGGCTTCCCGTGTCCGAACGGAGACACGCACTCACCCTCTAGACACCCGACAACGTCTACCTAGGTCCATCTAACCTAGGGCATCACCCAAAATTGGGCCAAATTCGGATTCCACCCGAATTCGACACAAAATCTAATGTCAAAGTCTCTAAACTCACCCAAACTAGTTCCAACTTCCTTCTACGGGTAGGGTTAGGGTCTAGGAGGGTTCTACAACACTAATTACACTACACAAAAATAATTAGGAAGGGGAAAGTTAGGTTTTACCTCTTGGGAGTTGGAATCCCAAGGCCAAAGTCTCCGATCTACTCCAAATCACCTCCCTCAAGCTCCAAGCCACCAATTCTAGCTCTCACACTAGATCTAAGCTCCTCACACCTAGGTTAGGGAAAATGCAAGGGTAGGGTTAGCATAAAGAAGAATGAATGGAAGAACGAAAGAAGAAAAATGGAAGAGGGACTTACTTGGAGAAAGAAGGAAGAAGAAAGAAGAAGTGGAGAAGAAGAAGAAGGAAGAAGAAGTGAAGAATGAAGAGGAATGAAGAAAGAGGGGGGGCTGCTGCTGGCTTCACACGGGAATGGGTAGGTAGGGGGGTCCGGCCACATGTAAAAAGGGGATTTACAACTTTCCAAATTCCCAAAACGCCCCTACTCACTTGGTTTTGGGTTCCGGGTTCCAAATGCACTCAAACTAGCTCCAAATCTCTCCAACTAACCTCCTAAAAATAAAATAATAAATCTAAGCCCCAAAATAATTCTCACAAGGGTGTGGGCTGGGTCGGACATGGGTCCACTAGGGTTTGACATGGGTCCAGGCTAGCCAAAACCCTAAAACAATCAAAATAAAAATAAGACAAGCACTAATTAATTATAAATATAAATAATTAAATACAATACAATATTTATGAAATAAAAAAAAAATATAACCCTATTTTCTAGAATTGGGTAGTGACACCAAACCCTGTGCAATACAGGTTGTCCGTGACATGCAGACACCAAGTAGGTATGACGAGAGGATCGAACATTCTCGCCCCACCAAGCGATCCTAGACTCGTTCCGCCAATAATCCAACCAACACATCTATAACCATTCTTCCAACATATAGCCCAAGGCACCATTCACAAGTTATTCCCATAGGCACAATGCCTCTTCTCAACACAGTATTTCCAATGGTGCAACACCCATGCTCAAAGCTAACCCATGGCACAATGCCGTTTCAGTGGCACAATGCCCCATTCGTGGCACGATGCCCCATCAAGCGGCACAACACCCTCGCCGATGCAGTTGTTCGGTTTTGAACCATAACTGCTCGCTTTGCAAGACAAAGCGACCAAGTGATACCCGTGCACGGATGCACGTTCGCTCGCCCAAATCTCAATGTTCCCAATCTCTCAATGCATCATTCCAACTGTCCAAGCATAATCCCAATTATCCAACCAACTGCCTCAAATATAATATTCTAACTCTAGCTCCAACTATCCAACGCGCAAACCAAATCAAGCCACAATCCTACCAAGCCAATGGCGTACACTCTATGCACGCCTCAGTGTAGTGATTCCCAATATTTCAGCCCAAGTGTTTCAAGCCTTTTACGTGTTTTCCATATTATTAGGCATGAAGGAGTAGAGGAGAAGGGAAAGAGCCCACTCACAATGATTGATCCCGTTAGGCATCCTGTCCTGCCGATACGGCCAATCCCTTGAACCCGTGGTCCGATGCAAGCGCGATCTACTCAACTGGTATGACCGTGCGAGCAGGCCGTGCTCTACAAATCATCCGACCGATCGGACTAAGGAAGATGGCATTATCATTCCAACTCAGCTATCTCAGTACTGCTCTGAACGAACACCTGATTTCCATCGAACCCGCTAGCCATCTGCACATGAAACAACTCAATCAATACTTATTTCCAAAATCCAACAAATCAAATGGAACCAGCATTTGTTTCATTCAATCCGACTCAGCGTAACGTACCGTACGGTTGCGGGGCGTTACATAATATACCACTTAGAATCAGGTTCGTCCACCAACCGTGCTGGTACTTATTCCTATCACATGCCACAATCCAATTCCATGGATCTGTTCTATGCAACTCACATTATCCTGATCCAGACTCAGCATCTCGCTCTGTTGAATGCTCGTACAAATTCTATATTCCCACATCATCCTTGCAGCTCAAAACGAATTCCTCGTATCGCTTAGTTTTGGATCGATACACATATCTAAGGCGTCCCTAAAATACATGTATTTCAGCCGAGCTTTGCGATAGCGAATTTGGATAAGTTATAAGGGTATCTTTATGTCCGAGGCATCCATTTGCTTTACTCCCAATTGAACCAAACCTGATTTCCATTCCAACATATTCGCTTGAGCACTATTTTCAATATGATGATTTTCCACCGATCAATCAGTCCGAGTTCCAACTCAATCCATCCAACTATTTCTGAATCCGCACTAGCAACATCTCCAAATATATCTCATGCACCGAACGATCAACTCAAATGATACTACCCTATCTAGGCGACTTACCCAAATATCAACTTTGCTTTCATCAGCTCAGTCCAACACCTCTTCCTCAATCTCAATACCTCACAGGGTGAACATCTATATTGAGGTTTGTGTGATCCACGAAGATCTCGCCGCCACGCCAAAGGGATAGTGTCGCCACGATTTCAACGTGGACACACTCGCCACAATTCCTAGGTTGCGCATGGAATAGTTATTCGCGCTGCTTGCACTGCCTCGAAGCATAGGATATCACCTTCGCCTTCCGAATGAGTACGCTTCCCAGACTAAGTTTCGAGACATCTTGTAAATCTGAGGCACATCTGTCCCTTCCAGTATTTGCAAAGATTTGATTTGAACGAGCCGCCACAGTCGTCCATTCATATAAATGCTATTTCCTTCCAGAGCACGATGAGTCAGAGGCGATGCCATCTACAAAAATCTGTGACTCTGAATCTCATCAGTTGACTTAGGCCAATCCCACAATCGCTTCGGTCTTCCGGCTGCATCTTCAGCTGAAGGCTATCCCAAGGATCTCTCAAATCCAACTCTCAGTCAATAAGCCAAATCACATTGCTCACATCTGCCCTCGACGCATTCCCAAATACGCCGCCTCAAGGGTCTTTCTATGGGTCTACCATATTCAATCTCTGATCTGCGGGCAACTCACTAGGGTCAGCTGTCCCGAAGCTACGCTCGATAATTGTAATCATCACGATGGACAGTTACTATGAACCATGCTATATCTTATCTGCAAATCCGAATCAAAAATCCAACCATTCCATCCGAGCAAACTTCTGAATCCGAGCACTTCATGCACTACCTCTGATGATCTGCCAACCAAAGCCGCTTAACCGCCTAAAGTCTTGCTATCTATCCAAGCCAACAATTCGAGAACTGCGCTCGTTGAAACCGTCTTCCATCAATCCGTCTTACTGTCCTGAATCCATCAAATTTCCGAATTGCCATGTTCCACAATGCACGTCCAACTTACTCGAGCAACACAGTGATTTGTTCCGACGTTGCTCCCAAGTTTAGCTATCTTCAAAAGTCTGTCCGCCACAAATTCTTGCCTTTAGTTGTTGCCTCAATCCGTCCACGTCTTCCGGAGGATCCGTCTACCATTGTTGCAATATCTTGCCCAAAATTCCACTTCGCTAAACCTGAGTCGACTTTTCGAGCAGCAATAACCAAAATCCTTCCAGTCCGTTCAAGTCCATCGCATTGTCCCTCCAAGACAAGATCGTGTTTCATTGCTCAACCAACATCTCAAATGTGTTGCCCAAAATCGTAGTTCATGCTCGCTATCCTTCAATTAACCAATCGCTTCGCTCAAGCGTCACCCATCTGTTCATTCCGATCTCGTCCATCTCTTATGCTCAATGATACTTCCATTTGCACTAGTCCGTTCTCGATATGCTCAACTCAATATTCGCTTGCTCCATTTTCATTCTTCCCAACGCAACCGACTTTCACTCACCAGCTTGTATTCTCGTTTCACGAGTCCGTTCAGGAAATTTCCATTGAATGTCCAACCAAAATGTTTCCAATGCCTTACTCAAAATGTGGTATCCCATATACCACTCCGAATCAAGTCGCTACTCACATTACAATTTCCTTCACAGATCCAAGATCCGTTCGAACCATCCCTTATGCATAATCATGCCTTTCTCAACTCAAGTCTGACACAAAAACTCAGGCAATGCTTGAATTATCCAACTGTTTCCATAAATCTCACTATGCAACTCGTGCCATATCCCATTCACAATACTTCCAGCTATTCTCAAAGCCGTCTGATACTTTCGCAACACGAGCAACCCGTGCAACGATCTCTCTTCCAAGTAATCCAACCCAATACTCAATGGTTCCACACATTTGTTATACGAGCAACTCGTGCCAACTATTCTGATATTTCCGAGCCAAAATCAAACATGCTCAACCGATGCGCCACAGCCAAAATTCTAACTTCTATCCAACACAATCGCTAGACGAGCAACTCGTGTAAGAATTCATTCTCATCGAATGTTTCTACTCAAAACATGCCGCATAACCAAATCTCGTCTGCCAACCAACAGATCCACTGAGGCAATCAGAAACTCCCAGAACGATAAGCCAAGCCAACCCAACGAAAGCCCACACTTGTTGCACAAATGCAACAACGCCTAACGAGACTAAGCGATCCTACGAAAACCAACCAAGGCAACCCAACAAAGAATAATATGCAGCCACAACTAGCAATAAATAGACTTATTGCATGAAACATCCGATGCGACACCGAGTAGAGTCAAGAGCTAGACGACACGCGAAAGCTATTTAGAGTTTGTGATGAAGCGAAGGACCAAGTCCGAGAAAATGAACCAGGCGCTCTGATACCAATCTGTCACGCCCTAAACTCCCGCAAGCCCAATAGTCCCCGCTGAACGTGAAATCACCACGTTGCAGCTCTCCTGCGGGACAATCGTTCTATTCGGGACGTGATGCCGTACGAGCCTGGAGTTGCGCTCGTACAAGGCGATGTTGTTAAACACGAAAGTTATCATCGAAACAACCAAGTTACAGCGGAAGCCAATTGTGTACCAAGCACACATCAGAGTATACGCAGCGAAGCTCACGATAGGGTCCAAATGAGATGCCCCGAGTCAATGCCACAAAGGCGATGAAATACTCTTGCTCTTTTCTCTAGCCCACAAAGGTACTTACAGTTCATACATCATGTCCCGTATATCCAAGCAGCGCCACTACGCCTGCGTACCTGAAATATTGCCCACAAACGTGGGTCAGTACACAATCGTACTGGTGAGCGGGGTAACCCACTCGCCTAAGCCGACACTAAGTAAAATAGTGAATGCAAACAGTTATATGGTGATCTTTCTAGTTGAATCCTAGATTCATTTCATGGCATAGGGATGACATGTTAAGGAAAGCTGTAAAACAGTTTAAGCATGCAAGCACTCAACTCAAACCAAACGACAAGCAAATATATAAGCAACTCGAGGGAAACTAGCATGCAAACCGTCCTGCTCAAGTCCAAGCAACACGATAACATATCGAACCATCAACCAAGCCTCAATATCCATCCTCAACCAACACTTACAATCCAAATCTCACAGTGTACACTTTTGTCGAGGTAAGGTGGCCGCGCCTACACGAAAGCCAAACCAACAAAAGAAAAGCAAGCCAACACTATACTATATGAAGTCACTGGCCAAGCCATAAAGGACTTTGATCGGACTGATCAAATGCGGTTCTCCTCGAAACAACGCTAAGTAGCTAACCCACCTGGATCGATTCTAACCGCTGGCACTGCGCCCAAGACGCGTTACCCAATTGTCTCCTCCATGGCCGAACGGTCCCGGTGCCCCGGAGTACCCGTTCGAGGAGACCAAACCCTGTTCAATACAGGTTGTCCGTGACATGCAGACACCAAGTAGGTATGACGAGAGGATCGAACATTCTTGCCCCACCAAGCGATCCTAGACTCGTTCCGCCAATAATCCAACCAACACATCCATAACCATTCTTCCAACATATAGCCCAAGGCACCATTCACAAGTTATTCCCATAGGCACAATGCCTCTTCTCAACACAGTATTTTCAATGGTGCAACACCCATGCTCAAAGCTAACCCATGGCACAATGTCGTTTCAGTGGCACAATGCCCCATTCGTGGCACGATGCCCCATCAAGCGGCACAACACCCTCGCTGATGCAGTTGTTCGGTTTTGAACCATAACTGCTCGCTTTGCAAGACAAAGCGACCAAGTGATACCCGTGCACGGATGCACGCTCGCTCGCCCAAATCTCAATGTTCCCAATCTCTCAATGCATCATTCCAACTGTCCAAGCATAATCCCAATTATCCAACCAACTGCCTCAAATGTAATATTCCAACTCTAGCTCCAACTATCCAACGCGCAAACCAAATCAAGCCACAATCCTACCAAGCCAATGGCGTACACTCTATGCACGCCTCAGTGTAGTGATTTCCAATGTTTCAGCCCAAGTGTTTTAAGCCTTTTACGTATTTTCCATATTATTAGGCATGAAGGAGTAGAGGAGAAGGGAAAGAGCCCACTCACAATGATTGATCCCGTTAGGCATCCTGTCCTGCCGATACGGCCAATCCCTTGAACCCGTGGTCCGATGCAAGCGTGATCTACTCAACTGGTATGACCGTGCGAGCAGGCCGTGCTCTACAAATCATCCGACCGATCGGACTAAGGAAGATGGCATTATCATTCCAACTCAGCTATCTCAGTACTGCTCTGAACGAACACCTGATTTTCATCGAACCCGCTAGCCATCTGCACATGAAACAACTCAATCAATACTTATTTCCAAAATCCAACAAATCAAATGGAACCAGCATTTGTTTCATTCAATCCGACTCAGCGTAACGCACCGTACGGTTGCGGGGCGTTACAGTGTACGTATGTATACATAGTTATATAAGTTGTATATATATATATATATATATATATAAGAGGATGAGAGAGGGGACAGCAGTTTTGGTGACAGTTCAACGTCACAAAACAACAATAGCAATAGTAACAAACAGCAGCAGCAATGGCAACAAACAGCAGCAGCAATAGCAACAGTGACTGCAATAGCAACGACAGCAGCAATAATCAGCAACAACAACAGCTTCATCGATAGCAACAGCAGCATTACTAACAGCAGTAGGAAACCGTCGCAAAAGCAGTAGTGAAAGCAGCGGTATCAGCGGTATCAGCAGCCTTTCAACGACAGCAACACGGGTCTTTAGAGACATTTTTGCGGTTTAGTATAGATATTATGTATTTATTTATAATAGATATATATGTATTAGTATATATGTATATATTCCTAATTGTTAATTATGTTATATTATACTATATTTGTAATAGTTAGTTGTTAGTATATAGTTTATGGGTAGTTAGTATTATATTGTAGTCTTGATAATTACCTTGAGATACCAAGGTAAGTATCAAGATATTTGGGGATACCCAAGGTATTGGGTTTGGGTATCAAGTTTAAGATTTAGTGTTGCGATACCAAGTTGGTTCGAAACCAAGGTATCCATTTAGCAATTGTAATTAAGATTTTATATAATTAATATTGTTGATATGTATATGTGATACTCTATCTTTTGTTTTACGTATCCTGAGATATGGTATTCTAGCATTCTAAGATGTAACTAGTATGACCTAGATTCTTAGTGTTTGAATCCAATATCTTTAAGGTAGACTCATACAACCTAGAAATAGGTAGTTTGACATAGTTGACCATAGTTTGACCAATTTGACTTAGAGTTGACCTAGTTTGACTTTTGACTTAGAAATGGCTTGTTGACCTAGAAGTTGACTAGTTCTCTTGGCACGATGGTTACACAGATTGGTATATCCGGATCTCATCATGAGATGGTATTCCTTGGTATATGGTGTATCTTATGCAAGCCTTGATTCATTGATTATCTTGTACATGTACAGACACTGATTCTCGGAAAGACTAGCTATCTTCTTGGAAAATCTCGTGTCATAGCGTACCATGATTGGATCTATTATACCAGTCGAGGGTGGGGAGTATTTTAGTGTAGATATATGATCATACCCTCCTTGTATCAAGTTTTGATCTTGAATAGTGTTAATCATACACCACACGTATGATTATCCAGGCCATAAATCTTGTATCATATTCCCAAGCCGATCACATGTTAAAGCTAGTACTCGCACACTTAGTTATTAGTATTCTTGTTCATTGTCATATTGTTCATTATTGTATTTATTCCAGTATTTCCTTAATGTATATCTCTTGTATCTATTGTGCATCTTATATATTCACATCTATTTACTGTTGTATAGTTTTTATTATTGATTAGAACTGCTGTTAGAGATGTACTCTGCTCCTTTCCTGACTGTATATTTTTCACAGATGACACCGAGGAGTGGTACCCTACATATTATGGACCTCAGGATGTTGTGGGCTTAGAGTCAGAGACCCTGGATCAGGAGGGACTTATCCCGACTGAGACAGATGACCCGGGACTTGTAGCTTCTTAGTATTATTTTATACTGGATTTATCTCCAGCTTATTTGTTACTATTCTTTCAGACTCATTGATGTTATTATTTTAGACTCATGAGTCGTATGTGACTATTCTATTTCTTATCATATTCGTGCTCATTTTCATCTTAGATCTGTGATTGAGTATATTGATATTATTGGTGGTTCATTATATTGCTAGATAGATTACCCAGACAACGTTCTACCGTCGATTCTGCAGCATAGGCTGGGCGTTGTTCTCGACTTGTATCCCTATATCGGGTGCGGGTTGTAACACCCTCTGAGACTTGCATACTCGTATTGATTCTAGAGACAACCGAGACGTGCTTCAGAAACTCGGGATACGCCAACCCTATCCTCATGAGCAGAACAATATAGTATACCCTCCCAAGTATAAACCACTGTCCCTGGTCCCATTAATTGGGAAAACCTCACCCTGCCAGTACATGAACTACTTCTGTTCTATAATGGGGCATTTACCGCGGGACTATGTATTGCTCACCAAATTGTTCGTCGGAGCCCTGTCCGGAGTCGCTTACGAGTGGTTCTGTAGCCTCCCAGATAATTGTATCTCGTCTTTCGAGGACCTAAAACTCCTTTTTCTCTTTCGATTCTATGAGGGAGGAATGAATATGACTATGTCCTCCATAATGGATATCGCTCAAGGCAATACGGAGTCCGCACGTGAATACATAGAGCGCTTTTGGCAGGCAGCATTGAGACTACCCCCTGGTACTCCTAAAATCGTGTTGATGGACACTTGCCGAAAAAACCTGCATACGACAGTGAGGCTATGGACGGGCCCCAATCATTTCAAGGACTGGACGACATTCATCAATAGTACTGAAGCCGCAGAGAAAAGTATAAAAGATGCTTGCCTGTTGGGGTTCCATGTCCCCAGTATCAATGATTGGGGAAAGCGACGCCTCAACAACAACAACAACGGCCACGACAGTAAAGAAAAATAGACCCTAACTGTCAACGTGTCCAAAGGCCTAGTCTCATCCGCTCAGAAGCCGACAGAAGCATCTTAGCCGAAGGAGACCTACTCCTTCGATGATGAAGATGTCGTCAAATTTTTTAAAGTAATAATAAAGGGCGACAAGCTTCAGCTACCTGACATCAAACCTCTTGAGGAGGAAGATAAGGTTGATAACCCCTAGTACTGTCTCTACCATCGATACGTTCATAATCCAAACAAGATTGTTACATATTGAAAAGGCAAATACAGCGAATGATCGACTCCAAAGCCCTTACCGTAGACTTTGAAGACAAAACCGCTGCAAATATGGTATCCCTTTAATTTGGTAACTTTTCGGCAATGGAAGCCCAAGATGGTGTTGTCCCCATTCCGAGGGCAACGATGGAGATTGCCAATCTTCCTCCGGTTCGCAACCAAGTAGCCGAACTAGTACCTCTCACTATACCATGAGACAAAATTATGTGGGTTCACCCCGACCTCGTCCAAGACTTGATGCAATAAGTAGCGCCTTCCATCGCCAAGTCTAAAGGAAAGAAGTCCAAGCCCTGTCACATGGTTTCTCCCTCGGCCGAGAAAGCCTTAGTAGGAACTACTAGGTCAGGTCAAACCTACCAATATCACTATGATACAGTTCCCAAGGATGGTGCACCTCCAACCGCTATACCCACAACTTCAGTAGAATCTGATCTGGGTCCGTCCCAGCCCCCTGCGCAGATAAACAAAAGAAGGAGATTCGCTTGGATTAATCCCTGCGGAAGGACATGACTCAAGGGCAAGCCCTACAACTTTGATATATAGGTGCAGCTTGCCAATACTCTAGTGAAGTTTTTGCTCTTTGAGCTCCTCCGTCTCTCCAAAGAGACCCGTGATGCTCTAAGTGAGGTATTGTAGAATGCTAACTCCTACTTGACCCACGTTAAGCCACCAGCCGAGAATCCAGATGCATGTCCCCACTCCAACAGTGTGATAGAGACGGTACCAAACATCACATTCTCACAACAGGACATGTTGTTGAAGAATAACAGGAACGATCGTCCATGTACTATACAGGGTATATCAGGGCCATCAAGATGGAACTGATGCACATCGAACCGGTCATAACCCACACTCGATGAAGGGGAACGAGTATATGGGTAGGTCCAGCCTACGTCGCAGCATCGATGGTAGAACGTTGTCTAGTTCATTACTAATAATATAGCATCTCATATAATATAAAACTCAACAGTCAATAATATCTCAACTCCATAAGGAGGACAAGATAATTAAAGCAACACAATACTAAATCATATATCTAAAGCAAGATAAGATATCAACGAAGTCTAACATAACCACAAAGTCTAAACATCAACAACATCAATAACAACAACAATATCAAAGTCTCAATTATAAGCCGAAAATAAATCCGGTACCAAAATGCTAATAAAAACTAACTAGGATAACTAGTGACACTGAGTAGTCCTCCCGGTAATTACTCCTGAATGTCAGGGCCCATAGTCGCCACTCCATGTGGTCCATAATATGTCGAACACCAATCCTCTAAGTCATCATTTGAAAAATATATCCAGTCAGGATTAGAGGAAGTACAACCCAATAACAGTTCTAATTAATTGACAATGACTATAAAATAGTAAAAAAAAATGTTATATACGATGAGAAAATAATAAACTGATACAATGGCAAAAAGTAAAGAGAAACAGGTAATGTAAGCAATAGGGTATGGTCAGTGCATATATAAAATGAAAGAGAAGAAACTACAATATTAGGTAAAAGGCAATGTAATCTATAAACTGAATATGAAGAACTGTAACTATACTAAGTATTTTAAAATACTAAATATATATATGATCGGCTTAGGCGATTCAATAATTTACAATAAGGATAAGCTAGCTCAACCATACGTGAAGTATATGATTAGCTAGTAGCCGATAATTTATACTACTTTTCAATAGTTCTTGATCACATATCTAGCTAGTACTTTTCCCGCCCCGACTGATATGATGGATCCAAACATGACACGTTACTAGCCAATGTATCCAATGTGAACCAATATTATCCAATGTTATCCAATACCAAACGATGAGCAGTATTCGAGATCATTACGATGAGTCAAGGTAACATCTCATGATTGAAAATCCAATGTTAATACCTATCCGTGTACCATCGTGTCAAGAATCATAAGTAATATTTCTAAATACTTGAATTATAGTAATTATCAAATAATAAAAACTGTTAGAGAATGTACTCTCTTGTGGTCCTGGGCAATGAATGAGGATCAATGTTCAAACTGGTGTCACACAAACCTATATACAAGATTGTATGTCATTTGGTGTAATAAAGTGATAAACAAGTTTAAATAAGCTAAATATGGTTTTATAGGTCAAGATTAGGTCATATTGGTCAAACTAGGTCAAACTACCTAAATGGTTGACATTTAGGGTCAAAATAGTCAACACTAGTCAAAACTAGATTATACCTAGATTTCTAGGTCCAATACTAGTCACTCTCAACACCTGTAGTATCTACCTACTGATCTCACTGTTGAACACTTCCCATGCCTTGGTATCACAAGACTTTGGTATCCTAGATGCCAAGGTAATTAACACATATATATATACACTTGATACTAGGTATCACATACACACACACACACAATATATATATATATATATATATATATATATATATATATATATATATATATATATATATATATATATATATATATATATATATAACCCAATACTCTAACCTATAGATAAATATCTAGTCATTACCTTAACATATACCTAGTACTACTAGATATCAACCCATATCTTAACTTGACTCATGGCTAAACAATAATACCCCCAACTTACCTACATTACCTTGACCTAATATCTTGGTCATATAACTAATACCTAGACATAGCCCAAGGTACAATCTAATACCTTGATACCCTTATCACCCTACAACTTACATTGATACTCCCAACTGAAACTCAGTTATACCCCATATCTCGTACTTGATCTACATGATACCCACTCTTCCCTCACTTGGATACACTCACCCACACTTACTAACTTACCACTCACTCACATACACACACTATACTCATAGTCGCTAAATACTAACATATTTTACTACTCTCTTCCTCACTTGGACATCCATGTGTAACACTCCATATTGCTACTTAGTCTGAACCTTACTGGCTCACCTAGACACTGATACATTTATACACTGGCACCAACATATCTTGAATACCACATTCATTAAAACTTATATTGTATAAAGTACACACATTGCCAACTACACACAAATCCTAGCATTTACTAACACACTTGATAATCCAACCTTCACTGATACTCTAACATATACCAAAGTACCTCTGAGAATACTTGACACAATCTTCCTTATTGACACCTATAAATAGATGACAACATGTATAAGTACCTACACCTACACACACCTGCCTCTAATCACAGTCCCCTTACCTATCTACTAATACACCACTGATCTGAACACACCTACTTACTCTAGTTCACTTGTACACTGCCCCATTGCATCCTTGCAGTGGACTCCCCCTACTGATCTCAATCCACCATAAAGTAGTGGAGTTCTCAACCCACTGCAATAAAAAACACTATGCTAAAATAAGCATTACAGGTCTGCAACAGAGGTTGCTCTCCCCAACTCAACTGTGCATATGGAGCAACCCGAGCCCCCACACTGTCACTACCATATTTTCTAGAAAATGATATTTTAGTCATTTTATAATTAATTAAATATTATGCATGTTGAATATTTATTTATTATAGTATTTAAATATTGTTAGCATGTTAGATTTTATTTTTGGACTTGTGTTAGTGGACCTAACTAGTTTAGATTAGATCCATGGACCAACATTTAAATCTAGTTAGAATTGAGCCAATTAGAAGCATATTCATTAGAAGGATGATTAATTAAGTTAAACCCATTAGACTAGAACTTTCTTCCTTAATTAATTTCTTCATGAGATGCCCCAAGGAGTATCTTAGACATTACTTAGTAGCTTGAGGAAGGGGGAAGGGGCCGGCCTATATAAGGGGGTAAAAACTTTCTTTTTCTTCAATGTTCATTTCAAATCTAAATCTAGAATTTCTTTCAACCAAATTTCTTTATTCATACACCAAATTCCTACCAAATTTCTTCTTAATTCCTTCCCTAATCATCATTGGAGGCTATTAGAGCGAGGATCTACAAGTTGAAGGCTTTTTCATTGAGAATCTATCTTCCAATAGGTATAATTCAGTTTCTTCCCTCTAATTAGACTCTAAATCTATGATTTAATCATTAGGAACCACCCCATATGCTAAGGCTATCCATAGGAATTGGAATTAGATTCATAGGAGGCCTATGGAGGAAGTTGTGATATTTTGTGTCAATTTTGGAGAAATTCCGAGATTGACACTTTTGTGTTTGTCAATTGGTCAATTAGACCAAATTGATATGTGTTTGATTGTGTGTGGCTAGTGTCGTGTCCTCCATAGGCCTCCTATGAACCTAATTCTAAGATTGACACATTTTGTGTTTGTCAATTGACATAACTTCCTCCATAGGCCTCCGATGAACCTAATTCCAAGATTGACACATTTTGTGTTTGTCAATTGGTCAATTAGACCAAATTGACATGTGTTTGATTGTGTGTGGCTAGTGTCGTATCCACAATTGGATACATGTAGACCGTATCCCAATAATTTAGAGATACGGGTTGATTTGGGGGTTTTCTCCCGACACGGGGGTTTGTGCATATCACATTTTAACACGGACACGTAGATGTATAATTAGCTCTTCATGTTGTTCATAATTGTTATTTTAGATTTGCTCGTGTCCTTCGGGGTACGTTTGGTTGTGTGGTGGACTCGTATCACAAGCGTATCATAGATCTAGTATGATACGGGTGTGATACACTCCACGTATTTATTTTATTGCATTTCTAGATTCAATTTGCCTTGTGTATAGCTATTAGAATATTAATTTATCATTATATATGATATATATGTATATATATTATGTGTTAATTGAATGATGATTAGTGTGTGTGTGTGTATATATATATATGAGTTTGTGATTATATATATACATAGAGAAGGGTATATATGTATGTGTGTATGTTTACATATATTTATGTATGTATATATATATATATATATATATATATATATATATATATATATATATATATATATATATATATATATGTGTATAGTTTTGTGTGTGGTTGTGCATAGATTTGTGTGAGAGGGGGTGGGGATGTGCAGATCAGTGGGCAGCAGCATGTATCAGCAAAAGCAAACAACAAAGCAGAAATCAGTGTATCAGTAACTAGCTGCACAACAGCATAGAGTAGCAGCAACTGCAGCTGAAGCCAGTATGCAGTGTATATTAGCCAGTGCAACAGCAGTTCGAGGAGTGCAGTAGCAGCAAGGCAGCCGCTTCAGCAGCTAGTTGCAGCAGCTAGCAACTGCAGTGGCAGCAACTACTGCAGCAGCAGCATCGAGTACTGTACGACCAGCAGCAGCTTGAGTAGCAGCATGTAGCAGCAAACGCAGTTGCAACAGCAGGGTACGAGAAGCTACAGAGCATGTAAGTTAGTTAGCTAGTAGTTCATTAGTAATTAGTTTGGTTAGTTAGTTATTTCATAGTCTAGTTCCTTGATAGTTTAGTTAATAAGTTAGTTAGTTAGTTACCTTATTATATAGTTATATGTATATGTAATTATGGTTAGTTAGTTGACAGTTTAATTAATAGTTTAGTAGATAGTTTAGTTAGCTTGAGGTATGGTTAGTTGCTTTGGTATATATATATATATATATATATATATATATATATATATATATATATATATATATATATATATATATACTTGTTATTAGTTATATATATGCAGTTACGTATTAATATTTAGTAGTTATATATACTTGTATCTCTAGCTAGGGATATGTAGGTATGTATATATGTATATATGTTTTAGTATGTTAGTAGTTAGTATAGTTAGTACTAGTGTATTATTAATAGTTGTTAGTTATATTTAGAGTTTTGGGTAGTTAGTTATATGTTAGGATTCACATTACCTTGTGATGCCAAGGTAATGTCAAGGTATTGAAGGATACTCAAGGTATTTGGGTTCAAGTATCAAAGTGAAGGGTAGGAGGTGCGATACCGCATTGGTTCAAAGCCAAGGTATCCACTTAGCATTAGTTTAGTTAGAAATATTAAATATTGTTGATTGTATATGCATATTATGATATTTTTATATCTAATTACTTGCGTATCTTAGGATACGGTATCCTATTGGTTTTTTAGTACCTAGTATAGCTAGTGTGGTCTAGTTACAAAGTGTATGAACCCTATATCCTAGAGATGGACTCATACAACCTAGAAATAGCTAGTTTGACCAAGTTTGACTAGTTTGACCTAGAGTTGACCAAGTTTGACTATTTTGACTTAGAAATAGTATTTTGACATAGAAGTTGACTAGTTTAACTCATTTTTATTCTAAATCTTGTATTAATGCAATATTCTATATATAGGTCCGTGACACTAGTTCAGATACCGTTTCGCATCATTTGCTCTGGACCACATGCGAGTACATTCTCTGATAGTTTCCATTATTTGATTACTACTATAATTCAAGTATTTAGAAATGTTACTTATGATTCTTGACACGATGGTACACAGATTGGTATTGTTATTGGATCGTTAGTCCTGAGATGTTACCTTGATTATTGAGATGGTATCAAATACTACTCCTTGTTGGTATTGGATAACATTGAATATTATAGATTAAATATTGGATACATTAGCTAGCAACGTGTCATGATTCGATCCATCGTATCAGTCGGGGCAGAGGAAATACTAATTAAATATGTGATCAAGAACTATCGGATAGTAGTATAATCATTGGCTACTAACTAATCATATAATTCATGTATGGTTGAGTTAGCTCCTTAGTGCAATAATTGAATCTCCCAAGTCGATCACATATTTAGTTAGTATCTCAAACACATAGCATATTATAGATTCTATTTCCAGTTCATGGATTAATCTGTTCTATTTCTGACATTATAGTTCATCTCCTTCATTCTTGTACGCATTAATTTATATTCTGTTGCTAGTATTGCTTATTTTTTCATTGTTCTTGATCATCAGTTATATTTTTATAGTAGATAGCATCCTCTATTTTACTGTTTTATAGTTTTTGTCAATTAATTGGAACTACTATTGGGTTGTACTTTGCTACATTTCTGACTGAATAATATTTTCCAGAGGATCCGAAAGATTGATGTCCGACGTATTACGAACCTCGACCTATAGATGGTGCAGACATGGACACACTAGTTCTGGAGTGACTGCCGAAAGATCTAGCCGGAATCACTAGTTATCATAGTTAGTTCTCTTAGCATTTTGGTACCGGATTTGTTTCCGGCGTATAGTTGAGACTTGGATATTATTTCTATTTGTTGTTGTTATATTTTAGACTGCATAGTTATGTTAGACTTCTTTGATATCTTCTCGTGCCATATATTTGTGATTGAGTATTGTGTTGCATTAAGTTTAGTGCCCTCCTTATTGGAGTTGAGATATTATTGGCAGATTATATATTATTGTGAGATATTTAGATAGTATAGTCGACCTAAACAGTGTTCTACCGCCGATGCTACAGCGTAGGCTGGACGTACCCACGTACTTATGCCCCTTCACCGGGTGCGGGTCGTGACACATTTTTGTGGTATCCTATGCAGGTCCAGCTTTGCAATTTATGCGAAGTCATAGTAGTACAATGGCTTAGTTGTACTACTGTCAGCCTGCGATAGGATATAGGACATAGGACATAGGACACTAGGATGAGAGAGGGATACTCAATCACAACTAGGAACTCCAATCTGATTTGAAATCGCTACTTTTGATTCCTTTTGAATACTTTGAATATTGTTGTCCTTCCTTGATAATATCTTATCTCGTGTCGAATTGATCTCTTTTATTTCGATCTGTCTTCAGGATGCCGCCGAAGACCAGATCCATCGATCGGGATCAGTTTCTGCGAGGTCTGCCATATCTCAATCTCCTACTCAGACAACAGGGCTTGTACCTTATATGAAATCAGTTCACGTAGGAGTCTCTGTTGCCTTCAGGGGTTCTCCTCTACCTCTTCCGAGGACTACCCAGTTGCTTTGGAGGGACTTCCACCACCTCCATTTTTAAGAGATGGCGTGCCGATGGTTGCATTATTTAGAGAGATGATGGAGGTACAGACGGCACAGATAGAGGTCCAGCATAGGCAGTCAGATATGATGCGACAGAGTATAGAAAATTCCTATCAGGTAACCATTACAGCAGTTCAGAGAGAAGCTCCTCCACAGCCACAGGATGTTCAGCTCGAGCTAGGCAACATTTAAAATTTTAAGAAGCTAGAGCCTCGGGTTTTCAAGGGGATAGAGGGTATAGTCTATGCTAACGACTGGCTCGAGGATATCGAGCGTCTCATGAGGGTGTCCCGTCTTGCTTAGGATCTGAAGGTTAAGGCGGTAGGACTTCAACTGTTCAACGTTGCCCACACTTGGTTCAGGAATGAGTCACTTCTTACTGATGCGGGGCAGTCTTGGGAGATATTCAAGAATCTCTTCAAGAAGAAGTTCTTTGCTCGGACGGACATATTAGACTTAGGAAGGCAGTTTGAGAGCCTTATACAGGAGAGCATATCCGTAGAGGAGTACGTTGCAGAGTTGGGAGGCTGAGCCAATTTGCGGAGTACCTGGTGAGGGAGCTAGAAGTTCGGGCTATCCGTTTCCGCGAGGGTCTGAATTGGGAAGTAAAGATCCTCATTCCATCTTTCTATGAGACGTATTCTAAGATACTTTTGGAGGCACGCAAGGTCGAGCAGGGGTGGAACTTAAAGCCGAAGTAGGACAGTGATATATTTGGGGGTGCCAGTAGCAGTACGGGACTGGCGAAGAGGCCACAGCTCCAGCAACAATAATTTCTAGTACAGTTTGGAGCTTATCAGCAGCAGTATCAGATGCAGAAACCAATTATTTTCCCAGTATAAGATCCAATACAACAGATGCCACAGCAACCTCAGAGACAGGTGCAACAGGCTCCTCAATGCACCTATTGTAAAAAGACTGGACACACTTGAGAGATATGTCAGAAGAGACTTGGAGCGTGTTTATATTATGGATCAACCGAGCATATGGTGAAGGATTATCTCTGTACCCTTCATCATCTAGGCCAGGGTGCAGATCAAGGGCAGAGAGGTAGAGCTAGTCCACCTATAGCACCACAGATTTCTAATCACCCGCAGAGGGAGCTACCTCGGTTGGGCGGAGCATTTGTGATGACGGTCGATGAGACCAATACTACAGATGATGGGTTAGCGAGTTCTATTTTTTCTTTATGTTCCTTCTATCTATTTTGATTAATTGCTTCTTTAGTGGATGCTTGTGTTATATAGTTAGTGTAGCTAATAGAATACCTTGACAGAGAAAATAATAATAAGACAGACGGAGACCATGACCATGCATGTTGTTTTTTGTATAGGACTATTCTTTGTGTGATTTTAGATAAGACCTTCTTGGACTATGATTACTGGGGGTTTGACCTAGAAGGAGTATGCGTGCCTACATCACTGCAGAATCCAGCTTCAGTACAGTCCATATACTCATAACTAAAATTAGTCACAAATCCCCCATGGCTACACTCCTTGTAACCCGATTGCTCCTTGCAATCAACCCTGGTCTGTGCATTGCTGCACTCCTCTAATCGAGTTGCTCCCTAATGCAGCCAGTAACCTGTACAACTACACCCAATAGGCACACCCACAGATTAATACCACAAAATACCATATTATGATACTCACATTACCAAGTTCCTTGGCACCAACACACTAGTATCAACACAACTATAAAGCACACACATTAACCACAACACACTTATTATACCAAGAGGTTCACATGATACCAACTTTAAATATCAAACACCCCTAGTTATCATACCAATATACACACCAATAAAACCTTAATACACAACAAACCCAAATATCATGCACTTGGTGTGCACCATTCGGAGTTCTACCAAATTGAGCACAAAAATTATCATTCTACCTAGCAAAACCTTAGATCTACCAAAAGTAAGACTTCTAATACCTAGATCTATCATTAGAGAGTCAATTCTAACAATGAGAGGGTTCCTATGGGTCCAATGGGTGTTCCTAACCATAAATAGAGTAAAAAATAGAGAAATACCTAGGTTTTGAATGACCTCCTTGAAGAACTCCGAATTTTGATACGAGAAAGATGAAGCAGACACGATCCTTAATACTTGGACTCCTCTTCAAGCCCTCTCTAGCAATGACAAGCTTCTTAGCCTCCTTAGAAAATAAAAATGAGAGATATGAGATTTATGAATAGGTAGATTAGGGTTTTCTTCTTAAGTTGGAGATAAACTAATTAGGAAAATAATGGAGGCTATAATGAATAATGAAGACTTATATAAGCTCCCTCTTAGGGCTAGGATTAGGTTTATGAATAGCTTGATATTACCCAAAAGCCCATATCCATTTGTCATGAATATAGTCTAATTTAACTAAAGGAATCTCTACAACTAAAAAGAATATTCCTTTCATGACACAAAACTTAATTAATTCTAATTGCTAAAGTCATGACTAAAAATAATTAGCACTAACTAACACCTGCAAATTCTAATTGGCTAGTCACTAACTATCCCTAATATAATTCTAGACAATCACTAATATAAAATAATATATAAAAATTTAATAACATACAAAATTACCAAAATATCCCTATGGTGGAAAGTGGTAGTTACAATCCTACCCCCCTTAGAAAAATTTTATCTTCAAAATTTAAAGATGATTGTACCCCCTTCTATGTCAAACTTCCAATACAATATAAATCATACAAGCATGCAATTTAAATAAATCACTAAATATCATCTCATGCACGGTTATGGCTTCTGTCTGTCATGATATTGTAGTCTCTTTCAGGGTATACTACTAATTATACTAACTATACTATTGCAATACAATATAAAGAAAGAATAGACCTTGCTAACCCATCACCTGTAGCGTCGGCCTCCTCGACCGTCATCGCAAATGCCCCACCCAGGTGGGGTGGCTCCTTCTGCAGGTACTGAGCAATCTACGGTTCCACATGTGGCCTACCTCTATATCTCTGCCCTCGGTCTGTACAGTGGCCTGGACAATAAAGGGTTAAGAGATAATCCTTCACCAGATGCTCCGTTGATCCATAATGCAAGCACGCTCCTAGCCTCTTCCTGCACACTTTCCAAGTGTGCCCAGTCCTCCTGTAATAGGAGCATTGAGGAGCCCACTGCACCTGCCTTTAAGGTTGTTTTGGCATCTGCTAGACCAAAGCTTGAACTATAGTACGAATTGGCACCTGAAACTGCTACAGCTGAAATACCCTATGCTGTTGAAACTTGAGTCACTTAGCTGGACCCAAACTGCTGTTAGCTCTCCCAGATACATCTCTCTCTTGGACTTAAGCTTCAAGTCATCCTCAACCCTCTATACATCCATCAGGATCTCCTCAAATATAGTTGTATGGTGTCCCCTAGAGAGGGATTTGACCTCCCTGATCAAACCCTTTTGGGACTTCTTGTCTTTTCCTAGGGGATTCTGCCCCTCCACAAACCTGCCAAATCTGCAGAACTCTGTGACGTGCTCATCCACTGTCATGCTCCCCTGGACGAGGTCCTGGAACTGGCTCTTAAGGGCACTAAAAGGCACGTCCGAAAAGAACTTCTTATTGAAAAGCTCTTTAAAAGCTCCCAAAGCCAATCCTGGTGCCGTAATCCTCGGGTCTGTACGAAACTATGTCAGGAAATTATCAAACATCTGGTTGTCCACTGTCTCCACCTTTAGACTCTCTGAAATCTGTGCCAGTCGTAGGTTTCTCTCTATGTACTCAATCCAATCATCGATGTACAAGATTCCCTCTTGAAGTCCTTGGACCCTATCCTCTTAAAATAAATAATGGTACCCGATCTTGACTGTTGTGGGGCAGAATAAAGCGGTACCACCTGTGGCTGAACTAGGGCAACCATCTTTACTGCTGCAAGTGCAAGCTGGTGGGCATTTTCGATGCCCTGGCACAAAATATACACCTGCCTCTCCTGTGATGCCATCATCTCCTAAAATATGGTGAACATCTGTGCCTCGTCAACTGGCACGGGTGTTGGGGGTGGAAGACCCTCTGATCCTGCTGGAGGAGAAGGAGGATAATCCTCTGCAGCGGCTGGGACAACTCTCTTAACAGGTGGGGGAGGAGGACCCCCGAAAATAGCTGAGGTCCCCACCGAACTGGTGGAGGTAGAGCAGTGTCTGCTGCTGCTTGGACATGGGGTCAAGAAGTCACCGACCTCTCCGAAGCTACTGCTGAACGCTGTGACCTGGTCTTCGATGGCATCCTGAAGATAGATCGAAACAAAGAAATCAATAGTGCGCAAGATACGATATCATCAAAGAAGGATGGCAATATTCAAAGAAACAATATTCAGAATGAATAGTGATAGTAAAATTAATAGATTGGAAGTTTTTCTAGTTGTGATTGAGTATCCTTTCTCATCCTAATATCCTATTGTCACCACCACATTTCCAGATTAGGGCATTTGTGTAATTTCACTATTCTGAATAATTATGTATTAAATTAATCTGCTGAGTTTTATAAACTATTTATATGTTGTTAGTTGTGTTTGGTTTAGGTCAAACCCTAGAACTCATTAGGACTATAAACCTAATGAATAACCCTAATTTGAAAACCCAAATTCTAGACAAACCATAGAATTCCAACTTTAGGGTTGAACCTCAAACCCTAGAATGACTAAACCTGAGTTAATTGAGTTCTGCATGACCTAACATAGGGGTTTAACCTAAACCTATGCATTTGAAACCCTAACCTAGTTTTTAATATAAAAGGGAGCCACCCTCAACCTTTTCTCCTTCATGAAGAAAGAAACCCTAGCCTCCATTAGAAAAGCCATTTCCCCCACCCCCAAATTTGGAATCAAACCCTATGATTCCATTTTCCTCCTCCAAAGCAAAGGGAAGCAAGGAGCTTGGGTCAAGGAACCTTGGGGAAGAAGAACCTTCATAGGGAAAACCATCTCCCTATAGGTAAAAGCCGAATTTCTATCCATTTTAATTCTGTTTTTCCCTTGTTGTTGGCCATTAGGAAACCCCCCTATTGTTTAGATTTCGATTTAGGGTTTTGATTTAGGTTTTGGTGACCTACGTAGGATTTCCTCCAATTTCGTGAACCCTAACCCTAGGGGTTTGCTAGTGGACCAATTTTATTCTCAATGTATGGTTTAGATCTCGGTTTTTAGGGTTTGGATTGGGAATTTATGGGTTTGTATGTAAATTCGTTTTCTGCACTGCATATGTTTGATGAAATGATTACTAAGGGAATAACTTTCTAATCTATTCAATATAACCTATTTTAATGTATGGTATATATATATACATACACATATATTTGTATATGTATTGGAAATGGGTTGTGTGATTTGGGGACATTCACTATACAGTAGAGATTTGGGGGATCCCACTGTGAGTAGCTGTGCACAGTCGGGGTCAATTCTGTGCAGTGTGTGTATCAGCAGTGAATGGGGGAAACACTAGTATCAGTGTAGTTTATGTACTGTAGCATTAAGGTATCAGTGAGCCCGAGTTACAAGTAACCAGTGGGTAGATGATACCTTTGGGTTATGGTTGTGTATTTGGGTTCTCTTGAGAATGTATCAGTATACATGTTAGAATCTGTGTGGTGTAGATCAGTGTGAGTGTGTATTCATTGAGCTATGCCTGTGTGAATACTATGTGTGTGGTAGTGTAGAAATTTATGGTATCAGTGTGTGAGGAGATTTGGGAAATTTCAATGAGTTCACTGTGTGTGTGAACTGAGAGTTGTGTATGTGCCTGTGTGACAGTGTATCCTAGAACTCACTGTGTGTAGGTGAACCTATGTGTCTGTGGTTCTCTAACCATGTATAACCTAGTATCAGATTACCTATGTGTTGAATGCCTGTGAGTGTGTACATGTGTCTGGGTGTATCAGTGTAAATACCTACATGTGTGTGTGTGTTAAGTATCTGAGTGTGTGGGAGTGAGGTGCAGTTTGGTTTCAGTGTATCTAACTAGTGTGTGTGCAGAGGGGTATTGTGTGCAGGAGGAACCAGTGTGCCTGTGTGAGTGTGATACTGTGAATGAGTTCAGTGAGGTAATATCAGTGTGTAGGATTTTGATTTCAGTATGTGCAAAACCATGTGTGTGAGTGAATTCTGTGAGAAGAGGGAGAGCAGTGAGCAATGTGAGTTAGAACTATGTGTATCAGTGTAGTTCTAGTGTGTGTGTGAGATACCTAGGTGTCTAGGTGCCAGTGTGTCTGTGCCAATGGAGTATGAATACCTGTGTCAATTGTGAGAATCTTGTGATGTGCAGTGTGCAGATTATACATGTGTGTGTGTGTGTATAAGTAAAAAGTAAGTGATGGGTTAGAATCTCAATATCAGTGTATCTGTGTGTGAGTAGTGGGGGTGGGCAGAAATTTCAGTAAGGGAATTAATTGAGTTAAGGGTTGCATTTAGAATACTAGTTTAGGTAAGGGTTAGATAGATTTAATAATACCTCAGAACCTAAATAGGAGTTATATCTATACTAAATGCCTTGTAGGTAATTATTGCTTAGTATTAATATGAAGCCTAGAGTAACAAGTTAACCTAGTATTGACCAGTAGATTTTAGTATGACCTAGAGGCCTCATATTTAATTTAGTTAAACATGTTATTCCTTTAATTCAGTCTCTGACATTTATTTCCATAATTAGGTCATTGTGATCCCACCTTGGACATCAATCCTCACCCTTTGCTCAGGACCACAGGCGAGTACATTCTCTGACAGTTTTTATTTTGTTGATTACTTCTATAATCTAGTTGTATTACATACTTGATTCTGACACTATGGATACACGAGTTAGCACCCTAGATCCCCATCATGAGGAGTCATGATTGGAATCCATCGTGCTAGCTGGGGGATGGAGAACTATTAGTAGATTATGTGATCATATCCAAATATTTACATGCATCATAGCTCACCCCACTTCTCACGTCGGGTGCGGCCTGACCATTTACATGCATCATAGCTGTTATATATGATTAGCCTGACCACTACATGCATCATAGCTAACCATATGGTTAGCCTGACCTACAAGAATAATAGCTAATCATATATAACCAGCCTGATCTAGTCCCAAGCCGATCACATAATAAACTGATAATTCAAACACTTAGCTAGATGTCTATTCTTTATTCAGATTTACTTATTCTAGCCTTCACTGTTTATTATTCATTGCTAGATGCTCTATTGCCTATTTTATTTCTCCAGTACTTTACATTTCCAGCATTTATTCTCATCTTATATTTCTTACACTGTTTATAGTTTTTGTCAACTTAATGAAACTGCTGTTAGTGTTTGTACTTCGCTCCAATCCTGACTGGATAACATTTTTCAGAGGACCTGGAGAACTTTTGCCCCACTCATTACGGCCCAGGATTAGAGGAAGATTTCACTCCGGAAATCCCAGAGGAGTTGCCTATTCTAGAGGAGATCTTACCTGCCTGTTCTTAGATTATTTTTTCTGCATTGTTATTTTAGACTGAGACTGAGTTGTATTTATTATTTTGTGACTTTGTGAGGTTATCTAGACCAGAACTTGAGTTGGACTTATTGTGGTTGGTTTATTATAGAACTCTTTTCCATTCTCATCGTGCCCATTTTTCTTATAACTTGTGATTGAGTATATTTATAGAACTGTGGATTATTATCACTGTCCTCCATACGGAGTTGAGACGATTGACAGGATATATGTTGTGTTGAGACCTAGACAGCGTTCTACCGCCGATGCTGCGGCGTAGGCTGGACGTACACACGACTCATGCCCAAATTCCGGGTGCGGGTCGTGACACCTATGTCCTATCGCAGGCTCATAGTAGTACAACTAAGTCGTTGCACTACCATAATATCGTACTAATTGCGAAACCTGACCTACATGGGCCACCACAAAAATGTGTCATAACCCGCACCCGGTGAAGGGGTACGAGTATGTAGGTACGTCCAGCCTACGCCGCAGCATCTGTGGTTGAATGCTGTCTAGGCTATCACTAACTATATTGCATCTCACACAATATAAAACTTAATAGTCAATAATATCTCAACTCCATAAGGAGGATAAGATAATTAAAGCAACACAATAATTAATCACATATCTAAAGCATGATAAGATATCAAAGAAGTCTAGCATAACTAGAAATTCTAAACATCAACAACATCTAATAACAAAAACAATATCCAAGTCTCAATTATAAGTCGAAAATAAATTCGTTACCAAAATGCTAATAAAAACTAATTAGGATAACTAGTGACATCGGCTAGTCATCCCGGTAATTACTCCTGAATGTCAGGACCCATGGTCTCCCTCATGTGGTCCATAATATATCAGATACCAGTTCTCTAAGTCATCATCTAAAAAATATATCCAGTCAGAATTGGTGCAAAGTACAACCCAATAGCAGTTCCAATTAATTGATAAAGACTATAAAATAATAAATAGAGGATGCTATATACGATGAAAAAATAATAAATGGATGCAATGATCAATAGTAAAGAGAAATAGGTAATATAAGCAATAGGGTATAGCCAGTGCATATATGGAATGAAAGAGAAGGAACTACAATATCAGGTACAAGACAATATAATATATGAACTGAATATGAAGAACTGCAACTATACTAAATATTTTGAAATACTAAATAGATATGTGATCGGCTTGAAAGATTTAATGATTTACACTAAGGATAAGCTAGCTCACCATACGTAAAGTGTATGATTAGCTAGTAGCCGATGATTTACACTACTTGTCAATAGTTCTTGATCATATATCTAGCTAGTACTTTCCCCGCCCAGACTAATACGATGGATCCAACCATGACACGTTACTAGCCAATGTATCCAATGTTAACCAATATTATCCAATGTTATCCAATACCAAACGATGAGCAGTATTTGATATTATTGCGATGAGTCAAGATAACATCTCATGACTGAAGATCCAATATCAATATCAATACGTCTACCATCGTATCAAGAATCATAAGTAACATTTCTAAATACTTGAATTATAGTAATAATCAAATAATGGAAACTATCAGAACATGTACTCGCCTGTGGTCCTGAGTAATAAATAAGGATCAATGTCCAAACTAGTTTCGCACAAACCTATATACAAGTTTGCATGTCATTTGGTGTAATAAAGTGAAAAACAAGTTTAAATAAGCTAAATATGATTTTTTAGGTCATGACTAGATCATATTGGTCAAACTAGGTTAAACTGCCTAAAAGGTCAACTTTTAGGGTCAAACTAGTCAACACTAGTCAAAACTAGATTATACATAGGTTTGTAGGTCCAATACTAGTCACTCTCAACACCTATAGTATCTAACTACCAATCTCACTATTGAACACTACCCATGCCTTGGTATCACAATACCTTGGTAGCCTAGATGCTAAAGTAACTAACATATATATATATATATATATATATATATATATATATATATATATATATATATATACCCAATACTCAAACCTATAGATAAATATCTAGTTATTACCTTAACATACCCCTAATACCTTAACATATACCTAGTATTACTCGATATCAACCATCAACCCATATCTTAACTTGACTCATGGCTAAACAATAATACCCCCAACTTACCTACATTACCTTGACCTAATATCTTGGTCATATAACCGATACCTAGATATAGCCCACGGTACAATCTAATACCTTGATACCCTTATCACCCTACAACTTGTCACGCCCCAGACCCGCCCGGGCCGCCGCTCCGTCCTGGCCTGCCCCGTAAGGCCGAAATTATCGAACCGGGGCACGAATCACCGTACCTCGGCACGCCGGACGCGAATCACCGTGCCCATCCCGCGGGTGCGAGGGAGGAAGGGAGCTAACGAAATGGCCCGTTCGAGCTTTCGGGGACGTGATGCCGCACGGGCCTGGGGTTGCGCCCGTGCAAGGGCAATCGTTTAAGTTGATAGTTGGCTATCATTGCATCAATCGAGTAAGCAGCAGAAAGGGACTTGTTGTAATGCAATGCATTTAGCCAACTGAGTATTCGGGACAATCGAGGCAACTTGGGTTCCTTTAGCAAAGGCACACGTTCGTTCCAAACATTATGCCCCCTTATACGATAACATTCTCGGGGCAACTATCAAAACCAGGATTCCGGGTCTTAGGGACTGTGGCACGCCTATCGCTCCCTCGGACGATCCAGTACCTGCAAGCAAGTAAATTGTTGGTGGGTCAGTACTTTATACAAGTACTGGTGAGATAAAACAACTGAACAGAAATAAGCATTCACTCAAACCAATACTAAGTAATCATGTTATAAAATATTACATTACTAGTGATCTTTCTAGTTTTACCTAGGTTCATTTCATGCAGTTCTAGCAGAGTCATATTACATGTTTGGAAACATGTTTGGAAACAGAGTTTCATATGCAATAAGCAAGAAAAGCAATCGTTCATGTTCCAGGGTGTGCGCAGCGTGTCTCGTGCGACTCCAGGATCAGATGCAAAGCTAGAAACACAATGCACAATCTTAGGGGCAGTCCTCTATCCAAGCTAACACAATGACTTAGCTATATGCAGGACGGTCCCCGAGTATCTCAGGATCGGCAGCTGATTGTACAGCATACCAATGACTCTTTATCTGATGCTAGAGGCAGCTGTGATTTATGGTTGCTTTCCACTATCTCTGTAGCAGCTGTGACACATGTAGTTCAGCTCTCCACCAATAGCCATTGTCTGACCGCATACGAATGCATGGAACACTATCAAATAAACTCTAGTATGCAGACGAGACAAACCATCAGAACAGTTATCGTTGTTGCGGGGCAATCCGACTTATCACTTGAACACATTCAGGCACAATATGGTTCTCTCGAAGCATAGACGATAGTGAACATGTTCATGCACTCTAAGCAAGCGATTCAGGATTCTCGTTTAGCAAACTTATCATTTCAAAGACAAGCTAGGTGAGTTCGTTCATTAACATGCAAGGCAGGTTCTATCATTCTCTTATGAAAACATTGCAAGCAAAAACTCAGATTATTATTAAGACGTGTAAGAATCAGAGAACGAAGTTCTTTCCACTCACTTTGATACATAACGCCGATGCGGAGTAGGGCATTACATACTTACCAACCAACAAAAAGTTTTGTCCTCGAAACTTCAAGGATAAACTTCTCGATATTCCGAGCAGCGATAATGCCATCCCTCGCCGTACTCAATCGAAACAGTCAAGCAATTCAAGTTCAGAAAACATTTGCACTTTAGAATATCTATGGACTTATTGTATGGAACGCTCTATTGTAATACCATATCGATAATATCTCAGAGTCATAACAACAGTTTGGGCCAGAAGATCGATTCCACTCTGATACCATTCTGTCACGCCCCGGACCCGCCCGGGCCGCCGCTCCGCCCTGCCCCGCCCCGTAAGGTCAGAATTATCGAACCGGGGCACGAATCACCGTACCTTGGCACGCCAGACGCGAATCACCGTGCCCGTCCCGCGGGTGCGAGGGAGGAAGGGAGCTAACGAAATGGCCCGTTCGAGCTTTCGGGGACATGATGCCGCACGGGCCTGGGGTTGCACCCGTGCAAGGCCAATCGCTTAATTTGATAGTTGGCTATCATTGCATCAATCGAGTAAGCAGCGAAAAAGGACTTGTTGCAATATAATACATTTAGCCAACTGAGTATTCGGTACAATCGAGGCAACTTGGGTTCCTTTAGCAAAGGCACACGTTCATTCCATACATTATGCCCCCTTATACGATAACATTCTCGGGGCAACAATCGAAACCAGGATTCTGGGTCTTAGGGACTGTGGCACGCCTATCGCTCCCTCGGACGATCCAGTACCTGCAAGTAAGTAAACTGTTGGTGGGTCAGCACTTTATACAAGTACTGGTGAGATAAAACAACTGAACAGAAACAAGCATTCACTCAAACCAACACTAAGTAATCATGTTATAAAATATTACATTACTAGTGATCTTTCTAGTTTTACCTAGGTTTATTTCATGCAGTTCTAGCAGAGTCATATTACATGTTTGGAAACATGTTTGGAAACAGAGTTTCATATGCAATAAGCAAGACAAGCAATCGTTCGTGTTCCAGGGTGTGCGCAGCGTGTCTCGTGCGACTCCAGGGTCAGATGCAAAGCTAGACACACAATGCACAATCTTAGGGGCAGTCCTCTATCTAAGCCAACACAATGACTTAGCTATATGCAGGGCGATCTCCGAGTATCTCAGGATCGACAGCTGGTAATACAGCATACCAATGACTCTTTATCTGATGCTAGAGGAAGCTGTGACTCATGGTTGCTTTCTACTATCTCTGTAGCAGCCGTGACACATGTAGTTCAGCTCTCCACCAATAGCCATTGTCCGACCGCATGCGAATGCATGGAACACTATCAAATAAACTCTAGTATGCAGACGAGACAAACCATCAGAACAGTTATCGTTGTTGCGGGGCAATCCGACTTATCACTTGAACACATTCAGGCACAATATGGTTCTCTCGAAGCATAGACGATAGTGAACATGTTCATGCACTCTAAGCAAGCGATTCAGGATTCTCGTTTAGCAGACTTATTATTTCAAAGACAAGCTAGGTGAGTTCGTTCATTAACATGCAAGGCAGGTTCTATCATTCTCTTATGAAAACATTGCAAGCAAAAACTCAGGTTATTATTAAGGCGTGCAAGAATCAGAGAACGAAGTTCTGCCCACTCACTTTGATACATAACGTCGACGCGGAGCGGGGCGTTACACAACTCACACTGGTACTCCTAACTGAAACTCAGTTATACCCTATATCTTGTACTTGATCCACATGATACCTACTCTTCCCTCAGTTGGATACACCACTACAGAATACAGTTTCAGTATATTCCCATATACTCATAACTGAAATCAGTCACAAATCCTCCATGGCTATACTCCTTGTAACCCAACTGCTCCTTGCAATCAACCCTGGTCTGTGCATTGCTGCACTCCTCCAACCGAGTTGCTCCCTAATTGTCACTACCCCATTTCCAGAGCCGAATATTTTTTTTATTTTTAATTTAGTTAATTGTGTATTATTTATAATTAATTGTATTTATATTTAATTAATAATTGTATTATTTTTATATTGATTGTTTTAGGGTTTTGGCTAGCCTGGACCCATGTCAAACCCTAGTGGACCCATTTAGTTAATTGTGAGACTTATTTTTGGGTTTAGAATATTTATTATATTTTTAGTGGGTTAGTTGGAGAGATTTGGAGTTAGTTTGAGTGCTTTTGGAACCCCGAAACCCAAAACCCAAGTTAGGAGGGCATTTTGGACTTTTGGACTTTATGTAATCCTTTATTAGGTGTTTGGCCGGCCCTCCCCACACTCCCAGACCTACACCCGACCAGCAGCAGCTATTCCCTTTCATTTTCCACTTCTTCTTCACTTCTTCTTCTACTTCTCCACTCTTTCTTTTTCCTTTCTCCTTCCCACTTCCAAACAAGTAAGTTTGCTCATTTTTCTTCCTTCCTCCTTCCATTTCTTCTACTTATCTGAACCCTAACCCTACATTCTTTCCCAACCTAGGTGGGTAGAGCTTAGATTTTGTGTTGGAGCTTGGATTGGGAGCTTGGAAGCTAGTTGTGGTGGATTTGGAGCTTTTTGGGGACTTTGGCTTGGGATTCCAACTCCTAAGAGGTAAACCCTAATTTTCTCCCTTGTAATTACTTTTATATAGTGTAATTAGTGGTTTAGAACCTTCCTAGACCCTTAGGCTACCCGTGGGAGAAAGTTGGAACTAGTTTGGTAGTGTTTGGAGACTTTAACACTAGGTTTTGTATCCATTTCGGGTGTAATCCGAAATTGGCCTAATTTTGGGTGATGCCCTAGGTTAGACGGACCTAAGTAGATGTTGTCGGGTGTCTTGAGGGTGAGTGCGTGTCTCCGTTCGGACACAGGAAGTCGTGTCGCGGAGAAACAAACGTTTCGGGCATTTTCGGGGTTTTCGTCGTCGCCGGTTCTAAGTGCGTGCGCATTTTTGCCACGGGCCTAGAATCGACGAAATATCATTTTTTCTAGGATCTAGACATCGTTTAGGACCCGTGAATAAATTTTGGGCCGATTTTGAGTTAGTTTGGTGTGCGTTTCAGGAGATTTTCCGAACCACACACCGCGTGTTCGTCGAAATGACCGAACGGCCATTTCGGCATGGTTTCTTAGTTTCGGGCTTGTGCGCGCGTTGGATTAGCTTCGGGGAGTGTGTGCTAGAATTTTCGGGTTATATTTTATATATTTATAGGTGTTTGTGCGTGTCGGGGTCGTTGGACGCGTGTTGGTGGAGCGTTGTGAGCGTTGTGCGTTGTGGTGTGTTGTGTTTATATATATATATATATATATATATATATATATATATGTATATATATATTTGTACGTGTGTCTATATATGTATATATATTTATATATATGTGTGTGTTTTTATGTATATGTGAGTGTGTTAGTGAGTGCTTGTGTGAGTGTGTTGGTGTTAGTGTATGTGTAGGTGTGAGTGTGTGTGAGTGTGAGTGAGTGTTTATATATATATATATATATATATATATATATATATATATATATATATATGAATGTGTGTATGTGTATATATATATATGTATTTATGTGTGTGGTTGTGTGTGTGTGTGAGTGAGTATATATATATATATATATATATATATATATATATATATATATATATATATATATATATATATATATATATATATATATATATATATATATATATATATATATGTTTGAGTGTGAGTGTGTATATGTATATATATATATTAGTGTGTATATATATATAGATATGAGTGTATATATATAGGTATGTGTTTATATATGTACTAGTGTGTGTGTTTGTACATATGAGTGTGTGTTAGAATATATATGAGTGTGTTTTAGAATATATAAGTGTGTGTGTATATATATATGGTTGTATATATATATATAGATATATGTATATAGGTGTGTGTGTCTGTGCGTGTTTGTGAGTGAGTGGTGCGAAGGGGGGGCAGGCAGTGCGCAGCGGGCTAGGCAGCGCAGCAGTGCACAGCGCGCTGCTGTGCACTGTACAGCAGCAGCAGCAGCAGCAGCAGCAGCTATGTAGCAGCAACAACAGCTTTAGCAACTAGGCAAGCAGCAGCAGCAGTAGGTTTGAGCAGCTGCAGCAGTTTGGCATTAGCAGCAGGGGTAGCAGCAGAACGAGGGAGAGAGAGTGGTATATATATATTTATATATAGATATAGATAGATTGATATATAGCTAGATAGATATTAGATCAATAGATAGATAGTTAGATTGCTAGATAGATAGATAGTTAGATTGTTAGATACATAGATAGGTAAATAGCTAGATGAATAGATTAGATTGATAGATAGATATATAAGTAGATAGATAGATAAATAGATAAATAGATAGATAGACATAGATAGTTAGATAGATAATTACCTAGATATACTAGATAGATAGATAGATAGATAGATAGATAGATAGATAGATAGGTATATACATACATAGATTAATAGATAGTTAGATAGTTAGATGGATATATAAATAGATGGATAGAATTTTAGATAGATAGTTAGATAAATAGATATCTAGGTAAATTGATATCTATATAGATAGTTATATAGTTAGATAGATATATATCTATAGGTATAGATATATAAATACATATAGCTAGATATATATTATAGCTAGAAATATATATGTATAGGTAAGGTAAGATATATAAGGTATGTGTATATGTGTGTATGTGATATATATATATATATATATATATATATATATATATATATATATATATATATATATATATATATATATATATATATATATATATATATATATATATACACCTAGGTATATGCATATATGTATTATATATATATATATATTTTAGCCTAGATTATAGCTAGATATATATATGTTTATGCATAGTTAGTTAGCTAGAGGGGTAGTAGGGTTGAGTTTAGAGAGATATCTCAATACCTTGAGATATCGAAGGTATTGAGTTTCGAGCGGGGTATTTAAGAAATAGCCTAGGTTTGAGTTTAGAGATAGGTTTTTATGTATATGTGTATATAATTACGCGTGCTAGCATAGGTTTTAACGGGTTTAGATGGGGCGTATAGCGTAGGGTGAGGTATCGGATACCGAGGGTATCCCGGTATCTCAAGGAGGTGAGTTTGAGGGTTTATTAGCTTAATGACCTAGTTTTGACCTAGAATTTCAGGAGCATCCTAGTTTGACCTAGACTTGACCGTGGTTGACTCGGTTGACCGCCAAAGTCATCTTTTGACTAGATTTGACCCAGAGTTGACTTTTTGACCCATATTTTATCGGTTTGACCCGTTTGACCTAGAACGACCCTAGAAGCCTATTTTTAATTATTTTATATCTGTTTAACTCATTAGAAACTTGTTTAACCTTGCTTTTCATAATAGGTCTTTGCGACACCAGTTCGGATAGCCAGTTGCTCAGGACGTCAGGCGAGTACATTCTCTGATAGTTTTCATTATCTGATGATTATTATGATTCAGCTTCTAGTATAGTATCATCTGATTTTTTTGGCACAACACGGGACACGGACTGGTATTTCTGGATTCATTTACTTGCGACACGTATATTTTATGTTTCTGGCCTCTATTTTGGAATCACTACTGGCATCACCTACAGGCATCACTCATGTTTCAGGCTGGACTCATCTTGATTTACGTGTCGGGTCTTGGATTCACTTGTATTAGTCGGGGCGGCGAAATACTCGAGTAGACATGTAAATATTTCTATTTGGAATAATCAGGAATAACTCCCTCTGGTCTAATCTGGAATGATAGCACCCGCGCACCCAGTGCGCGGTGAGCCGTACTTACCCCTAGCCGTTTACATGTCGAAACAAGTATTTCAAAGACACTGAGTTCATTCTTTATAGTCTGGACTCACTTGCATTCTTGTTGGTCTCACTTACATGTTTCTGGACTTGACTCACTACATGTATTTCATGCTGGACTCACTACACGTTCATGTGCACAGACTTACTCTTAGTGTAGATTTCTTGTATCTTGCAGTCATTACTATCTTGTTTCTGATATTCCTGTATCTTTACCTTTATGCACCAGTAACATATATATATTTCTTGTTTATACTATATTTCCTTCACCTTGATACTTGTTATAACTGTTTTATAGTTTTTATCATTTAAATGGAACTGCTGTTAGAGATGTACTTGCTCCAGTCCTGATTGGACATATTTTTCAGAGTATCCGGAGGAGTGGTATCCGATGTTTTGTGGACCTGAGCCTGTCGATGGTGCAGACAGGGACCCTCTAGTTTAGGGGTAATTTTTGGGTTGGTAGCCGGGATCACTAGGACCTTGTTGTTGTTTTTATTAGCTTTTAGCACCGGATTTGTCTCCGGTTTTGGATTGAGACCTTGTTTGTATATTATTTTGGATGATGTATTATTATTATTGATGTTGTGGTTGTTGTAGTAGTTGTTGTTGGTTAGACTTTGGAGTTGTTAGTCTTCTTTGTTATCTTATCGTGCTTAGATTCGTGATTGAGTACTTGATTATCATTATGATATTGCTCCTCCGTTTGGAGTTGAGATCTTGACAGGTTTATATATTGATTGTGTGAGATTGTTATCTAGATAGTTGACCTAGACATCGTTCTACCGCCGATGTTGCGGCGTAGGCTGGACGTACCCATGACTCATGCCCGATTTTTTCGGGTACGGGTCGTGACACGTTTTTGGTGGCGGACCCATACAGGTCTCGATTCGCAATTAGTGAGATATCGTGGTGGTACAACAACTTAGTTGTACTGCTGCGAGCCTGCTCTAGGATCTAGGATCTAGGATGAGAGTGTACTCAATCACGACTAGGAACAATTCCAATCTAATTATTTTGAATTTGCTTCTTTTAAAATATTACCGTCCTTCTTTGATGATATCGTATCTTGCACCGTATTGACTTCTTTTGATCTGTGTTCAGGGTGCCTCCGAAGATCCCATCGTACCGTTCCAGCAGTTGCCACTGAGAGGTCTTCTACTTCTCGTCCAGCTCGTATTCAGGCAGCTGCTACCGCTCCACTCACCACTCCTGTGGTCGAGGGAGCATTTATTTCTCTCGGGGATCCTCCTTCACCTGTCGATCCGAGGACTACCCCAGTCGTTCCGGTGGTTCCTCCACCACTTCCTGCACTAGTAGATGCCACGCAGTTATTTACGTTCTTCAGAGAGATGATGGATGCGCAGCACCGTCAGGTGGATGTGATGAGGCTGGGCATTGAGAACGTCCACCAGGTGGCCATGACGGCAGTGGATAGGGTGGCACAGATTCAGCCACAGGCAGATCAGATTCAGCATCCGAGGCCGAGTAGTATTATTAACTTCCAGCGGATGCGGCCCAAGGAGTTCCAGGGTACAGAAGGGATCCTGTACGCGGATGACTGGATAGAGCAGATTGAGGGCATCTTCAGGCTGGCACAGATTCCAGACAACATGCAGATAGAGGCAGCGGGCAGTCAGATGTTCAACCTTGCTTTGACGTGGTATCGCACAGATACGAGGATCGCGGTGCCAGGGCTTACTTGAGAGTCTTTCAAGAGGCTTTTTAAGGAGAAGTTTTTCCCAGATGTGGTGCTCAGTGCTTTCGAGAGCCAGTTTGAGGCACTCGTCCAAGGGAGCATGACGGTGGACGAGTGCGCAGCGGAGTTCTGCCGTCTGGGCAGATTTGTAGATAGCTTGAGTGAGGCAGCAAAGGCGAGGAAGTTTTACAAGGGCTTGGTCATGGCGGTCAAGTCTTTGACCAGGAGCGACCACGAGGCGACTTTCGAGCAGATAGTAGGAGATGCTCAGAGAGCAGAGGATAACTTGGAGCTCAAGTCCAAGAGAGGCAGGGATGATTCAGGCAGTGCGAGTGGTAGTGTGAGACCAGCTAAGCGTCCCTATGTGCAGAAGGCAGCACAACAGGGTTAGGATCAGAGAGTGCCCACTTGTGCCTACTGTAGGAAGGCAGGACACACTTGGGATGTTTGTAGGAGGAGGCTGAAGGTGTGCTTATTTTGTGGATTCGCTGCTCACCAGATGAGAGATTGCCCCACTGTACCTCCATTGGGTGGAGCACAGGATCAGAGAGTTGGAGCTAGGCCACCTGTGGCACAGCATCATGCCCCGCACCAGCAGAGGGATACACCCCAGCAGGGCATGGCTTATGCGTTGACGGTCGAGGAGGCCGATGCTACAGGTATCGGGTTAGCAGGTTTGTCTCTTTGTTCTTCTTCCTGTCCTTTCCATTCCTTGTGGTGTGCTTCATTAGTACCTGTTAGACTTTTCTTTGTGCTGTGGTAGATAGTATAGTGACCCTGATTGAGACTGTGATAACACGACTAGTAGGACCATGATCTTGCATGTTGTTTAGGTAGAATTTCTTGACTGTGATTGTTGGGGGGTTTGACCTAGAGGGAGTGCGATTGACTTTAAATTTCGAGGACAAATTTTTTTAAGGAGGATATGCTTGCCACTACCCCATTTTCAGAGCCGAGTATTTTTTTAATTTTTAATATAGTTAATTGTGTATTATTTATAATTAATTATATTTATATTTAATTAATGATTGTATTATTTTTATATTAATTATTTTAGGGTTTTGGCTAGCCTGGACCCATGTCAGACCCTAGTGGACCCATGTCCGACCCAGCCCACACCCTTGTGAGACTTATTTTTGGGTTTAAAATATTTATTATATTTTTAGTGGGTTAGTTGGAGAGATTTGGAGTTAGTTTGAGTGCTTTTGGAACCCCAAAACCCAAAACCCAAGTTAGGAGGGCATTTTGGACTTTTGGACTTTATGTAACCCTTTATTAGGTGTTTGGCCGGCCCTCCCCACACTCCCAGACCCACACCCGACCAGCAGCAGCCATTCCCCTTCATTTTCTACTTCTTCTTCTACTTCTCTACTCTTTCTTCTTCCTTTCTCCTTCCCACTTCCAAACAAGTAAGTTTGCTCATTTTTCTTCCTTCCTCCTTCCATTTCTTCTACTTATGTGAACCCTAACCCTACATTCTTCCCCAAACTAGGTGGGTAGAGCTTAGATTTTGTGTTGGAGCTTGGATTGGGAGCTTGGAAGCTAGTTGTGGTGGATTTGGAGCTTTTTGGAGACTTTGGCTTGGGATTCCAACTCCCAAGAGGTAAACCCTAATTTTTTCCCTTGTAATTACTTTTATGTAGTGTAATTAGTGGTTTAGAACCTTCTTAGACCCTTAGACTACCCGTGGGAGGAAGTTGGAACTAGTTTGGTAGTGTTTGGAGACTTTAACACTAGGTTTTGTGTCAATTTCGGGTAGAATCCAAAATTGGCCCAATTTTGGGTGATGCCCTAGGTTAGACGGACCTATGTAGACGTTGTCGGGTGTCTTGAGGGTGAGTGCGTGTCTCCATTCGGACACAGGAAGTCGTGTCGCGGAGAAAAGGGCATTTCGGACGTTTTCGGGGTTTTCGTCGTTGCCGGTTCTAAGTGCGTGCGCATTTTTGCCACGGGCCTAGAATCGACGGGGTAGCATTTTTTCTAGGATCTAGACAACGTTTAGGAACCGTGGGTAAATTTTGGGCCAATTTTGAGTTGGTTTGGTGTGCGTTTCAGGAGGTTTTCCAAACCGCACACCGCATGTTCGTCAAAATGACCGAACGGCCATTTCGGCGTGGTTTCTTAGTTTCGGACTTGTGCGCGCGTTGGATTAGCTTCGGGGAGTGTGTGCTAGAATTCTCGGGTTATATTTTATTTGTGCGTGTCGGGATCGTTGGGCGCGTGTTGGTGGAGCGTTGTGAGCGTTGTGCGTTGTGGTGTATTGTGTTTATATATAAATAAATATATATATATATATATATATATGTATATATATATATATATATATATGTATATATATATTTGTATGTGTGTCTATATATGTATATATATTTATATATATATGTGTTTTTTTATGTATATGTGAGTGTGTTAGTGAGTGCTTGTGTGAGTGTGTTGGTGTTAGTGTATGTGTAGGTGAGAGTGTGTGTGTGAGTGTGAGTGAGTGTTTATATATATATATATATATATATATATATATATATATATATATATATATATATATATATATATATGTGTGTGTGTGTGAGTTTGTGTATGTGTGTGTATATATATATATATATATATATATATATATATATATATATATATATATATGAATGTGTGTATGTATATATATATATGTATTTGTGTGTGTGGTTGTGTATTTGTGTGAGTGTGTGTGAGAGTGTGTGTATGAGGGTGTGTGAGAGTGAGAGTGAGTGTGAGTGTGTGTGAGTGAGTATATATATATATATATATATATATATATATATATATATATATATATATATATATATATGAGTGTATATATATATCGGTATGTGTTTATATATGTACTAGTGTGTGTGTTTGTGCATATGAGTGTGTGTTAGAATATTGTTAGAATATATATGAGTGTTTGTTAGAATATATAAGTGTGTGTATAAATATGGTTGTATATATATATATATATATATATATATATATATATATATATATATATATATATATGTATATAGGTGTGTGTGTCTGTGCATGTTTGTGAGTGAGTGGTGCGAAGGGGGGAGAGGCAGGCAGTGCGCAGCGGGCTAGGCAGCGCAGCAGTGCACAACAGCAGCAGCAGCTAGGCAGCAGCAACAACAGCTATGTAGCAGCAGCAGCTGCTTTAGCTGCTAGGCAAGCAGCAGCAGCAGGTTTGAGCAGCAGCAACAGTTTGGCATTAGCAGCGGGGGTAGCAGCAGAGCGAGGGAGAGAGAGTGGTATATATATATATATATATATATATATATATATATATATATATATATATATAGCTAGATAGATAGATAGATATTTGATCAATAGATAGATAGTTAGATTGCTAGATAGATAGATAGTTAGATTGTTAGATTGTTAGATACATAGATAGGTAAATAGCTAGATGAATAGATTAGATTGATAGATAGATATATAAGTAGATAAATAGATAGATAGACATAGATAGTTAGATAGATAATTACCTAGATATACTAGATAGATAGATATATAGGTACATACATACATAGATTAATATATAGTTAGATAGTTAGATGAATATATAAATAGATGGATAGAATTTTAGATAGATAGATATCTAGGTAAATGGATATCTATATAGATAGTTATATAGTTAGATAGATATATATATATCTATAGGTATAGATATATAAATACATATAGCTAGATATATATTATAGCTAGATATATATATGTATAGGTAAGGTAAGATATATAAGGTATGTGTATATGTGTGTATGTGAGATATATATATATATATATATATATATATATATATATATATATATATATATATATATATATATATATATATACCTAGGTATATGCATATATGTATTAGATATATATATATATATTTTAGCCTAGATTAAGCTAGATATATATGTTTATGCATAGTTAGTTAGCTAGAGGGGTAGTAGGGTTGATTTTAGAGAGGTATCTCAATACCTTGAGATACCAAGGTATCTCAATACCTTGAGATATCCAAGGTATTGAGTTTCGAGCGGGGTATTTGAGCAATAGCCTAGGTTTGAGTATAGAGATAGGTTTTTATGTATATGTGTATATAATTACGCGTGCTAGCATAGGTTTTAGCGGATTTAGACGGGGCGTATAGCGTAGGGTGAGGTATCGAATACCGAGGGTATCCCGGTATCTCAAGGAGCCGAGTTTGAGGGTTTATTAGCTTAATGACCTAGTTTTGACCTAGAATTTTAGGAGTACCCTAGTTTGACCTAGACTTGACAGTGGTTGACTCGGTTGACCGCCAAAGTCAACTTTTGACCTAGATTTGACCTAGAGTTGACTTTTTGATCCATAGTTGACTTTTTGACCCATATTTTATCGGTTTGATCCGTTTGACCTAGAACGACCCTAGAAGCCTATTTTTAATTATTTTATATCTGTTTAACTCATTAGAAATATGTTTAACCTTGCTTTTTGCAATAGGTCTTTGCGATACCAGTTCGGATCGCCAGTTGCTCAGGATGTTAGGCGAGTATATTCTCTGATAGTTTTTATAATCTGATGATTATTATGATTCAGCTTCTAGTATAGTATCATCTGATTTTTCTGGCACAACACGGGACATGGACTGGTATTTCTGGATTTATTTACTTGCGACACGTATATTTTATGTTTCTGGCCTCTATTCTGGAATCACTACTGGCATCACCTACATGCATCACTACAGACATCACTCATGTTTCTGGCTGGACTTATCTTGATTTACGTGTCGGGTCTTGGATTCACTTGTATTAGTCGGGGCGGCGAAATACTCGAGTAGACATATAAATATTTCTATTTGGAATAATCAGGAATAACTCCCTCTGGTCTAATCTGGAATGATAGCACCCGCGCACCCAGTGCGCGATGAGCCGTACTTACCCCTAGCCGTTTACATGTCAAAACAAGTATTTCAAAGACACCGAGTTCATTCTTTATAGTCTGGACTCACTTGCATTCTTGTTGGTCTCACTTACATGTTTCTGGACTTGACTCACTACATGTATTTCATGCTGGACTCACTACACGTTCATGTGCACAGACTTACTCTTAGTGTAGATTTCTTGTATCTTGCAGTCATTACTATCTTGTTTCTGATATTCTTGCATCTTTACCTTTATGCACCAGTGACATATATATATATTTCTTGTTTATACTATATTTCCTTCACCTTGCTACTTGCTATAACTATTTTATAGTTTTTATCATTTAAATGGAAGTGCTGTTAGAGATGTACTTACTCCAGTCCTGACTGGACATATTTTTCAGAGTATCCGGAGGAGTGGTGTCCGACGTTTTATGGACCTGAGCCTGTCGATGGTGCAGACAGGGATCCTCTAGTTTAGGAATGATTTTCGGGTTGGTAGTCGGGATCACTAGGACCTTGTTGTTGTTTTTATTAGCTTTTACCACCGGATTTGTCTCCGGTTTTGGATTGAGACCTTGTTTGTATATTATTTTGGATGATGTATTATTATTATTGATGTTGTGGTTGTTGTAGTAGTTGTTGTTGGTTAGACTTTGGAGTTGTTAGTCTTCTTTGTTATCTTATCGTGCTTAGATTCGTGATTGAGTACTTGATTATCATTATGATATTGCTTCTCCGTTTGGAGTTGAGATCTTGACAGGTTTATATATTGATTGCGTGAGATTGTTATCTAGATAGTTGACCTAGACAGCGTTCTACCGCCGATGCTGCGGCGTAGGCTGGACGTACCCACGACTCATGCCCGATTTTTCTGGGTGCGGGTCGTGACACTAATGCAGCCAGTAACCTGCACAACTACACCCAATAGGCACACCCACAGAATAATACCACATAATACCATACTATGATAATCACATTACCAAGTTCTTTTGGCACCAACACTAGTATCAACACAACTATAAAGCACACACACTAACCATAACACACCTATGATACCAAGAGGTTCACATGATACCAACTTCAAATATCAAACACCCCTAGCTATCACACCAATACACACTCCAATAACACCCTAATACACAACAAACCCAAACATTAAGCACTTTGTGTGCACTATTCGGAGTTCCACCAAATTGAGCACAAAATTTATCATTATACCTAGCAAAAACTTAGATCTACCAAAATTAAGGATTCTAATAGCTAGATCTATCATTAGAGAGTCAATTCTAACCATGAGAGGGTTCATATAGGTCCAATAGATGTTCTTAACCATAAGTAGAGTAGAAAATAGAGAATTATTGAGGTTATGTATGACCTCCTTGAAATTTTTTGAATTTGGACACGAGAAAGACGAAGCGGACACGATCCTCAATACTTGGACTCCCCTTCAATATCCATCTAGCAATGACAAGCTCCTTAGCCTCCTTGGGAAATGAAAATGAGAGGAATAAGATTTAGGAATAGATGGATTAGGGTATTCTTCTCAAGTTGGGGATAAACTAATTAGGAAAACAATGGAGGCTATAATGAATAATAAAGGCTTATATAATCTCCATCTTAGGGTTAGGTTTATGAATAGTTTGATATGCCCCAAAAGTCCCTCTCTATTTGTCATGAATGAAATCTAATTTAACTAAAGGAAGGAATCTCTACAACTAAAAAGAATATTCCTTTCATGACACAAAACTTAATTAATTCTAATTGCTAAAGTCATGACTAAAAATAATTAGCACTAACTAACACTTGCAAATTCTAATTGGCTAGCCACTAGCTATCACTAATATAATTTTAGACAATCACTAATATAAAATAATATATAAAAAATTTAACAACATATAAAATTACCAAAATATCTCTATCGTGGAAAGTGGTAGTTATAGGGATCATCTCTCAACATTATCCTACAGAGTCTACTTCAAACCTTGGGAATCCTGACGCACCGGTTGGCAGCAACCAACACAACCATCAGCGACTTCAATGCCGGAAGAAGCTATCCTCTGGGAAAGATTCGCCTAAAGTGTCAGATAGGCGATCTTCGAACAGAGGTGACTTGCTATGTCATCGATATGGATGTGTCCTACAACATCCTGTTTGGGAATCCATGGATACATGAATATATGATCGTACCATCAACCCTTCACCAATGTCTGAAGTATATGGACAATGATGACGTCGTCAAGACAGAGTTTGCCAATATGGATCCTTTTAAGGGCGTCGAAGCATACTACTCCGACTCGATCTTGTACAGGCAAATCCACCAAGACGAGGGAGGCGATGACATCGACGATGAGGCAAAAGTTGATACAGCTCTAAATGAGCCCCTAAGGGTCCGTCTCAAAGGATGTCCCGCACACGCGTCTACGCCCCTCGTGGTCAAGCTTTCCAGGAAGGTCCCTGAACCCTTGGTGCACAAGCTCCAGAGGCAGGGAAGATATCTAAGAGAAGATCCTGTGGCGGTGAGAAACCTCGAGCCTTTAGTAGTCAAACTGTCACGACCCGCACCCGAAATTTGGGCACGAGTACGTGGGTACGTCCAGCCTATACTGCAGCATCGATGATAGAACGCTGTCTAGGTCAATACTCTATTTAATCAATCTCATACGAATATCCAACTCCATAAGGAGACACATATATCACAATATAATATGGAATACTCAATCATAGAAACTAGAGCACGATGAGATATTGAAGAAAACAAATAAAATATAAGACAAGTCTAACAACAATAAATAGTCTAACATGCAATCAATAAAATCCAAATCTCCAAGTATGCCGAAAATGAGTCATCTAAGTCACAGTCTGGAAAAATTATCCAGTCAGGATTGGAGCGAAGTACAAGCACTAACAGCAGCTCCATGTATATTGACAAAAACTATAATACGGTGTAAAGAAATACAAGATAGATATGAATACTGGCAATAAGAAATACTAGAAATAGAAATACTAGAATAAGAGATGCTGGAGCATGTGTCATCATCAATCACTAGCAATGAACAGAAATACAAGTATATACTAGAACCATGAACTAGAATATCAGTGGATGCTAGAACAATAACTAGAATATAAGGAATGCTAGATCAATATACTAGAGATACATGTCAAGAACATGTAGCTAAGTGTGTGAAACATTAGCATATCATGTGATCGGCTTGGGACTGATCAGGCTTGTTACATATGATTAGCTATGATTCATGTAAGGTCAGGCTAACCATCCGGATAGCTATGATACAAGCAATAGTCAGGCTAATCATAAATAATAGGCTATGAGGCATGTAATGGTCAGGCTGCACCGGTATGAGGTGTGGGTGAGCTATGATTCATGTAGAGTTGGGTATGATTACATAATATACTAATATTTCTCCATCCCCAGCTAGCACGATGGATTCCAATCACGACTCCTCGTAATAGGTCTCGATGACGCCAACTCGTGTATACATAGTGTCAGAATCATGTACGCTATTCAACTAGAATTATAGATATAATCAACATAATGAAAACTGTCAAAGAATGTACTCGCATGTGGTGTTTAGCTGGTATGAATCAGAGTCCAAGTCACAGTCCAAATAGCCTATGTATTACAATTTTACCATGTCAAAAGATAAATTATTTTAATTTATTTAATTCTAGAATAATTACTCTAAAATCTTATTTTAATCTTATTATTCTGATTTTTAGGTTAATTCCAAAATTTTCTCCAAAGAAACTAAATTTTATCAACTCGAGACTAATGGCACGCAAATCGAGGCAATTTGTTGACCTAAAAGTAAACCAACACAAACTTGAATTTCATGCATGATTTCATGTAGATTTCAGCATAAAAAACATGCTAGAATTTACAGCTAATCCAAATTCAAATTCGTTTGGGAATTATGGCACATACAAATTTCTTATTGTGCACCGATGGTTAAATTCTAACCTAGAAGTTCTACAAAATTAAAAGTATATAAATATTTCGAATTAAATTCTGGTAAAATCATATTTCAATTATCTCAACATTATCTTTCCGAAACTTTAAACGGTTCATGATTTTGATTCCTGGTTCTCCCAAAATTGTGAAAATATCAAAACACGTCTATTTTTGGACATGCTGTGATCTACGAATTTTACAGAATTTAATACTTATAATTTCGTAAACAAATTTATATATTCAGAAATTTAACCTCAATATAGTTCTAACACAAAAAACTAGACCTTGTTTGGAGTCTGGAGCTATAAGTAATAGCTTCTGGAAGTTGAAGGAATCCTAGATGACAATTCTCCAAAATTTGTCTCAAAGAAAAACCCTAGGAATTATAACCTAAACTATTATATATAGAGAGGAGAGAGAGAGCAGCCGCGGCTCAGAGTGTGCCACATGGCAGCCATCTACTGCTTCTCGCTCAGATCGAACGGTCAGGGTTTGACCCGGGTCGGCTCAGCTGAGTCCGAGTCGAACTCTGACTCGGCTCGGCTCGAGGTCGGCTCAGCTGCACCCACAGCCACCCCGCGGTCGCTGACAGGCGGGCCCCGCCCAGTTCGCTGCGGGAGGCTGACAGTGGGCCCCCTGTTGGCTGATTGGACAGAATAATTACTTTTATTGGTTTTTTTTCAGAAATTAGTTTTTAATTCAGTTTTTCATAATTAACTCAAAATAAATGCTAAAAATAATCAAAACTTTCCCAAAAAATTCTAGAAAATATATTTGACTATTTAGAATCTAAAATAAAAGTTTGGGATATTTTTAATTATGTTTACCCCTAAAATAAATTCTTACAAATTCTAGAAAATTAGTGTTACTAGTTTTTAATTAACTAAAAATTGTGGAAAAAATCCCAATAGACCCAAATTAACATAATAACAACATTTAAGCACGGATTTCAAGATACGGAGGTTACAAGTCTACCCACCTTAAAAAAAATTATCCTCAAAATTTAAAATTCTTAATTTTTTTATTTATTTATTTATTTATTACCATCAAAATTAAATTTATCAAATCATATAATCATGAACTAATCCATATTGTTATTTCACAATATTTCTCAAAATTCTATAAATATCATATTCCTAAATATCTTCAAATATAAAATCTAATTTCATTCTTATCATAATCTCCTCCAAAATTTTAAGCTAATAACGAATACAAGAATTTAATATTCAATCCTCTAATTGAAATCTAATCAATGCATATTTATAAAATTTAAAAATCGTATCCCAAAAATTAAATTCAAACACTAATCCATTAATGATCTTACTCCTCTAATTTAAATCCAATCAATGCATATTTATAAAATTTAAATTCTTATCCCAAAAATTTGAATTTAAACACTAATCCATTAATGATCTTACTCCTCGATTCTTTTTCCACATCATACTCAAACAATATAATACTTACAAGATCTTCAAATGCAACATTCAGAATATTTTTTTAAATTTATACCTTGCAGTCAAATAAATATAATGATAATCTTCTTAACTTTCTCAATTGTTAATGACAAATTCACTTATATCTTAATCTTCATAAAAATCAATGATTTAACAAAATTGTCAATTCTGTCATATTAAATTCTTAACTCTTTATTTAAATTAATGTTTATCCTCAAAATTTTAAAATCCTTGTCTCTCTGTCAAGTCATAACCTCTTCATTAATCTTTACTAAGGTCAAACCCCCAACAATAAAGGTCTAAGAAAATTCTACCTACCGTTATACAATATGCAATCTAGAGAAAACATACATGGTTATGGTCACTTTTGTCATGGTATAGCAGTCTCTGTTAGGGTGTACGCTAACTACATTCTAATAAGAAAATCACTGATGCAAGCTACGGTACTAAGAAATCAATCAATCGATAAAATAGAAGAAAAATGAATAGAAGGAAAGAACAGAACAGAACCTGCTAACACAACCATGGTTTAATGATGCATCCAAAATTTGATACCTATATCCCTTTAGGTACCACTGTTTCTACTACAAGCACACCCACTGTTTATACTGGTTGTTCTTATCACTCAAGTGCACGCCAAGTGCAACACAATACACTAAGTACTGCTACCTCTAATACAACCCTAGATGGACACCCAAGTCAGTTTGCAGTACCATCTCAAGCATGCTCAAACCAACAGATCCTTACACATGCACTTTATCTACTCATATACTATTATAAATTTCTTACCCACCATAAAATTTTATCCTCAAAATAAAACCCTCAAAATTTAACTTCTCGAACAATTTAAAATAAAATGTATATTCTTTCCACAAAAGTCAAATATTCAAATATTGAAATAAAATTTTAATCACTTCCAAAAATCTTTATAGCTTTGACTATGTTTATTGAATTGAATTTGAATCCTCAAAAATTTTAATAACATAAATCTCAACTCCTCAAAATTCTTAAAAATTGAAATTTATTTCCAATTTTCAAATTATAACTTCAAATCCATATCTATCTAAGTATACATATATACACTCACAGTCTCTAACACACAAGTTACACACAATTACACCAATTGTCTACAACCCTCAACTGTGTACTAAAATTTGTACTGCCTGGATTACTTGCACTGATGCTTCCAATAATTTTCTATCCATATTAACTGATACACCAATCAAATTATCATCACATAAAGTACTTACTGTTATTAGCACCTTGCTCAACTAATCCTCGATATAGAAATATTAGTACTCTTGGTATAGTAACACTAACTTCATCATTAGATTACCTTATCACACTAATTAGAACTCATGATCACTTGCACCTTTTACAATATATCTGTTTCACTTCACTCTCAAAGACAGGCATATGGTTCCTTATCTCGATTGATGTATATGTATTTTCTCTCAAATCTTTTACAGACTGTTACACTAATCTGTGATACACTTCATAACTTTCATTACCAATCTTAATATTTCTCATCCCATGGCACACTCATTTATACCCTTTATGCATATATATTTTTTTACTCTTGACACATCCACGTATCAACCACCAAATTGAATATCATGCTCCATTAATTTTTAACACAAATTCCTTGATACTTAATTATTTACAGAGATTAACCAACTACATGAATTCATGACTATCCAGTACTGGCATGCTGACTCTGTTACTAACGCCTGAAATAATCACTGATACTCTTTACTCCCCCTTCTACATATAGTACCAATACTAACCATAATAACACATATTATAGAACTATTGCTATAAGGTACTATGCTACGGTTATCTCTAGATTAATGCCTATTGCTCACATATCCTACCAAGAAATACTTACAGACTCATAAGCCATACTTAGTCAACACTGATACAAGACACAGACCTAATTGTAAGTCACAAATTATCAAACTAACATAGATCCTTAAAGAAATATAGCTCAAAATTGAACTGGACTAAGGACTGAAGGTATCTCTACGGCTATCAAAAGGAAATGATGGAACAAAGTCCTAGAATAACAAAAGTAGATAAGTATTGAGATGATACTTTAAGAACTAATTTAAGATATAACCTGATAATCATATACGTCTGTCCAAAATTATGACACTCAGAATCCTCGCCACGCTAGTAAGCATAGCTGCGATAATGATAGGTTCCATAACTAAGGTATGCAACTCTATAATCACATCATCTAGAATCCTCGTCACACCAACCGGTATGGCTGTGAGAAACTCTAAATTTTATAACTAAGATATGTACATCCAAGATCAGGTTCCTATGTTTTTGTCACGACAACTAACGTGGCTGCGATAACTCTAGGTTCCATAACCAAAGTAGACATTTTACCTTTCTCACTATCCTCATCAACATATGTCATCAGATGATACCGTAAATTTTTTGTCCGTAAAGTTTATCTCGATAAGAAATTAACTCAACAACGATACCAAGAATTAAATTTAACAACTGGTCAACAAGAATCAAACTCAAAATCAACAAGTGAGAACAGACAAAAATAAGGAAAAAAGATTTAAATTGGAAATTATAATAAGATTCTCAAGGGTCATCCCAGGAATCTCTTAAATAATTTGTGATTGAGTATCCTCTCTCATCCTAGTATCCTATGTCCTATATCCTATCACAGGCACGCAGTAGTACAACTAAGATATCGCATAACTTGTGAAGTTTGACCTGCATGGACCACTACTAAAAATGTGTCATGACCCGTACCGAAAATTTGGGCACGAGTGCATGGGTACGTCCAGCCTACGCCGCAGCATTGGTAGTAGAACGCTGTCTAGGTCAATACTCTATCTAATCAATCTCACACGAATATCCAACTCCATAAGGAGACACAGATATCACAATATAATATGGAATACTCAATCATAAAACTATAGCACGATGACATATTGAAGAAAATAAATAAAATATAAGACAAGTCTAACAACAATAAATAGTCTAACCTGTAATCAATAACATCCAAATCTCCAAGTATGCCAGAAATAAGTCCTCTAAGTCACAGTCTGGAAAAAATATCCAGTCAGGATTGGAGCGAAGTACAAGCACTAATAGCAGCTCCATGTATATTGACAAAAACTATAATACAGTGTAAAAAAATACAAGATAGATATGAATACTTGCAATAAGAAATACTGGAATAAGAGATGATGGAGCATGTGTCATCATCAATCACTAGCAATAAACAGAAATACAAGTATATACTAGAACCATAAACTGGAATATCAGTGAATGCTAGAACAATAACTAGAATATAAGGAATGTTAGATCAATATACTAGAGATACATGCCAAGAACATATAGCTAAGTATGTGAAACATCAGTATATCATATGATTGGCTTGGGACTGATTAGGCTTGTTACATATGATTAGCTATGATTCATGTAAGGTCAGGCTAACCATCCGGATAGCTATGCTGCAAGCAATAGTCAGGCTAATCATACATAACAGGCTATGAGACATGTAATGGTCAGGCTGCACCGATATGAGATGTGGGTAAGCTATGATTCATGTAGAGTTGGGTATGATCACATAATATACTAATATTTCCCCATCCCCAGCTAGCACGATGGATTCCAATCACGACTCCTCGTGACAGATCTCGATGATGCCAACTCGTGTATACATAGTATCAGAATCATGTAAGCTATACAACTAGAATTATAGAGATAATCAACATAATAAAAATTGTTAGAGAATGTACTCGCCTGTGGTCCTTAGCTGGTATGAATCAGAGTCCAAGTCACAGTCCAAATAGCCTATGTATTACAATTTTACCATGTCAAAAGATAATTTATTTAATTTTGGAATAATTACTCTAAAATCTTATTTTTAATCTTATTATTCTGATTTTTAGGTTAATTCTTAAATTTTGTCCAAATAAACTAAAATTTATCAACTCGAGACTTATGGCACGCAAATTGAGGCAATTTACTGACCGAAAATTCAACCAACACAAACTCAAATTTTATGCATGATTTTATGTAGATTTCAGCGTCAAAAATATGTTGAAATTTATGGCTCATCCAAATTTAAATTCGTTTGGGAATTATGGCATATACAAATTTTGTATTGTGCACCGATGGATAAATTCTAACCTAGAAGTTCTATAGAATTAACAGTATATAAATATTTCGAATTAAATTTGGAAAAGAATATATGTAATAATCTCGACATTAGCTTTCCGAAACTTTAAACAGTTTATGATTCTGATTCTTGGTTCTCCCGAAATCATGAAAATATTAAAATACGTCTATTTTCGGACATGTTGTGCTCTACGAATTTTCCAGAATTTAATACTCATAGTTTCGTAAAACAATTTATATATTAAGAAATCTAACCTCAATACGGTTTTAACACAAGAAACTGGGTCTCATTTGGAGTCCAAAGCTATGAGTAATGGCTTCTGGAAGATGAAGGAATCCTAGATAATAATTCTTTAAAATTTGGCTCAAAGAAAAACCCTAGGAATTATAACCTAAACTATTATATATATAGAGGAGAGAGAGAGAGAGAGCCACCGTGGCTCGGAGTGTGCCACATGGCAGCCATCTGCTGCTACCCACTCAGATCGATCGGTCAGGGTTTGACCCGGCTCGGCTCAGCTGAGTCCGAGTCGAACTCTGACTCGGCTCGGCTCGAGGTCGGCTCGGCTGCACCCACACCCACCCCAATGTCGCTGACAGGCAGGCCCCGCCCAGTTCGCTGCGGGAGGCTAACAGGTGGGCCCCTATTGGTTGATTGGGCAGAATAATTACTTTTGTTGGATCTTTTTCAGAAATTAGTTTTTAATTCAGTTTTTCATAATTAACTCAAAATAAATGCTAAAAATAATCAGAAAATTTCCAAAAAATTCTAAAAAATATATTTGTCTATTTAGAATCTAAAATAAAAGTTTGGGATATTTTTAATTATATTTAACCCTAAAATAAATTCTTACAAGTCCTAGGAAATTAGTGTTACTAGTTTTTAATTAACTAAAAATTGTAGAAAAAATTCTAATAGTCCCAAATTAACCTAATAACAACATTTAAGCACGAATTTTAGGATACAGAGGTTACACAAACTACGTGGAAAAGATCCAAGATCACCTCTGGTTATGGTGGCAGATATTGAAGGAGATGATCTGGGAGAGTACCTTACGGCCCATACCGATACACCTTCATATGATGATATAATTCTGCAAGAAAAGATACCGTACTTTATCAATAAAGGCTATCTTTGAATTACTCCATTGTTGCACATGGAATGCTGTGTATCCTTAGAATATGGTCTAGGTCTGCAACTGCATACACCAATAACTCTGGCTCTCGCAGTAGATCGAATTCGTCCATGCCAAGATTCTTACTTCATAATTTCGGTAAGAAGGAGGGGTGATAAACCCATCATCTTCGGGAAGTTCAAAAGTCACCAAGGCTTTATCACAGAAGAATCGAAGCCCGAGAGTGGTAGAATGCAATTTCACTGCTACATTACACTAGCCAAGCGCATTGTCCAGAATATGGGCTATTGCTTAAAGAGCGACAAAGGCCTGAATTCTAGCAAAGTCTAGCGTCTGTCTCCGTGCCTCTCTACTCCTACAAGCAAGTCTGAGATGTACTATCAGTAGACCAAGCATGGCCTAGGATACGTATCACCTCCTACGACTCCCGAGGACTCAGAAGAAAAAGGCGAGATACGATCTCATTCTTCATAGTCTTTTGCTTGGGACTCCGACACAAGTACCGAAGACGTGCTCAAGCAAACGTTGTCTATTAACATGATGTCAGCATACCCAGAGAAAGACGACGAACGCACGAGTGAGTTCTTTGAGGTAGAGCCATGGGCCCCGCAATTAGAGTCACAATGGAAATTATATTTCGAGCAACTTGAACCACCTACTGATGATGAGGTCGAGGAAGTCGATCTGGGTGATGAATCCTCCCCCAACCCCATCTTCGTCAGCAAAAGTCTACCCGATGAAGATTGTAAATCCCTGTTATAGCTTGTAAGAGAGTATATAGATATCTTTGCATAGAGTTATAAAGATATGCCAGGCTTAGACCCATAAATTATGGTACACAAGCTTAATATCCTGCCGAATGCTAAGCCAGTGAAGCAACATCAACAAAATTTCGTCCAGACAACATGGATGCCATCGAAGCTGAAGTGAATAAGCTGATAGCAAGCAGCTTCATTCGTGAAGAACAACATCCAGATTGGGTTTCCAATATCGTTCGCGTTATTAAAAAGAATGGTAAAATCCGAGTCTGTATAGACTTTCGTGATTTGAACGGAGCTTATCCAAAGGACGAGTTTCCCCTTCCGATCACAGATATAATTGTCGACAACACTTATGGATTCAAGCGTATGTCCTTCATGGATGGGTTCTCGGGCTACAATTATATCAAAATATTTTTGGATGACGAAAAGCATACTTTATTTCGAACACCAATAGGGATATACTGTTACACATTAATGCCTTTCGGTCTGAAGAATGCAGGTGCGACATACCGAAGAGCTATGAGCACCATTTTTTGTGAACATCTGTATAAGACAGTCGAGTGTTATGTTGATGACATCGTTGTTAAGAGCCGCTTTCAAGATGACCATATTCACGACCTTAAGATAGTATTCGACCAAATACGAGCATACAGTATTCGACCTAATACGACCACATCAGCTTAAGATGAACACAGTCAAGTCTTTCCTGGGAGTCTCTAACGACAAGTTTTTGGGTTTTGTCATAACCTCAAAGGGTATTTACATAGACCCTGAGAAGACAAAGGCTATCCTCGATATACACCCTCCGAGGAACCTTCGAGAGCTTTGTGGTTTTCAAGGAAGGTTATCCTACATCAGGCGATTCATATCCAATATCTCTGGATTATGCCAACCCTTTACCCAGCTTATGAAGAAGGGAGTCTCCTTCATCTGGACCAAAGAATGCCAGCGAGCATTCAACAACATCAAGGAATACCTCACCAAGCCCCCAGTATTGGTGGCTCTAGTCATGGGTAAAGCCTTTTTTCTATACGTTTGAACAATGGATCATTCTCTCAGTGCTCTACTAGCCCCGAAGAGTGATGTGGGTCATGAGCATACCATATATTACCTCAGCAGAATGATAATCGGCACAAAGTACAGGTACAACCCTATGGAGAAGGAGTGCCTCGCTGTGGTCTTCGCTATTCAAAAATTTGTCATTATGTAACGGGATAAATAATCCATATGGTTTCTCGAGTTAACCCCCTCAGGGTCCTTATGAATAAGCCAGGGGCACTTAACTCTCGCATGGCTACATGGATAATACTGCTGTCACCCTATGACATGGTATAAGTTTCGCAGAAGGCAGTCAAAGGGAAAATATTGTTGTCACCCTCATCCGGTGCTGAAAATGTTAAAGCTATATGACGAGATTCCACATGAAGTGTTAGAGTCTAACATAACAACAAAGAAGTTCGTTTGGCGAATATTCTTCGTCGGTGCTTCAAGAACAGGGCCTAAAGGCAATATTGTCGCTAGAGTAGGAAAATTATTGATCTTTCCTGATGATTTGGTCATCCATCATGCTTATTCACTTGCAGATCCATGTTTCAATAATGTTGCAGAATACAACGCCCTTATTATTGGACTCCAGCTGGCTAAACAACTAAAGATCGACTACCTGGAAGCCTATGACGACTCCAAGCTGATAGTCAGTTAGATCCGAGGAGAATACAAAGTCTGACATGAGAATTTAATTCCTCACCATCAAGTTGCACTAAGTATAATCTCCACTTTCGACGGATTCTTTATAGAGCACATGTCACCCTCACTTTTTCAGCTTGGGGTAGTTTGGTAATTTGGTATGGATAATTATTTTTAGAAATATAATATTAAATATTGTGCATGTTGTAAATATTATTTATTTATTGTTAGATGTTAGTATTTGATTTTGGACTTTTGTTAGTAGACCTAACTAATTTAGATTAGATCCATGGACCAATATTTAATTCTAGTTAGAATTGAGCCCAATAATAAGCTCATTCATTAGGAGGATAAATTGATTAGTTAAACCAATTAGAATAAAACCTTCTCTCCATAATTAATTCCTTCATGACAAGCCCCAAGGGGTATTATGGACATTTTATAGTAGCTTGGAGGAGGGGGTAGAGGCCGGCCACCATAGGAGTGGAGAGAGACTCTCTCTCTTCATTTTTTATTCCAAATCTAGATCTAGAATTTTACTCTTCCAAATTCCTTCATTCCTACACAAATTTTTATCCAAATTTCTTCCTAATTTCTTTCCTATGCATCATTAGAGACTATTAGAACAAGGAGGAGCAAGGATCTACAAGTTGAAGGCTCTTGACACTCAATTTAGAGATTTTATTGGAAATCCATCTCCCAATAGGTATAATCTAGTTTTCCCTCTCTAATTAGACTCTAAATCTATAATTTAATCATTAGAAATCCTCTCCTGTGCTAAGGCTACCTATAGGAATTGGAATTAGGTTCATATGAGGCATATGGAGAAAGTTATGTGGTATTTTGTGTCAATTCTGGGGAAATTCCGATATTGTCACATTTTATGTTTGTCAATAGGTCAATTAGACCAAATTGACACGTGTTTGATTGTGTGTGACTAGTGTCGTATCCACAATTGGATACTTGTAGGCCATATCCCGAGAATTTGGTGATACGGGTTGATTTGAGAGTTTACTTTTGATACGAGGGTTTGAGCATGTCATATTTTGACACGGGCACGTAGACGTATAGCCAACACTTTATATTTATTCTAATTGTGATTTTAAACTTGCTCGTGTCCTTCGGGATACGTTTGGTGGTGTGGTAGAGCCGTATCACAAGCGTATCATAGATTGAGTGTGATACGGGTGCGGTGCACTCCACGTGTTTGTTTCCTTTTATTTCAATTCATTATACCTTGGTTATAGCTATTAGAGTAATATAATTATAATTTTTATATGATATATATGTATATACATAATTATGTGTATGTTCTACATTTTATTTTGATGTGTTGGTGGTCATGGGAGAATAGGAGAGTGCATGTGCATCATTAGTGTGGGTATATATATATATAAGTGAGTATATGTGTGTATTAGATGTGTGCATGTGAGCCAGAGGGGGGAATTATAGGCCGATAAGCAGCAGGAAGCAGGCAGGATAAGCAGCAGAAGCAGCATCAACGGTAAGCAACAGCAAGCTGCAGCAGAAGCAGCAAGATGCCGCAACAGCAAGCAAAAGCAGTAAGCTGTAGCAGCAGCAGCGATAAGCAGCAGCCACAGAAAGCAATAAGCTGTAGCTGCAGAAATAGCGATAAGCAGAAGCAATAGCAATAAGCAGCAGTAGCTTGAGTGTTTAGAAATTAAGTTGTAGATAAGTTTAATAAGCTAATTAATAAGCTAAGTTAGTTTATATTGATAAGTTATATATATATATATATATATATATATATATATATATATATATATATATATATATATATATATATATATATATGTACTAGTTAGCATTGGTTAGTATTATTTCTAGTTTACCTTGTGACCCCAACGTATTGAGAATTGAGGTATCTTGGGTACGGGTATTGAATATCCGATGAGGTATTGGTTAGTTAGCTATGTTAGATATTGTATTACCTTGTGATACCAAGGTAATGTCAAGGTATTGGTTTATACTCAAGGTATTGAGTTTATATATCAAGATGGGTATGCAGGTGGTGTGATACCGCATTTGGTTCAAAGCCAAGGTATCCACTTAGCATTAGTTTGGCTAGGAGTTATATATTTTATCTTGTATATATATATATTTTAGTATTTTCATATCTAAAAACTTGCGTATCTTATGATATGGTATTTTGTTGGTATCCAAGTATCCTTGTATAGCTAGTATAGCCTAGTTACATAGTGTATTGACCCAATATTCCAGAGATGGACTCATACAACCTAAAAATAGATAGTTTGACTAGTTTGACCTAGAGTTGACCTAGTTTGACTGTTTTGGCTTAGAAATGGTTTTATGACCTAGAATTGAACTAGTTTAACTTATTTTTATTCCAAAACCTTGTATTGATACAATATACCATATATAGGTCTGTGTGACACCATCTTGGGCATCGAGAGACATACCTTGCTCAGGACCTCAGGCGAGTACATTTCTCTGTTAGTTTTTATTTTATGATAGTGTATATATCTTATGTTCTAGAACTGTATACTTGATTCTGACACAGTGGTTTCACGGACTGGTACTACATGGATCCTGTCAGAAGATGTTATCCCTTATCGTATTTAGTGGATACTCCTTCACATGTATTTTATCGTACGTATCGGGTATTGATTTAGTATACTTCGTGTTCACACACTGCTCGTGTTCAGTGTGCTTATATTCGTGTACACACACTGCTCGTGTTCAGTGTGCCCATATTCGTGTTCGTAACCTGTCGTGATTGGATCCTTTGGTACTAGTTGGGGATGGGGGGATAGGAGTTGATTATGTGATCAAGCCTTCACTACCAGAAAAAGTCAAATTAGCGACGTCTAAAAATGTCGCTAAATAATAAAATTTTGTCGCTAATTTGGTTTAGCGACGTAATTAGCGACTTTATAAAGTTGTCGGAAAAACCCAAGTCGCCAAAAAAAACATCGCTAAACGTCGCTATACCGACGTTTTTAGCGACTTTACTGTGTCGCAAATTTTTGCGACATTTAGTGACGCCAAGTCGCTAAATAGCGACGTTTATTAAAGTCGCTAAAGGTCGCTGATTAGCGACGTCTATAGCGACGTTATACCGATGTCTTAAATGACCTGGCTATACTGCCATGTCAGCAATTGGCGACGTATAGCGACGTCATTAGCGACTTTTTACAGCATCGCTAATTAGCAACGTATTTAGCGACGTAACTTAACGTCGCTAAACGTCGCTAAACGTCGCTAAACATGTCGCTAATTTAAAAAATAAAATAAAATAAATAGTGACCAGAAGCAAACACCTTACCACAAACACCACATTGGTGATTCCCTGCAGTTTTAGCCTTTCCACTGTGGACAACTGTCGGATCGACGACATCCAATGGGCTAGTAGTATTCTCGCCTCCTCTGCTGCAGCATCCCCCTTTGAGCCTCTTGTGGCTCGCGCGGTGCCCGCCTAGAGCCTGGTAGGAGTGGAAGCTCTTCTTGCAAGAGGCACACTCGTATCGGCTCTTCCCCAATCTAGCACCGTAACCATCTTTATCACACACACCAACATGATTCTATCTAGTTAACTATATAATCCAATTAAATTAAAGACCACAAGAAGCATTGTTGAAGTATTAATCCAATTAAATATGGATATGCAAGATAACTATATAATCCAATTAAATTAACTAAAAAAATTAAAGACCACAAGAAGCATCATACATCATGCCTATTGTTGAAGTATCAATAATTCATAATATACAATCGCATCCTAAATAATAATAAAAATAACTATACTACTACGGATCTGCAGGAGGCTGACTACTGGCACGCTTGAAGGATAAGAACTTCTCATACTCGTCCCGTGGAATCGACACCGATGTCGATGGGGAAGGCAGTGACGTCGGTGGAGGCCGTGCCCGCTCCAAGTCTGCGAGTCGCTGGTTGTAAGAATCCAGGGTAGATAACAGCCTCGTGATGCTATCACCCATTGAATCCTGCATCCTCGTCAGCTTCTCGCCCATCGATAGTTGTGACGCCTGCAGCTCCATGATGTTGCGATCATTGGAGGCTCTAATATCATTTGTCAATTTTCGTAGCTCCGTCATGCTGCGGTCAAGCATATCCAATCGTGCGATGAGCATCGGATCGTCCGCCTGCGGCTGGGACCGGGACTGGTCCTCCATACTTCGCAGCAAGTCGTCACGGAGAGACGCAATCTGACGGTCAACGGCCTCCTGGACTCTGGCCGACGACTGCGAGGGCTGCGACTGTGAGGGGTGTGTGGAATGCACAGCTGTCGGGGAGGCCCTAGATGACTGCGTCGCAACCAGGGCGCCATAGGAGCCCGTACCGTAGTACGTACCCCTCTGGAGACCACCAGCTGCGGTCACCCACAGGTCGTCCGCCGACGGAGATGGACCGGGCTGCGACGAAGTACCAGCCTCTCCAGGTGTAGGTGCGCTAGCAGTCGCCCGCTCACGAAGCCTAAGATACTCGGCCTAGAAAAGGTTTGGAAACTCGATAATTGCCTAAGTTATATTAAAATAAACACAAAGTAAAGTAATAATTATATAGGTCTGTGAGGCCCTCTCATCAATGAGATTTCTGTCCTTGCGATGGGTGGCCAAGAAGACGGTCACCATGTTTGCATCCTCACCCCTCTGTACCTGTTAAAAATATATTATTTATTACTAAACTTAAATATTTTTTCCAAGTACCATTTTATGGTACTTATATTAAAATAATAAATTTTAAAAGAAAAAATATACCAAACGACGGAAATGTTCCGTCATCGGAATCGAGCCACCACACCACTTGGCAGCATTCTGCCTAGCCGCCTTGGCCTTCTTAGACCTTTCCTTGTAGCTCGGATCATCGAATCTAGCCCTCATCGCAGTCCACTGCTCAGGCATGATCCAACCTTGGATCAATTTTCCAGCACGATCACGAGCCTTCTGGTCATCCAGAGCATCTCGGATAAGCTTGGCGGCAACGGTAGGAAAGAGTCGCTCGATCAACTCGGCCCGGTGCGAAGGATAAAAATACGTTTGCTACAATAAATAATTCATTAAGTTAGCATCATGAATATGCATAAATTAGAGGATTTATTTAATATACTTTTACCTGGAAGTGCACAAACCAGAACGCCTTCCTCTCCTCCGGAGCCTCAGAGTAGTTGATCCAAGGGCCACCATAGTTGTTCCTCAGAAATTGGCCCAGGCGTCTCTGAACCGACGATGGACGATATCTATACAGAGATAATAATTTAGATTACTGAAAAAGTCAATATACGATGAATAAAGAGAAACACAAATATATACTAAACCATCTAATTGACTTACTTTGTACCGTCGGCCCAAATCTCTGTCCTCGTCTCCTCCGGTGGTGCGCATGGAGGATCTTGCTGATGCTGGGACAACGTCGGCACGACCTCCTCGACATGCTCATCTGTCCCCATGGTTCCGTTAGTAGGAGGAACGCTGGACGAGGGTGTACTATCACGCCAGGAACTACTCGTCCCAACAGTCGGGCATGTTTGTGATCGATATACTGGAGTACTGGGCGACGATGATCCGGAACCAACAGTAGGTAGTACCGGAGTGGCACTCTGTCTACCTCGGGACCTGCCGAATCCTTCGCGTCGTCTTGTCATATCTGATAACAACATATGATGAATATAGAGAAACACAAATATATACTACATTCTACAGTCGAAATGTGATACATATCTCAAAGCATTATACAGTCAAAATATAATACATATATTCGTTAATGGGTACATCTACTTCTACATGCAATATTTACCGTCAAAATATAGTTACATTCTACATGCAATATTTTTTATTTTCAATCATCTTCAGAAAATTTATCTTGTTCGCCTTCGTCGTCCCGCTCTTCCTCTTCCTCGTCTTCACTTTCATCTACTTCGTCGTCCTCTTCGGATAATTCTACATCTTCTACATTATTACTCGTGTAATGAGTAACTTTCGTTGAGTCCACATCTACAATATTTGTTACAAGAGGTAGATCGTCCTCCTGATAAGCTATTTCGTCAATGTTAAAGGTATTTCTAGCTTTAGTCTTGCATATTGCCCACCAATCCGACCTCGCTGTCCCCCGTCTAGGATAAGTTGTGAAGTACACGAGCTGAGCCTGACTTGATAGGACAAATGGTTCGTAGCCTTGATATCTACGCTTGTAGTTTATATCCACAAGGCCATGCTTGTCAATTTTCCAACATTGATCTTGAATCGGATCGAACCATTCATACCTGAATAGCACGATATTAGCAGGTTCTGTGTCATAATTATATGTCAACTCCACAATCTCTCGTAAGATGCCAAAAAAATTATTGCCCGGATTGACGTCTTTGTAGTTTGAAGATTTGATACACAAACCACTATTTTTCGTGGAATCAAGATCCAGAAAGCTGTCTCTGATAGGAGCATTTGTTGACTTGAACCTGAACCCATTCACACAGAAATTTGGCCATATTTTTACGGCAGTAATTGGTCCCTTGGCTAGAGTCCTAATAGATTCAGTCTTGAATGATATTAGACGATCGACCTAAATACCAAAGTAGCGATAGTAAGTTATTTGTTTTGCAAGTGCAAAAATAAAAAGTAATTACCAAGCATCTTACATATGCGCTCAACCAAGAAGGAAAATGGCATCTCATATCTTGTTCTACTTCTTCGTCTGTTATGTAGGGTCTAACCGACCTCAACTCATCATTATATGTGCTGAAAAACAATGAAGCAACTGCTGATTAGTAGCATAATAGTATCTTATAATATTACATTGAGATGATGTAAACGTGGACGTATTAATTACTTACCCCTCTAGCTTCTCCACTTCATCCTCGTCGCAATTAAGTAATATATACAATTGAGCAGCCCTTAGCTCATCGTCATTCAAATATCTCTTCTTCATTTTTCCCGAAGGCTGTCCGGATGCATTGAATACTTTGAGTATTGCATCATTAGATTCCTGATATGCGTCATCATTTTTGGGAGCTTTTGTCCTATTAGTAGCAACATGCGGTTTGAAATATGTCGAGCAAAAGTTTGTAATCTCCTCGAGAACATAAGCTTCACAAATAGAGCCTTCAACCCGTGCCTTATTTTTCACATTTCTCTTTAGGTGATTCAGATGGCGCTCGAAGGGGTACATCCACCGATAACCAACAGGACCACCAACACGTGCCTCATAGGAAAGATGAATTGGCAAATGCTCCATAGAGTCGAAGAATCCAGGAGGAAACACCTTCTCGAGCTTACATAGTGTTACCGCAATGTCCCTCTCTTGTTTTTCTAGACGATCGACGAGCAACTTAGTACAACAAAGATCTCTGAAGAATATGCTCAGCTCTGTCAATGGGTCCCAAACGACCTGCGGTAAGAATTCTTAAAATGCAATCGGAATTAAACTCTCTATGAATACGTGACAATCGTGGCTCTTCATACCTACTAGTTTGTTCTCCTTGAGGTCGACGCATCTTTTCAAGTTCGACACGTACCCGTCTGGAAACTTTAGACCCTGAATGCACCTACAAAGTCTACCTTTATCCTCTTTATCCAGTGAGAAAACTGACTTAGGTTGCTTTAATTTTCTATTCCCCTCCTCTATCAAATGCAATGCAGGACGTCTACATATGTCTTCTAAGTCCAACCTGGCCTTCGGATTATCTTTCGTCTTCCCCTTTATATCCATTACAGTATTAATTATGTTATCAAACACATTCTTCTCAATATGCATGACATCAAGGTTATGTCTGATCAGATTGGTGCTCCAATATGGCAGATCCCAGAATATACTCCTCTTCGTCCAGTTATGGGTGCGACCAAATCCGTCACACTTCTACCCCTTAGCAGGCTCTTCGATAGCACTTGGTAAATCTTTTACCTTTTTCCATATCGTGCATCCGGGCCACCTTGGCGGTGGATTAGCCTTCTCCATAACTCCCGCACGAAAAGCATTCTGATTCCTCCGGTACGGATGATCCTTCGGCAAAAATTGTCGATGACAATCGAAGAAGCACGGTTTGCCTCCGTGTTTCAAACGAAAAACCTGAGAACGGTCCATGCAATACGGACATGAGAGACGACCATGGGTGCTCCATCCCGATAACATTCCATAGGCCGGAAAGTCGTTGATGGTCCAGATAAGTGCTGCCCTCATCTGAAAATTCTGCTTTCTAGAAACATCATACGTGTTGGCACCGACTTCCCACAGCTGATTTAACTCATCTATCAAAGGCTGTAAATACACATCGATGTTCCTCTTCGGATTGTTCGGACCCGGGATAATAACGGTTAGGAACATATACGGAGTCTTCATGCACATCCAAGGCGGTAGATTATACGGAATGACGATCACAGGCCAACACGAATACTGGAAACCCGAAAGTCCGAATGGGGTAAAACCATCAGAGCAGAGCCCCAATCTGACATTACGTGCTTCCTCGACAAAATATGGATACTCTCGATCAAAGTGCTTCCATGCTTCTCCATCGGATGGATGATCCAATACTCCTTCGATCTGTTTTCGCCTGTGCCAACTCATGTTTTCTGCAGTCTCCTTAACCATAAACAACCGCTGCAACCGCGGCGTCAAAGGCAAGTAGTGCATCGAATCGGTAGGCTTCCTTGCACCGACAGACTTTCCTCTAACAGTGGCCTTGTAGCGATCAGCACCACAGAATCTGCACGCATCTTCATCCTTGTCGTCTTTGTAGTACACCATGCACCCGTTGCGACATGCATCGATTTTCTCGTATCCCATCCAAAGCGATCTCACCATCCTCTTAGATCGGTAGAAGTCTTTAGGCAACTTTGTACCCTCGGGTAAGATCTCTATAATCAAATCGAGCAGTCGATTATAGCATTCTTGCGACATGTTAAAATCGAACTTGATGCTCAATAATCTTGTAACCACCTCCAACGGTGAATGATCCTCACAACCAGGATATAGTGGAGTCCTTGCATTCTCAAGCAACTCCATAAACTTTACAGCATCAGCATTCGGTGCCTCCTCAGCTGCATCATAATTGTCCGGATTGAAACTAGGTCCCGCCGTATCATAATTGTCAGGATTGAAACTAGGCCCCGCCGTATCATAAATCATGTTTACCAACCCGTCGTCGTAAGCATCATGGTTTTGGACATCCATATACGGCTTCACATAGGGCTCCGACTCCGATGCTAGAGATACAAGTTCTCCGTGCGCGGTCCACTGATAGTAATTCGGTGTAAAGCCCTTCGAGTATAAATGATATGTAACTTCCACTTCTGGATGATATTTCCTGTTGCGACATCTCACACACGGACACTTAATTTTGGTACCGTCCATGTACTGAGGGAACGCCTTGGCGAACTGCAGGAACTGTTTTACTTGGAGTCGCTAAATTAGCGACGTTTTTACTTGGAGTCGCTAAAATACGTCGCTAATCCCGCTTATTCTAGTAGTGCCCAGTGTATTCGTATACATGTCGATTATATATCTCACTTGTAATCGAGTTACCTTATTGTATTCGTGTTCAACCTAAACCGATCATATAATAAACTTGTATTCTATGGTACATTAGTTAGAATTCAGTTATTTCTATTATTTTGTAGATATTCTATTGTATGTTCTTTATTCCAGTACATTACCTGTTCACTCTAGTTCATTTTATTATGTTGTTTAGTTATCTTGTATTCTTTTCTATTATCTGTTTTATATGCTCGATCATGTATTTGAAACTGCTTTTAGAGGTATATATTTTGTTCCAATCCTGACTGGATATATTTTTCAGATGATTGGCTCTTAGACCAGTGTCCCATATACTACGGACCACGGGACAGTATTCCATTAGAGGATACTCCTTTAGACCAGGAGGACTTAGTACCAGAGCCTGAGGAGGTTTAGTTTATTTTGGTGGACTTGTGTTAGACTTTTATTGAGGTTATTGGCATATATATTTTATTTCAGTCTTATGGTTGTATTGTGACTCTTTTTCTTCCTCATTCGATATCGTGCTTTTATCTTCCCTAGTTTGCATTATGATTGAGTATAGTTTACATTTATCAGATACCATATTGTTCTTCTGTTTGGATTTGAGATGATTGACATGTACCATATATATTTTATTGAGATATTTAGTTAGTAGAGTTGACCCAGACAGCGTTCTACCGCTGATGATGCGGCGTAGGCTGGACGTACCCATGTACTCGTGCCCGAATATCCGGGTGTGGGTCGTGACAGCACGTACCATGGCTGAAAAATATCGAAGCTGACGTCCTTGCCGGTCTCGCAGCTTCCTTAGCAGTCCCGATCAAAACTCATCAATTGATCACAATGATTGGTCAAGAATTGGTCTACCCTAAAAATAATGTATGTTTGTGTCTGAGCTACTTGGTTGAGACATAAGTTGATATCAAAGACTGGAGGTTCTCCTTCATAGACTACGTAGTCTACAAAATCCTCCCAAATGACCCGAAGGAAGCTGCTTCTGTTAGATGACGATCCCTTTTGTTCTATTACGATATGACCACCAAGATGTTATACCACCGTTATATGAATGACTCATGCTACGGTGCCTATCGGATGCAGAAGTGAGGCAAACACTTCGTGAAGCCCACGATGGTGTTTGTGATGCACAACAACCTAGTCCAAAACTATAGGATTATCTCAGGCATACGGGTTATTATTGCCAACCATGGTAGCAGACGCAATCGAATATGCAAGGAAGTGTAGGATGTGTCAGATCTATGCAGACTTAATCCATCAGCCTTTAGAGTTCTTGCACCCAACGATGGCATCTTGGCTATTTGAAGCATAGGGTATGGACATTATTGGGCCAATTAGCCCACCGTCATCGAAAGGGCACCGGTTCATCCTTGTTATAATGAACTACTTCTCCAAATAGGCAAAATCTATCCCGCTCGCGGAAGTGAAGACATCAAATGTGATTAGTTTCATCAAATATCACGTCATCTACCATTTTAGACTACTTCGAATGATCATCCACAACAACGGTCCACGGTTTGCAAGCTACGCTTTCTTCTAGTTTTGCGATAAAAATTGAATTCAGAATATAGCTTTGATCGCCTATAATCCAACAACAAATGAATTGGCATAAGCGTTTAATAATACGATCATCAAGCTATTTAAAAAGTTTATTTCATCCAACAAACACGATTGGAATAAGAAGCTTGGTAAATATCTATGGGCCTATCGTACAATGGTTCGAACCCCAGCTGGTAGTATATTATTTCCTTCGTCTACGAAAGCAAAGCAATTCTTCGCTTGAAAACCCAGATTCCTTCTCTCCAGGTAGCACTCACATATCAGTTAACCGCTAAAGACAACTATTATTGCGTCTACAGAAGTTGGAGGCCCTTGATAAAAAAAATTCTTTTGGCCCAATAACGCATTGAGCTATATCAAGCACGTCTTTCCGGAGCCTTCAAAAAAAAGATAAATGAGAGGACATTCCAGGTCGGTGACCTCGTCCTAGCACTGAGAAGACCCATGGTCATGACGCACATGACGGCTGAGAAATTCCAACCCAAGTAGGAAGGATCCTTTTTGTGGAATCAGTATATTCCAATGGCACATACAAGCTTGCAAAGCCTAACAAAAATTTGCTTATGATGCCGATCAACGGAAAGTTCCTCAAAACGTATTATGTCTAAGCTAGGCATATACTTTTCCACCCCCAACAAGTTAGCCTACAAATGTACAGTGTACATATTTTATTTTGGTCTTCCCAAGCAAGCACGAACAAGCAATATGATTTGTGCTACCCAATAAAGTTTATAGTTCACGTCCATACTACCTCTAAACTATGAACTGCTCATTCTTCCTAGCAGAGTGAACATGGGGGGCAAAAAAAATAGTCATGCCCATATCGCCGTTGTCTTATTTTCTCCCTCTCCACCTACCGTATCCACGATACCTTAACTTACCATCTGTGCTTAGCTTTATGTATGCCAGAGATGGTGAGTCCACAAAGCCCTTACTGGGTAAGCAAATTTGAAATGACTGTGATATTATGCTACGTCTATAGAGCAAAAAAAGGGGGAAAGTTACAGAAAAGGATCATAAGTTTTTATTGATATTCAAGATCTTGAGTACATATGATAAAAATCTATTACAATTAAGAATTTTTATTAATATTAAAGTTCATGAGTACATACGATGGGAAGATCTTACAATCAAAACTTTATCTATCAGGAGACCCCTCTGTGCTATTTCTGGTACCAACACAAGTGAAGCCGGTGGCTCAGTGCGTTCGGGGTCACTCCTTCAACAAGTACCTCAATACATGAAAAAAATAATTCATACTGAGGGATATCAAGGGAGCTTGAAACACGGAATTAGGCCTGCATAGATGCGCACAGACCCACTTTTGCCATGCAGATGAGCCGTGGGTAGAAGTCCCGATTGGGATTTTAATCCCAACCCTATAATCGATACGACGGCCATGTTCGGAGAATAACTACAATGATCTAGGTAGGAAGACGACAAATAGTCCCCCGTATAATATGTTTGCATCGCGAACAACGAAGATTATGATATCCTTCCATGCTCCATCAGGGCTCAAGCAGCCCAGGCAATTCCTGCCAAAATAAAGTGCACAAAGTCAGAATATTCTCAAGAAGGATAGAACAGAAGGCGCGCATACACAAGGACATGCTCTCTCGGTTAGAAACAAGTTATCCATGCGCAGGGATGTCATGTGCATAGATAAAATATTCTGTATATATGCGCATCTTGACCACAATGCATGTTTCAGACGAGACATCCCCTAATAGGTACCTGCATCCATGTGGGGAGTGGTTACGCATAGCCCTCCAGCACATATCCAGGATAAATGTTCCAAGAACAGCTGTATCTATGCGCTTAAAGGAAGATTTTGCCGTCAATACATCTTCAAAATGTAGCTTTTCATCCACGACTATGCGCATCAAGCTGTGGGGCGCATCTATGCATGTTCTTGGTGATTCTTCACCATGCAACATAATGTGCGTGTGTGTCTCTGTGTTTAGGCATGATATGAAGGTCATCGTCTTCTTTAAGCTCTCTACCTTCAGCAAGAGAGATGATAGTAGAATGATCGACCATCAGAGGTAGAGGATCGATGAAATGCTTGACATGATTCTATTTGTCCGATCTCCATAGAGGCATCGTGTGAAGGAGGGTAATTGCTCTCTATCTCCCTCAGCTTCTATTTATTGGCAAGGCCACCCGAGTGATGGTTGGTTTCTCGAGTATTGGGGCACCAAGACCGTGGAATGAACCTAATATTTAATGGATGAACCCACATCTCAGAAATGGAGTGCAGTTATGGGTCAACAGGTGCTTTAAATCCCTTAGCATGCACTAGGATTCTGCTAGCCCAGGGATCAAAAAAGATGGCCTGGCCTCTTCGCCCATTCATCATTGGCTAAAGGTCAAATCATGTGGCCAACGGTTCAATTTTTGCATGACTTAGCCATTAAGAAATAATGCTTCAGAGTTTATATTAGCCGACGGTATAAAATCCCTAGAGATCTGCCCCGAGAATCGAGGCATCAATATCCATTAATACGAATTAGATAGTCTGTTAGACCGATGCGACATCCAAACCCATCCAATAATACGATTACTGCGGCATCTATACCCATGTGACAATACGAATGATGTGGCATCCAAATTCATGCGACAATGATGTGGCACCAAATCCATGCGGCTTGAAGATGGATGTGCACGCAGCTGATTGATCCATGCTTTTAGTTCAAAATATTCTAAACTTAATTAAGTTAAGTTTGAAAATTTTGAAGAGGATCTTGTAGAAGCATAAAAAATTATGGACCATGCACCAAAGGCAACTCAGTCATGTTGCGGCAAGAGCTATCAAGAACCATACGGTAAGGTCTCTTAAAGAACCATCAATATGCTAAAGGCAGTTAGAAGTCATGCGGCAAATATTGGCCATATCCCATGCCCATAAGTCATCCCCCACCATACTTATATTTAATGCTTTGCAGTGAAAGGGTGAACCACTGACAGCTGTGTCAGAAAACCGTACGCTTCATAAAAAGTGCAGACTTCACATACAGGAGCATTCCCATGCGGCAGACTTGTTATGCTGCAGCGTTTCTATATCTCCCATGCGACAGACTTGTTATGGGACATCGTTCCTATACCTCCCATGCAGCAGCATTCCCATGCAGCAGACTTGTTATTTGACAGTGTTCCCATACCTCCTATGCGTCAACGTTCCCATGCGACAGACTTGTTACACGGCAGTGTTCCCATACCTCCCATGCGGCTCTACACAGATCAATCTTTCCGTTACTAATGACTAAAGATCTTCTGATAAGGGATATTAACAAACTTCAATCTCGATCAGAGCCGGATCTTAACTGTTGTCACTACAGCATTTTCTAGGAAAGGATATTTTAATCATTTTATAATTAATTAAATATTGTGCATATTGTATATTTATTTAGTATTATTTATTTATTATTAGATATTAGTATTTAATTTTAGGCTTGTGTTAGTGGACCTAACTAGTTTAGATTAGATCCATAGACAATATTTAATTTTAGTTAGAATTGAGCCCAATAATAAGTCCAATCATTAGGAGGATGATTAAGTAAGTTAAACCAATTAGACTAGAACATTTCCTCAATTAATTTCTTCATGAGAAGTCCCAAGGGATATTTTAAACATTTCATAGTAGCTTAGGGAGGGGGGATAATGGCTGGCCTATTTTATATATGGAAAGAAATTTCTCTCTCCTCATTTTTATTTCAAATCTAGATCTAGAATTTTTTCTTCCAAATTTCTTCATTTTTGTATCAAATTCTATCCATTTTTTTTAATTTTTTCCAAATCATCATTAGAGGCCATTAGAACAAGAAGGAAGTAAGGATCTACAAGGAGGAAGCAAGGATCTACAAGGAGGAGCAAGGATCTACAAGTTGGAAGCTCTTTTCACTCAATTTGAAGATTTTATTGGAAATCCATCCCCCAATAGGTACAATTTATTTTTTTCCCTCTAATTAGACTCTAAATCTATAATTTAATTATTAGGAATTACCCCATATGCTAAGGCTACCCCATAGGAATTGAAATTAGGTTCATAGGAGGCCTATGGAGAAAGTTATGTGGTATTTTATGTCAATTTTGGAGGAATTTCGATATTGACACAACTTGTATTTGTCAATAGATTAATTAGACCAAATTGACATATGTTTGATTGTGTGTGACTAATATCGTGTCCATAATTGGATACGTGTAGGCCGTATCCCGACAATTTAGAGATACGGGTTAATTTGGAGGTTTTTCTCCGATACGGGATTTGAGCATGTCATATTTTGACACGGACATGTAGATGAGTAATTAGCTCTTCGTATTGTTCATAGTTATTATTTTAGACTGGTTCCTGTCTGTTGGGATATAATTGGTTGTGTGGTGGAGCCGTATTGCAAGCGTATCATAGATCTAGTGTGATACAGGTGCGATATACTTCATGTATGTGTTCTTTGCAATTTAATTCAATTATAGATAGTATAATATTATAATTATTATTATTATGTGAGATATATGTATTTTTATATTTATATGTTTGATCTAAAATTCTTGTTGATGTGTTGGTGATCATGGGAGAGTAGAAGTTCATGTGCTTCTCTAATATATATATATATATATATATATATATATATATATATATATATATATATATATATATATATATATATATATATATACATATCATAGATATATGTATTGTTATATATATACATAAGTACTAGTTAATATTAGTTAGCATTATTAGTTGGTATAAGTTGGTATATTATAATTAAGTATAAGTTGGTATATTATAATTATATATAAGTTGGTATAAGTTGGTATATTATAATTATGTATAAGTTGGTATAAACTAAACTTAATTAGTTTATATTAATAAGCTAATAATTATGTATAAGTTGGTATATTATATATATGAAATTTATATATACATAAGTACTAGTTAATATTAGTTAGCATTATTTCTAGATTACCTTGGGGTGCACCACGGTAATGAGAGTGAGATATCTCAGGTACGGGTATTAAATATCAAGAAGATGTTAGTATATAGTTTTGAATATTATTGTTATAAGTTTAAATACATAATTATTGTATAGTGAGGAGTATGGGTAGTAATTATAAATTAGATATTGAATTACCTTGTGATACTGTCACGCCCCAGTCAAAAATACGTAGGACTAGGACACGTAAGCATGCCAGCCGTGTATATATGGCAACTCCAATATATGGATACCAATATACATGCATACGCTGTAATATAAATAGAAACTCACATGTGGTATATATACTATCACAAGTCACAGAAAATACTAATCTCATCCACACAATAAGTCACAGAAAAGGATATCACTAAACTAGAATAAAGTGTCTGAATAATCCATAAATGATAGTCAGGTGGAGACAAATCTACTACCAATGGCTATATCAAACTAAATTAAGAGAGAAGGGTAAAATTACCAATATAAAATAGGTGACGATATAAGAGTGTCAGCTAAGAGATCCATCGCTAGAGATAATCAGTGATGCTCAGTGGGTAAGGTCTCCTCGACAGAAGGTAAAGCGTCAGGTCCGGGTCCGTACTCCTGCAGATACTCATGGTCCTCTATACCTGGCAAGGGACCAGGTCCTCAGAGGGACATAACAAGATACATAGAAGCAAGCCAATTGAATACAGTAAACATGCAATATGTTTAAAAATATATAAGTACGTTGTACTAGACAATCTATATGAATACAAAAGAGGACAACTTTTCGACGTATGGGCAAGGGTAGCTACTCGATCTAAATCTCACAACTCACACACGTCAACGGATATCAGAAATCGACATACCGCGGGGGTAGCGACCAACGAGACTCCAGAAATCGACATACCGCAGGGGTAGCAACCAGCACGACACACGCCCGTAATGCAAGATATATACTACGGTTTACCCAGCTGGTTAAAAGCCCATACGCCTAATGATTGTCCTCTCATTATACTAGGTGTCAAGTGTGTGTCAACATATCTAATATATATAGTAATGACTGAATGAACTACACATGCAATGAATATAACTGAACGAACTATACATGCAATGAATAAACAGAAATATAAATAGCATGCAAAGTACTGTAAATAATTTGGCAAGGTATACTTGCCTGGTCTGAAAAGGATGAAGTCCCAACTCAAGGCGTCGTCCGATCTACCCGTCATATAAATTAAACAAGTTAGGCTACAAAAGTGGGTGAATAGGTTCCTCCATTTTAATCTATTTTTCGGAATAAAATAATCTAAAATAGTATTTTAATCTTATTATAATCTAATTTTATTGTTAAACTCTAATTTTGGTCCAAAGAAAGTCAACTTTATGGATTTGTCATCCATGGTACGCAAATCGAGACGATCCGTTGACCAAAAAGTCAACCAACTTAAATCCTAGATTTGTGTGTGGAATCTTATAGATTTAAATGCTACATGAATACTGGAATCGACAGTTTCATAAAATCACAAGTCGGTAAAGAGTTATGGCCACAAGGGCGCACATATGACAGTTTTTGGTGGTTTCCTATTTACGTGTACGTTGCACGAATTTTACAGTAGATTAAACTTGCATATTAAATTCTAGAAAATAATTTTATATAAGTTCATCATGTCAAATTTTGAAACTTCAAATGACTCATAATTCCGAGTTCGGGATCTCCCAAAATCTCAAAAATACGCAAATGCGTCTGATTTCGGACATCTGGCACTTTCAGAATATTCTGGAAAAATAGGTTCTGAAATTACTAAAATAATTTATATATTCAAAAAACTAACCTTGATATGGTTCTAACAAAAAAACTGAAGAGCGTTTGGAGTCCGAAGCTAGGAGATATCGTCTTTTTAAGTCGTCATAACTACAAGAAAATGAGGCTGAATTTATGACGAATTTTGACTTTTTTTGACGAAAAAGAGAGGAATTTTGGGAAGAAAAATACGAAAGATGAGTTTATTTCATAAGTCTAATAGGTATTTATAATGGTGGAGACTATTTAATTTAATACGAGTAGGATTGGCTAATTTGGATATGATTAGGATCAGTTTAAATAAGGATAGTATATGCATGAAGTTATTTTTCTAGTAGGCTCAGGATTTGAATTAATTTAAAATATAGTTTAAATTTATCTCAATAATTTATAATATTAAATAGAATTAAAGATAATACAAATAATTTATATATAATCTTATTAATATCTGTTAACACTAAATTAGCATCTATCTAATATTAAGACTATATATATCCAAATAAATCCTAAATAATTTTAAAAATCTAAATAAATTTCTTAAAATTCTAAATAAATTACAAAAAAATATAATTAAATATTTTAACCTAAAATAAATATTTGCTAGGAACAATATGCAAGTATGGTCTCATAATAAATCATGGAAGTCCTAGAAGTTTATGTTTCCTATGTTTTAATTACCCAAAGATTCTAGAAAAATATTCAAAAATCTAAAATAGCCTAAAAATAATTCTAAATAAATATTTATATAAGTAAATATATCAAGAAATTTGTTTTCTAATTAACTTAAAGAATACTCTAAAAATTTAATATTTTAAATAATCTATAATATACTAATATAAAATACACACAAAATATCTATTTTTAGTGAGGGTGTTTACAATCTATCCAACTTACAAAAATTTTGTCATCAAAATTAAAAAAATAAGGAATGATTTGTTAAATCCTTCACAATCGTATCTAAGGCAAGTCAACCGCAATCTTCTTAAAAATTTAAATGGCAAAATCTATTCAAATCCGTCATAATATCTTCAAAATTAAAATAACCACTGTTTAAATCAAAATTTAATCTATCATAATCTCTTCTAGATTTTTAAATAATCAATATCCAAATTTAATTCAAATCTATATGATATCTTCAAAATTTAAATAACCTACATCAAATTTTATATCACGATTTCCAACTATCAAAATCTCTTATAGATTTTAAACAATTCTAATCAAATCTTATTCCTATATTTTAACTTAAGAATTTTGTACTCTTCAAATTTTAAATTTAATTTCTATTATCAATATTTCAAATAGGTAATCCAACAATCAAAATTCAACTTTTAATTCAAATCATCAAATTAAAAAAAATTGAATTAAATCCATCAATGTTCATGTTTAGAGTTATATTTTTTTCCTCAAGATTTAAATCGTTAATTCAATCTCCAATATTCAAAATTTAAATCATGTGCTCAAATTATAAATATTTGGTCTACAATATCAAAGTTTTAAAATTTATTCTATAAGGCATTCTTATCTTTAAAGTTAAATCATCATCATCTAAATTATTCTTCTAAAAATTCTTAAAATTAATAATGACTTAAATCTCTCAATCTAATCTTACTTAATCACAATCTATTTTTTTTTTACCTCAAGTTGATAATGTAACTTCTACCCAACTTAGAATTTACCGATCTATCATATAGGCTATACATCTAAGAAAATATTCCTTAAATTATTTAAACATGTTATTCAATCCTTAAAAGTTTTTAACACATAAATATATCATCTATGATATGTCCTTAATCAATTATAAAAGAGAGTCACCAAGTCATGTGATTAGCCTATGGGGTATATCTAGTACTATCAGTGTATCAACTTATACCAAGCACGAGGTTTCGTCTTTTCGAAACAAGGAAAGACGAAAAACAATAATAAAGAGTTCAAGGGGGAGGTAATAGGATAGAAGTATGGGGATAGTCATTTTAAAGAATTCAAATGAGAATTGTCAAGGCAGTTGTGGATTGAAATCCTATTTGGTAGTTTCTTATTTGCATGCTCGTATCAGTATAGTTATGTAACCGATACGATATGCTCAAACATATCTAGAGGTCAATTATATTCGTCCACTAGTCAACTATATATTTCAATCCACGTAAAGTAGCATTACGAAGGGTGAACCAATGTACTAAGGTTAGCTAGACCTTAATATACTGATTCTGATTAGACAATGTATTAGTAGACGTCCCCAATAATACAATATCATGATCAAGCTTGATAAAAGAATAAGCTTGCAAAACTAGGCTATAAAATAGCAGCATAAGTCGAGGAAGTACAAAAATATAGATACGCTAGATTATGATAAAAGAAGGTGCAAAATAATTCAAGGTCACAAAAGATAAGACTCTACAGTCTCTACAGTTGTCATACTAACTCCTTGTGTAATTTGTTAGTCGACCAAATTAGGGTATGGACTCTAAGTTCTACTGTCTGCATAAATACTTTCTTTTTATGCAAGTCTATAGTTGGTGTCATTCAATTATACTTCATCAATGGGTTAAGAGGACTATGTGATACTATGTTATGAGGCATACTACCCAACTTAAAAGAATTTACTAATATTGTAATGTCTTAAGGATACAATAGAAGCTCTTGCTAAGGTCTACGAGTAAGGGTCTTGGTATTTATTAGGGTATCCTATTGCATTAAAAGATATTGGTCATCTTAAGTCTTAATCATAGTGCTTATAGAACAAGTGTTAATAGTAAGTATGTAATTGTTAGGTGGCACGAGTTAAGAGAAAAAAAGGAAAAGCATAATCAGTCGTCGCATAAATAGCGAGTGCTAAATTTTTAGAGGAACAAGATTTGAATTTTAAATAGAAAGGCTCTAGGTAATATCATGGTTTTCTAAGGAGAAGGGGGTTTACTAACCTCTGTGTTCGGAGTATGATCTAGAAAAATGTTATTTTATTTCCTCATGGCTTCCTAGAGTACTGTCTGCTAATATCAAGACAAGAATCTAAATATATAGTTCTATGATACTATCTCACTATAAAAGTTAGGGTTTGTCCTAATATTCAACCTTGGATTTCTAGTGATCCCTCAATACTAGGGTCAAACAATATGGTTAAATTTCTAACTAACCATAGTAGTGTCTACACCACTCTCAAGTCCTTCATAAATATCTCAAAGGATAATGGTAGACCAATCTATAGATAAGGAATGCTAGAGCTCACTAGATATTCTAAACTTAGTGATGTGTCAAAACTCTAGTTATATTCTTGGTAGGTGTGTTACCCTAATTATCATTCTAACAACGAAGGTTCCTATGTTCTAGGAGAAGGCTATACTGGGAAGAACATAAATCAAGCAGGATACGATTATTTAGATAGAACAGATGGGAAGGAAGATGAGTCATAGTCACTTGTGGATGAGATCCTATACCCTAATCCTAGTGCAGGCTTGCTCGGTACAGTAACATAACCGAGACAATATGCTCTCGACCTGCATGGGCCACCACAAAAATATGTCACGCTCCAGTCCCAAAATATGTAGGACTATGAGTCGTAAGCATGTCAGCCGTGTGTATATGGCAACTCCAATATATGGATACCAATATACACGCGTACGCTGTAATATGAATAGAAACTCACATGTGGTATATATACTATCACAAGTCACAGAAAATACTAATCTCATCCACGCAATAAGTCACAAAAAAGGATATCACTAAACTAGAATAAAGTGTCTGAATAATCCATAAATGATAGTCGGGTGGAGACAAATCTACTACCAATGGCTATATCAAACTAAATTAAGAGAGAAGGGTAAAATCACCAATATAAAATAGGTGACGATATAAGAGTGTCCGCTAAAAGATCCATCGCTAGAGATAATCAGTGATGCTCAGTGGGTAAGGTCTCCTCAGTAGAAGGTAAAGCGTCAGATCTGGGTCCGTACTCCTGTGGATACTCATAGTCGTCTATACCTGGCAAGGGACTAGGTCCTCAGAGGGACATAACAAGATATATAGAAGCAAGCCAATTAAATACAGTAAACATGCAATATGTTTGAAAATATATAAGTACGCTGTACTAGACAATCTATATGAATGCAAATGAGGACAACTTTTTGACGTATGGGCAAGGGTAGGCTACTCGATCTAAATCTCATAACTCACACACACGTCAGTGGATATCAGAAATTGACATACCACGGGGGTAGCGACCAGCGAGACTCCAAAAATTGACATACCGCAGGGGTAGCGACCAGCGCGACACACGCCCGTAGTGCGAACTATATACTATGGTTTACCAGAGTGGTTAAAAGCACATACACTTAATGATTGTCCTCTCATGATATTAGGTGTCAAGTGTGTATCAACATATCTAATATATATAGTAATGACTGAACGAACTACACATGCAATGAATATAACTGAATGAACTACACATGCAATGAATAAAAAGAAATATAAATAGCATGAAAAGTACTATAAACAATTTGGCAAGGTATACTTACCTGGTCTAAAAAGGATGAAGTCCCAACTCAAGGCGTCGTCCGATCTACCCGTCACATAAATTAAACAAGTTAGGTTACAAAAGTGGGTGAATAGGTTCCTCCATTTTAATCTATTTTAATTCTGAATAAAATAACCTAAAATAGTGTTTTAATCTTATTATAATCTAATTTTATTGTTACACTCTAATTTTGGTCCAAAGAAAGTCAACTTTACGAATTTGTGATCCATGGTACGCAAATCGAGACGATCCATTGACCAAAAAGTCAACCAACTCAAATCTTAGATTTGTGTATGGAATCTTATAGATTTAAATGCTACATGAATGCTGGAATCAACAGTTTCATAAAATCATAAGTCGGTAAAGAGTTATGGCCACAAGGGCGCACAGATGACAGTTTTCGGTAGTTTCCTATTTATGTCTACGTTGTACGAATCTTACAGTAGATTAAACTTGTATATTAAATTCTGGAAAAATAATTTTATATAAGTTCATCATGTCATATTTTCAAAACTTTAAACGGCTCATAATTCTGAGTTCGAAATCTCCCAAAATCTCAAAAATACAAAAATACGTCTGATTTTGAACATCTAGCACTTTTAGAATATTCTGGAAACATAGGTTCTGAAATTACTAAAATAATTTATATATTCAGAAAACTAACCTTGATATGGTTCTAACAAAAAAAATTGGAGCGCATTTGGAGTCCGGAGCTAGGAGATATCGTCTTTTTAAGTCGTCATAACTACTAGAAAATGAGGCTGAATTTATGACAAATTTTGACTATTTTTGGACGAAAAAGAGAGGAGTTTTGGGAAGAAAAATATGAAAGATGAGTTTATTTCATAATTCTAATGAGTATTTATAATGGTGGAGACTATTTAATTTAATACGAGTATGATTGGCTAATTTGGATATGATTAGGATCAGTTTAAATAAGGATAGGATATGCATGAAGTTATTTTTCTAGTAGGCTCAGGATTTGAATTAATTTAAAATATAGTTTAAATTTATCTCAATAATTTATAATATTAAATAGAATTAAAGATAATACAAATAATTTATATATAATCTTATTAATATCTGTTAGCACTAAATTAGCATCTATCTAATATTACGACTATATATAATTTTAAAAATCTAAATAAATTTCTTAAAATTCTAAATAAATTATAAAAAAAATATAATTAAATATTTTAACCTAAAATAAATATTTGGTAGGAATAATATGCAAGTATGGTCTCATAATAAATCATGGAAGTCCTAGAAGTTTATGTTTCCTATGTTTTAATTACCCAAAAATTCTAGAAAAATCTTCAAAAATCTAAAATAGCCTAAAAATAATTCTAAATAAATATTTATATTAGTAAATATATCAAGAAATTTATTTTCTAATTAACTAAAAGAATACTCTAAAGAAATTTAATATTTAAAATAATCTATCATAAATATACTAATATAAAATACACACAAAATACCTATTTTTGGTGAGGGTGTTTACAGATACCAAGGTAATGTCAAGGTATTGGGTTTTACTCAAGGTATTGAGTGTGCACATCAAGATGGAGTGTAGGTGGTGGGATACCGCTTTTGGTTCAAAGCCAAGGTATCCACTTAGCATTAGTTTAGTTAGGAGTATTATATATTTTGTCTTGTATATACATATTATGATATATTTATATCTAATAAATTACATATCTTATGATACGGTATCTTGTTGGTTTCCTAGTATCCTAATATATCTAGTATGGCCTAGTTACATAGTATATAGACCCAATATCCTAGAAATGGACTCATACAACCTAGAAATAGCTAGTTTGACCAAGTTTGACTAGTTTGACCTAGAGTTGACCTAGTTTGACTGTTTTGACTTAAAAATTACTTTATGACCTAGAAGTTGACTAGTTTAACTTATTTTTATTCTAAAATCTTGTATTTATGTAATTTTCCATCTTTAGGTCTTCGAGGTACCGTACCGGACATCCTTGATACTGTTTACCGAATTTCAGGCAAGTACATTCTCTGATAGTTTCTCATTTATGATATCCTCTGTCTCTTATATTTATTATAGATATCCTTGATTTCTTGATACGATGGTTACACGGATTGGTATATCCGAATCTCGTCATGAGATATTATTCCTTGGTATTTATGGTGTATCTTATGCAAGCCTTATTTTTTGTTCTTCTTGTACATGTACAGACATTGATTCTTAGGGAGACTTGCTACCTACCCAAAGAAATCCGTATCATAACGTACCATGGTTGGATCCACTATACCAGTCGGGAACGAAAAATATGTAATATAGATATGTGATCATACCCTCCTTGTGCATGTCTTGTTCCTTGAATAGTATTAATCATACACCGCACGTTTGATTAACCAGGCCATTATCCTTGTGCAAGTTCTCAAGACGATCACATGTTAAATCTAGTACTCACTCACTTAGTATTAGTTTTCTTGTTCATTCCTATGATGCTCATTCTTGTATTTATTTACAGTATTACTTTATTACATATATCTTGTACCTTTATATTGTATCTTGTATATTCACTCTATTTACTGTTACATAGTTTATATCATTTATTAGAACTGCTGTTAGAGATGTACTTTGCTCCTTTTCTGATTGGATATATTTTCCCAAATGGCACTGAGGAGTGGTACCCCACTCACTACGAGCCTCAGGATGTTGTTGGCTTAGAGCTACAAACCTTGGCTCAGGAGGGTCTCATCCCGACTGAGACAGATGACCCAGGACTTGTAGCGCAGTAGTTAGATCTTTTGTACTGGATTTGCCTCCAGCTCAGTTACTAGTATTTCTTTGACTAATTGGATATTATTTGTCTTGTGAGATGTATTATGACTATGCTATTCTTTTATCATATTTGTAAGTAGTTCCACCTTATAGATCTGTGATTGAGTATATTCATATTACATTGGTGGCATATTTATATCTTGATTGTTAGATAGATAGATTATTCAAACAATGTTCTACCACCGATGTTGCGGTGTAGGCTGGACGTTGTTCACTACTCGTGCCCTTACACCGAGTGGGGGTCATAACAACTGTTGCCACATAGCAATCGTAGCACAGCATAAGCCCGTCGGCTACAATAAAATTTTGTTGAAGAAGATTATACAATAATGCAAAACTCACGGTCATGCATGCGCACGTGTTATCTTTTATAAGCTATAAATAGCAGGTACAAGTTCTTCCCGCAGACGCACGGAGGAACGGGGAGATTGATAGTGAGTCGTATACTCAAACATCCAGAGACTTTGCAGTCTTCCTTGGTCACCGGATCGTCAACGGAGTAAAGAAGTCAGCTGTAGTGCTCGTTCTCCATCGTCATACTTTTTTAAATCTCTAAATCTTGTATTCAGAACCCTCAATTTTAGGGTTCTTTTGTATATCTTCTCTTGTACTCAAACCAATTCAAAAGTTCGCATAACTTTCCAAGTATTCATTTTGGGATGTTAACATAAAAAAAAATTCAGAATTATATATAATTAAATATTAGTTTAAAATAATGTTTAGAATCATGGTTAAGAGGGGTAATCATTGATTAGAAGTTGGAGAGTGCTTCACTGATAAATCCTCGACGTTATTGAAGTGCATGTGTATATATATAGATGTACGTATTTATACATATATGCATGTGCTTATAATTAAATAGATAGAATTTAATATCCATGACTCTCATGGTGTGTTATAACGTGGCATGATACATGTAATATTGTAAGTTACATCGACATGCATGTGTCATATCATTGGCACGAACACCGAGAACTTATCAATTTTTGGACGACGATTCTTTAACTAACACCATGTAGTTGAGAGAGATTGAGTCGTATGGATTTTAATTTAAGTATTATTTTCAGGGAACTTGGCTTCCACAGCACCTGCAGACTTGGACAACAAGCAGACGACTTTACAGCATCATGATGTATGCATGTGTACCTTGCCATATCATACAACAGTTTTTTGTATTTTATATGTCATCTAGATTTTATTATTATTACTTATAGCATGCAGATGTACATGGTTACCCTAGGACCGTTAGTCGATACTTAGCGTCTGAACCAGATTCAGGTGCCGACGTCCGTCAGCGGAGTCGGGTATCGTTAGTTAGAGTTGACTCCATGAACCCATATTACGTGCTTATACTCTTTGCATATCATACCGTAGGACATTTGACACGACCTTTATGTGGCAGAATCTTTCTTGACATATTTTTGGTGATTAGATTCTGTGTAGGGTTCTAGGACTCGTGACATTATATACAGATATATCTAGATTACTATGTGTCATGCCCCAGTCCTAAAATACGTAGGACTATGTTACGTGGCAATGGCCAGCTACATATTAAGTGAATTCCAGTCCAACTCGAATACTCAAATACGTATACGCTGTCTATAATAAGACATAATTTCTAATATGGTAAGTCTAACTACATCTCAATCCACATAAGAATAAAAATAAAAAATTAACAATATAATTTATGGTCTGCAGCCTACTAGCATATATGTTCGAGTAGACTCAGAGGAATAATATGAGTCTATCAAAACTAGGCTATATCAGCAAATAAGTCAACAAAAAATAAATATAATAATAGATAATGATAAGTGTAAATACAAATAGATTAATCTCATGAAGAATCCAAAAGATGTCTAGTAGAGACAAATCTACTTCTAGTAGACATAAAGATAATGACAAGCTAAGTCTATGGTAAATTAGACCGAATGATAGCGGAGTCATCCTATGCAATTGTACCCTTGTTTGGTACTGGTCCTTGGATAATCCTTGTCTGCCAAATACCTAGAAAGGAACCAGGTCCTTAGTGGGACATAACAAGATACATAAAAATATGACAATATACAGTAATGAGCATGCAAGAGGGACAAAAAAATATCATGACAAGTGAACGATAAATAATACACAAGAAATACTAAAATATTGGCATGCCATAGAGAAGCGTGGTACTAGACATGGCTAACAAATAAATTAAATAATTTTATAGAGTGTAGCCAAGGTAAGAGTCTCCTAATCTATAAAAAATCTCTATTGTTGTCCAATGCATGGTTATCCTAATAGAGAGTAGTCAAGTAGTCAATCCTAGTATCAATCTCCTCTCCTAAGGAAACACAAGGGTCAAGTCATACTCAATTCAAGTCCAAGTAATATGGGGCCACAAGATCATGTCAAGTTGTACGCACAAGGTGGAACATATATCCAATACGTGACAAGAAAGTAGAGACAAGCAGCATATATAAAAGTAATAAACAAACATCATGAAGCATGTAAAAGAAATATATGATAGACAAGAAATAGGTATGAACAGAAATGAGCAAAAATAATTATGCATAATACTGTACAAGAGTTAGTAAGGTATCTTGCCTGAATCTGTCCCAATGCTTGCCGGGTTCGAGGGTGCCAAGGTTTGGTCCAAGAACCTACCAATTTATATCTAAGGAGAATATTTAATATAGATTGATTTAAACTAAGTTATTTTTTATTACTTAGTTTAATGATAAATATGATTATTTACTAGATTATATACATAGATACTATAAATTCTAATTTATCTATTTACTTTTAATATCTATTATGTTATGTCATATTAAATATAATCTTAAACCTTATTATTTAGTTACTAATTAGAATATATATTAGTATGCAATTACATAGTCCTATGCAAGTTTGAAGTTAATGGAATAAGGGGGTTTTTAATGCAAAATATACCAACCTTTTGAAAGTTTCAAAACTTCTTTACTTTTTCTCCATACTCATTTCTAATGTCCACATGAATGGTGTCTTTTTTTTCTATACTTTAATTATCATCATCTTCTTCTTCTTTTTGAGAATTATGATTTCAAAGCAGGGGTGTTGTCTTTTTAAACACCTTGTTCTTCTTCTTGTGGTTTTATATAGTTAACACTACGAGAATAGAAAGATGAGTATATGGCTTACTGGGTTTGGTGGAGGAGGTGAACTTCGCCTTCGGTTGGTGCACTAATAAAGTCAGCGGGTCTTAATGGCTAAAGGCCATGGTGATGTTCGTGAGCTCGAATGGCGAGGACATGGGCTTCGGGGACTGCACGATAGAGTCAAGATGGGTTATGCGGCAACGGCTCAGCAACAAATCTTGGCCATGGTGGTCAGCATCCACGGGGGTCGCCAGTGCGAGGATGGCGACCACTATGTAATGTCGGAGTTGGTCGATGGTGAGTCGATGGTGAGGTGCTCGCATGGGTGGTTGACGGTTGAGGCATTGGGTCGGTGAGGCCAGAATTATGTCTCTGGCCCCATGCATCCCAAACTCCTTGCGTCTCTGGCCCCATGCGTCCCAGACTCCATGCGCCACATGCGTCTCTGTTCCCATGCGTCCCAGACTTCATGCGTCCCATGCGTCTCGGGCCACATGTATTTCAGACTCCATGAAGACCAAGCCTTGCCGTTACAACTGAAGTAGCTCTCTCCAACCAAGTGCGGGCCATGTGTCAAAATTGACCATGTCACGCACACAAAGGATGAGAACCGTCCAGATCTTCAGCAACAAAAAATATCAACAAGCACCCACGAGGCAGCTTGGCCTGGTTACGGTTACAACTGCACCATGTTAAGAAGATACACGTGGCACCCTCTAGCATCCATGCGCGCCCAAGGATGACTATATATACCCGGGTGACATGCCCAAAATAGAGGACAGAGGAGAGAGGACGAACATAGAGCATATAGAGCCAAGCAAAGAGAGAACAAAAGCTTCTTCACCCTGCGTCGGATTGTTAACGGAGTAAAGGAGCTGCCATAGCGCTCTTTGTCCATCGTCACACCCCATAATCAAAAATTTGTACTTAGATTGTCTGTCTATGACCTCTTTATACTTTTTTTAGTTTGTTATTGACGCAACCAAATTTAATGGCGAACAGACGTGATATCGTACGGGCCTAAGTTATGCTCGCACAAGGCATAATTGTGTAAATTTTAAAGTATCTCAAATTAATAGAGCAATAATAGAGTTATATAGAGAAATTTAATAGTTTTTGGTACACAAAAAAATATTTATTTCATTGATAATATATATCTATTACATAGATTCTGAGTACAAGTAAATGGTGTCGCACATGCTTACAACTTGAAGAAAAAATGAGATAGTCGTTTCATACACCATATCCCTGTACTAAAAATAAAAAATACGGATATCTTAAATGAAGCCTTCAAAATGCAACTTGTGGAGACTTCATAGTACATCTGGAGAAGCTTCAAAAGTATATACAAGATCCGATTAATGAACAAGACTGGCCTTTAGCTGCACGCGACATCGCCTTGGCTCGCAAAACTGGTGGAGACGTGGGTTAGCACATTTGAAATGCACTGGTGATGGAAAATTAACCCAACCCACTAGATCAATACGTTATTCATGTGAAGCATACAATATTATTAGGTGACCTTTCTATCTTTCTTTAGAATATGTGATAGGAAATTAATAACATAATAATGTGCATAATCGATAGATATGGTTATTCTTACCTACGGCTGACTTATCTTCCCTGCACGAATCTTACCATGTTCTTTCTTGTAGACTCGACATCGTTAGCACAATAATTTAAAATATGTGCAGGTCACTAACACCACAAGACATACTAGACTATAGCCTAGTTAGATGATGATCCTTTCAGTATAGGTAGCGAGCCCCGGTGAAAGTTCTTGAATAACTCGTACTAATTCGTCAACACAACTATCCATATTTTTCCTATGTCGAATCGGTCACAATACCCTAAAAATTGTTCGAGGAACCATATCATTGTGCACAAATTGTCCATGATCATGCAATATCTAAGAAACTAAGTTAATAAAAAATCATGCAAGACAATAGAGTTTGAATATAATTACCCAGCAAATTTCTGACAGCATAGTCTACATGCCTCAAGTTATCGCATTATAAAATCTATACTACTTGTTGCAACAGTTATAAGTGAATCCATTTATTTGAAAGAAAGCAATATTACATGCATTTTATGCATTAGGTGAGAAGCACAGATATTTAGGAACTAGTCTCTTTTATCTTGGTCCTTTTATTATTTTATAGTTGATCGAAGCATGCAACAATAGATTCATTTTGATTAAGTATAAAGATAAGGGGAGAAGGGTCAAAGCCACTCACTTTTGGAGAATTGTCGAGAGAAAGAGATCCCCAACGCCACACTCAAGCTTCACTTATGCGACGACCTCCATTTGCACCCACGGGTGATTAATTCCTTCTCTTCTCTTTATCTCATTCAATATGAATAAGTAAGTCGAAGAACACAAGAAATAAAAACCATCAAAAAAATTCAAAAAAATATATTCATAAAATCAACAGTGAAAGCATTAGCAAAATGGCAACAAAAAGGAACAGCGATAAGGTTGTTGGGAATCGGACACGCCCTGCAAGCGTTCTGACACCGTATCTGAGAGTGCCCACAGCGATAACTTTAGGCCAACCCACCTGAGATAAACAACCCCTGTCTAACGAACACCAAGCACAGATAAAAAAAAGTATATGGCGGTGACTACGTCACCTGGACAAATTCCAACCTTTATAACTCAGATAAAATTACAAGATTAACAAAATCAAAGTTGAACCCTTTGCCCTAATATATTTAACCCCCCACCACACTCAAGAAAAAAAAAGATTACAATTGAAATCACACACCAACCCGTAACAATCTCCCTAACCAAAGTTGACGACTCCCAGATTAGATCTTCTTCTTCCTTCTGTCTTGGATGGCAAAGTCCTAAGAGCAAAGCACAGACTTTCTCTTAGATTTTATGTGGACAAGCACCCCGAATATCTATATTATGCTATATTTTGTTCCTCCACCCTCCTCCTATATTTATAGGATAAGAAAACCTATTTTAGGTCATAATAAGATTTGACAAATAGAAAACCTTAAAATAAGAATCATATTCCATATAAAATAGTCCAACACCAATTATGGATGTCCAAATATGGCCAAATTAACTAGAGAGTGCCTCCTTTTTTACGTAAAAATCTTTGTCTTTGATTTGTGTTTGACATTTTTGATTTGTATGCTTTTGCTCGGTTCTCTCAAAAGTACTCTTTAGTTTGGAAAACGGTTTTCGCGCTTTCATTCCTAACAAACTGGTATTAGAGCCCTGGTCTGATAGTCTGATACCAACAAATGGTATCAGAGCCACTGGTTTTGGTTCTGACAACTATATCTACGAAGCAGATAAACACTCGTATGATCACCCTCATAGGGGAGAATTGGGCAATTTGGAAGCCAAAACTGCATTCGTTGTACGAAAGAAATACGGCTGGCAACAAGGTATTTCTTATTCTCCAACTCATCAACTCGAAGTACATGAAGGGTGCACCAGTAGCACACGATCTGAATGAGGTTCACGGCATCATCAATCAGCTATTTGCGATGAAGATGGTGATTGAGGATGAGCTTCAGGCCCTTCTATTTTTGAGTTCTCTACCAGAAATCTGGGAGACGTTGGTGATGTTTGTGAGCAACTCCGCGCCTAATAGAGTTGTCACGATGGAGGCAGTCAAAAGATATTTGTTGAATGATGATATCCGGCATAAGCAGATGAAATCGTCGCAGGAGTCCACTCTGGTGGCTTCCTACGGGAAGGAAAGACCCAAGTCATAGGCGAGGACAAGGGAAAGTTCTCGGGATCTTGCGACTGTGGACCGCAATGAGGGTTGTTATCACTGTGACAAAAGGGATCATATCAAAAGAAACTTTATGAAGCTTAAAGCTGAGAAGGCCAAAGGCAAGGATGATCAGGAGTATCTCACGGCTATGGAAGATTTCATCATCGCAACAACCGACGCAAAAGAACCTTGTTTCATGTGTCATGATGGAAATTGGGTCATGGACACGGGGGCATCGTATCACACCACTCCATATAGGAAAAACTTTACGCCATACCACGGTGGCAGATTTTGACGTATGAAGATGGACAACAAAGGGACATCTGCAGTTGTAGGCATCGATGATGTGCACTTGACAACGGAGCTTAGTGAGAAGCTTGTTCTCAAGGATGTATGAAATATAACCGAGTTTGTGCTACAAGTTGGTTTCGGTAGGGAGGCTGGCGTATGATGGTTGTCGCAGCGCGTTTGGAGATAAAGATTGGATGCTTACGAAGGGTTCCCAATAGTTGGCTCGAGGAGATTTATGTTGTGGCATATATAGGCTCAAGCCGCTGATTTGTACAGGTAGGCTACAAACATCGGATGGAGGCTCGAGGAATATTCGACAGAAGTTGGATCATCAAAAACTTGCTGAGGAGGAACTTCGAGATACTTTGAGGATTTTGGAGGATTCGGTTCGTCGAGACAAAGCAATGAATGATGATGAGTCAAAGATTATGGGTTAGTCTATCGGTCCCATGACAGTTATCGGTCTCCATGTGAGGGTTACTTCACAGATCCAATTTTGGTGATGGATGGTTTGCCAAAGCTTTACGAAGCGATATCGATTTTAGCAGTTCGAGGCCAGGAAGGAGAACAAGGTTTACAAAAAACTCAATCTGAGGCGGGAGCAAAATCATTCACATAGTTCAGGGGAAGCTATGGTTCATCGATGGCATGCACAATATGTGATGCTCTGCTCGAGGATGCATGTGCATGGGGAGCTTCAGGTTTGAACACGAAGGTGGGCAGATTCAGTAGTTCAAATCTCGGGAGAATTGTATCGTCCGCTTGGTTGGGCCAGCCAAGGGTGAAGAAGCTCGTCGATACGTTAACATGTTTCGGTGGAAAACGAAAGTCGGGGACATCCAGCCAAGACTCACGGTGAGGCTGATAGTCAAGAACTTTGGTCTCAATCGTGTCATTGATGTCGGTAGGATCCCAGTAGTACAGAAGGTACTACGCATGGCAGCTAGCATCGACGTGACGGTCGAGAAGCTGGAGACGAAGGAAAATACAAAGCAACTCGGGGGATCAGAGATCGGTAGCATGAGGGAGCAGGAACTCTGTCGCGGGGCGACAGGCATGGAGTCCAGTTGAGAAGCCATGCGGTCAACACCTTCTCATCAGATTGGAGGGGGAGATTATTGGGGTCCAGTCTAAATTTGGTAAATTTTGGAGATCAAATATGGTCAAAGATTTAATTTGATATAATTTAGAAATCTTCATTAAATGCAAGATTTAATTATATTTTAAATTTGCATTAAATATTTAATTTGACCATATTTGGACGTCCATAATTAGTGTTGGGCTATTTTATATAGAATATGATTCTTATTTTAAGGCTTTTTATTTAGGAAATCCTATTATGACCTAAAATAGTTTTTCTCATCCTATAAATATAGGAGGAGGGTGGAGGCACAAAATATAGCACAATGTAGAGATTTAGGATGCTCGTCCAAAGAAAATCTAAAAGAAAGCCCATGCTTTGCGCTTAGGTCTTTGTCATCCAAGGCAGAAGAAATAAGGAGATCTAATCGGGGAGTCATCGGCTTCGGTTAGGGAGATTGCTCCGGATTTATGAGTGATTTCAATTGTAATCTCTTTCTTTTCTTCTTGATTGTGGTGAGGGGGTTGAATCTATTAGGGCAAAGGGTTCAATATTGATTTTGTCAATCTTACAATTTTACCTGAGTTATAAAGGTTGAGATTTTTTCAGGTGATGTGGTCACCACCATATACTTGTCTTTATATTTGCTTGGTGTTCGTTAGATATGGGTTGGTTATCTCAGGTGGGTTGGCCTAAAGTTTTTGATGCGAACACTCTCAGACACTGTATCGAAACGCTTGCAGGGCGTGTCTGATTCCCAACAAAGATCTGAGGGAATAACTCTTATATAGAGTTCTTCCTTAAGACATGATCCACTGAATATGGAATATGATTCTAAAGAGCTAATCCAAATAGAGAAAAGATTTTAATTCATTCTGTCTCGATCAACCGATACCAACAAGGACTCTGACACAGTGCCCCCGAATGAGGAGCGGGGCACTACACCATAACGAACTAAAAAAATTTGTCTTTGAAACTTAGGAACGGATCCTACCACTAAGAAAATAATGAAGAAAACTTCTCCTTCATATAGGCTTCAAGCTCCCAATCGACTCCTCGATAGAATAATTTCTCCAAATCACGCGAATGAGAGGAACAGTACGATTCTGGCATAACTTTTCTTTCTATCCAAGATTTGAACAGGTTCTTCGATATATGACAAGTCTGCCTACAAATCTAGTTGACCAAAATCTACCACGTAATAGGTCATGCACATACTTTTGAAGTTGGAAAACATGGAATATATCATGCACATCAACCAATATCGATAGTAATATAATCTGATAGACAACTAGGATGCCTCGCTTGAGGATCTCGAATGGACCAATAAATTTTGAGCTCAACTTTCCTTATGCTCCAAATCTCGTGACTCCTCGCGTGGGCGTTACTTTCAAAAATATATAATCGCCTTCCACAAACTCAAGAGGTCGACAATAGGTGCCTACATAGCATTTCTGCCGACTTTGAGCAACTTTCAGTATTTTTCGAATCAATCAAACTTTCTAAACTGTCTTTTCCACCAATTTCGGGCTACGAATATCTGTCGTTCCCCAACTTTATCCCAGCATATAGGTGACATATACTTCCTCCCATACATTCTTTATACCGACCCATTTGTATACTCGACTGATAACTATTATCGTATGCAAATTTTGCTAACGGTGGGTGGGTGTCACAACGTGACTTCAAATCTACTGCACAGAACCGTAGCATGTTTTCGAGAATCTGATTCACCCGCTCTGTTGGCCGTCGGTTTGTGGATGGTAAGCTGAGCTAAATTTCAATTTGGTCCCCACAGCTGACAAAAGACTACTCCAAAAATGTGACAAGAAACGTCATTTCTGATCTGAGACAATATATACTGAAACTCCATACAAATGAACTATACAAAAAATTATGTTTTTAGCAGCAAAAATTTTTGTTTCTAAAATTACCAAAATCGTTGCTAAAACCTTTAGCAACGAAAAATTGTCGTTGTTGGACTTGTTTAAATTTCGTCACCTAAAGTATCGACAACAAAATTATGAATTCATTGTTGAATCCTTACTTTTTAGCAACGCAACATCTTTTTCGTTGCTATTTTCGTCGGCAAAGTTTTTGTTGCTAAAACTAGAAGTCTTTAGCAACGAATGTTTGTCGTTGTTATCGACTACATTTAGCAACAACAATACAACATTACAAATTGTACAATTCTTTGGCTACACACATAGCTCGTTGTTATATGCTGAATTTAACAACAATATTAAAGCGTTGCAAAAAAAATCAGAATTCATCATAATATTTTGTAATAACTCATTGTCATTGCTAAACATTTGTTTTGCGCTGCTCATTTGTGCACACCAAAGTTTTGAACCAATTATTCCCACAATAATTTGATTCCATTAGAAATTAAAAAATATAATTTTTCCATAATAAAATTTAATTGTTTTACAATCACATTCACCTCCAAATTAGATTTAGAATTATCCTACAACATACATGTTTTCAAAAACTTTAGAAATATTATGAACAAGTCTATTATGCCCAATGACTCTATTGATGTTCTAATAGCATAACCAAATATTGTAATCTTGATACTTTCTTCTAACAGTTAGTTGTTCAGCTATATCAATAGCCACACACAAAAATTGCAAAACCCAACCACTTGGTAAAATTCTCAAACTCAACGTAATCGCTGTCAATGACCACAGTCTTGTACCATGACTTTCCAGCAGCCTTAATGGCAGTAGCCTCCTCCTGCAATAAGACAATCAACTCGTCAAAACAATCAAGCAATATAGTGGTATTAAAGAAAAATAACTTAGGCCAGATTTCCAAAAATAATTAGATCATGTTTGAACCTAACCTAACAGCATCAAAGTGGCTTCTAGATTTAAACTTTGTATTATCCATTGTTTCTTTATTGGTGACAAATATACCCATAAACTCTCTTACAAAGCCTACCAGGCAAGTCTCAATTGGAAAAGGGGCACTAAGAAAACCAAAACTTTCTGAAATCAAGTGAAAACTTATGCAAGTGTAGTTTCTAAAAGACGGTCACCAAAGACCCTGACATGGCGTAGGCAAAGCGACCATATATCAAGACCCAAAGATGGAAGTAACTTGAAACTCTTGGTCATCAATTTACTCATTCCACAATAATTTTTTTAGATTATATGAAAGCTACCCCCAAGAAAGATTCTAGTATGTGTATTATATACCGCCAAAGGAAAGAAGAATTCTTGATTCAACAGACAATAAAGATGAAAGCAAATGACTAAGAGTAATTAGAAAATTTTGAAAAAAATTACCAAAGCTTCCACATATGTTGCTGCCTCTTCCAGAGGTGGCATTCATGCAATTGCTGCAAGTTCTTCCTTCCTTTGGAGTATCAAACGCATCCTCACCAAAGTATGCAGGTCAAATTCTTGTGGCTGCAAAGTAAGCCCACCAAATTGCTATCAATAGAAATCCTTCTTCACCAGACCAAAACCAACTAAAAGCAAAGGGCCTTATAACACTTACATCGGTTGTTATTACAGTTAATGAGTTTCTAGTAAACGAATCCCTAAATAGAGGCATACAAGCAGAAGGCGGCGACTAGAGAGGCTCATCAGTCAAAGGGGCTTCGGGAAGTTCGGAGATTCTATGAAGCTCCATGTATGTTTATGTTGGTATAGTTGTGAATTCATCATACATGTTAATTAAACAATAGACATTACAAAAATTAACAAAAAGAAGAAGAAAAAATTAATGATAATATTTCAATTAAATTTGTTAAACACAACCCTACCTTGAATGAGTAGAAAACCCATGTACACAACAGACGTATTTTCCAGGAATGGCAATAGATTGGAAATCTTACGAGATTTAAATCTAAAATATATTGCCATATCCTTTCGTTTTATCTCTTATTTATATGTATTTATGCAGTGTAATTAAATTATGCACTGCCGATCACAACAAACAAGAATAAAGAACACAAATCAATGTCAAAGTGCACAAGATAATCTTATAGATAAACAGACAATATCATTATATTTATAGCCAAAAGAGAACATTATTCCTACTTCATGCAAGAAAGAATTAATTTAATTTTAAGAGCAGTAAAATATTTTATAAACATTTCCACAGACCTATGTCATTGTGTGAGAGAAAAAGCATTCCTTTTTATAAATATCAATATGGATATTATTCATGCTTTGAATAAAAACTATAGGCTTTGGATTTTATTGAAATAAAGAACTATATACTTTGGATAAGGAAAATGGCAAGTCTCTGACTCCATATTTATGTGTGAAAATAAAGTGCATATTTTCAAATAAACAAGTTATCATTCTTGATGCATGAATTGTATATTTCTTTTCGATCTCAAAGTAACTACATATTGAAAAGCATACATATAGTTGGCTATCTAACAAATGGTTTGATGGCATTATGATGTTGAAACATTTTTGATAGGAAATAAGATCACTGTTTTCTTGTCTTCGAATTTGATAACTGGCTAGTGGTAGAGTTAAGGTGCTCCTATAGCTGCTTGAGCCTTAAGGGAAGGCAATAGTAGCTCTTCAATCAGTTGGGATAATTATGCTTTCACAATAATAGTTGACAATTTATGGTGTGTAAATCTTCTAATATTTTCTACCATACATTAAAGTTTTTTTTTACTCATGTGTCTAAAGTTAATTTTGGACCACTTAATTGAGCAACAGTAGAGAATTTGGTCTGGTTTTCCAGGGACTAGATAAGAAATAAGCTAGCATATATTGGAGCTAGACGAAGTAATAGTTATGAGTATTTGTTAATCTAATAGTTGAATCTGATAGCTGTTGGGAACGAAAGTGCGAAAACCGTTCCCCAAACCAGAGAGTACCTGCGAGAGAACCGAGCAAAATGCACAAACCAAAAATGCCAAACACAAATCGCAGACACAGAGATTTTTGATGTGGAAAACCCTTGCGGGAAAAACTACGGGACGATCGGAGTCCAACCCTGAAAAGCCCCCACTAATGGAATAAGAAATACACCGACTCCTTACAAACTTCTCACCGATCCAAACGGATCACCACAACTCTTTTGGAACATAAAATAGATTATAATCACGAAGAAGAAAGACAACGAGAAATACCCGAAACTGATCTCCTTCTTCGAAACGGCCTCCAATCCTTCTTTCTCCTCTCCAATGTTACAATGGCACTCTTGCCTCATTTTCTCTCCTTGTTGCTATATTTTTTTAGAGAGAGGGTGATTTATTTTAGGGCCAGGAGACACATATATTTAGCCTCAAACCCACAACTAGCATTCCTTTATAGATAGGAATATCCAACCCAAATTCAATTTCATTGACATATTCCTATTATATGTAGGAATATCCAGTCCAAATTCATTGAGATATTTCTATTATATTTAGGAATATCCAATCTAAATAAATTGAGGTATTCCTATTATATGTAGAAATACTCAATCCTACTCCGAAATATTTTTCACATAGGTTGGGAACCCCACCCACTCCAACAAATCTCCCCCTTCACAACTATGTGGAGGGGGTTGTCATCCCGATGATCCGCCTGCAGTACTCAAACTTTTTCCTTGGTAGAATCTTTGTGAACATATCTGCTCCATTGTCATCTGTATGAACCTTCTCAAGCGTCGCTTCCTTCTTGTTAACCACATCCCGTATCCAATGATACCGGATATCAATGTGCTTGGACCGGCTATGAAACGTCTGGCTCTTCACAAGGTGAATAGCACTCTGACTATCGCAAAGCAAAGGATATTGCTCCTGCTTTAGCCCAATTTTCTGCAGCAGCTTCTTCATCCACAGCAACTCCTTGCAAGCCTCCGTCGCCGTAATGTATTCTGCCTATGTCGTCGAAAAGGCAACACACTTCTGTAAACGTGACTGCCACGATACTGCTCCACCAGCAAACACCATCACATAGCCCGAAGTCGTCGCCTCGTCTCTACATCTCCAGTCATATCAGCGTCGATATATCCAACCAGCTTTGGCTCATCACCACCAAATAAAATTCTCCAATCGGCAGTACCCTGAAGATATCGTAGAATCCACTTGACCCCACTCCAATATACCCTTCCAGGATTGGAAGTGTACCAGCTAACTGTGCCGACTGCGTGAGCAATATCTGGCCTCGTACATACCATAGCATACAAAAGACTCTCTACATCTGAGGTATATGAAACTCGCTTCATATCTTCCTTCTCATCCTCGGTAGATGGACACTACTCCTCAGTAAACTTAAAGTGAGCCGCAAGGGGGTTACTCACTTTCTTCGACCCGTCCATCCCGAAACGCTGAAGTACCCAGTGAATGTACTTCTTTTGGGACAAGTGTAGCAGCTTGGACTCTCTCTCTCTCTCTCTCAACTGATCTCCATCACAAGAATAGTCTTCGCTACACCCAAATCCTTCATAGAGAAGGTCGTGCCCAGTTGGCACTTCAACTCTGCTATCCTGGTAGCATTCCAACCCACCAACAACATGTCATCAACATAAAGCAACAAAATAATGAAATCATCCTCGGCGAAGTACTTCACAAAAATAAAATGATCTGACGTCGTCCGTGCATAGCCATGCTCCCCCATAAATGACTTGAACTTCCTGTACCACTGCCTCGGAGCCCATTTTAGACTATACAAGCTCTTACTCAAGCGGTAGACCAAATGTGACTTGCCCTTCTCACAGAATTCCTTTGGCTGCTCCATGTACAACTCCTCAAGATCACCGTGGAGGAATATCGTCTTTACGTCCATTTGCTCGACCTCCAAGTCAAAACTGGCTGCCAATGCTAGCACCACCCGTATAGATGACTGCTTGACGACTGACGAAAAGATCTTATCATAATCTACGTCTTTCCGCTGACCGTAGCATTTAACTACTAGTCTCGTTTTGTATCAAGAGTGAGTAGCATCATCTGTCTGCTTCACTCTGAATACCCATCGATTCTTCAAAGCATTCTTCCCCTTTGGCAACTACACCAGATCATAAGTAGAGCTGGCCTCCAAAGAACTCATCTTCTCCTGTATGGCCTTCATCCACTCCTGCCTGTGTTTGTCTTCCATATCTTCTGTGAAACTTTTGCGTTCTCCCCCGTCAGTCAGTAGCATATACTCACCCGGTGAGTATCTCGTAGATGGTCGACGCTCTCTATCGCTCCTCCTCAACGAAACTACTGGTGCTGGCTGTATATCTACAGCCTTCTCCCCTCCAGGAACTGCCTTCTCGGCATGCTCATCCTCCTGAGGGTCACCCTGACCACCATCAGCAGGCTGATAATCAAGGTTAGGAGCAACTCCATGTATAACTGGATCCTCTACGATGTCCTCTGGAAACTGTTCGAAGCGAAATAAAACTCAGGCAATTTCTCAGCCTCAGAAGGCATCTCGGAATCTTGAGTGTTGGTCATGGTCTGATCCTCGACGAATACCACATCCCTGCTTCTGTAGAGCTTTCTTCCTACTGGATCGTAGAGTCTATAGCCAAACTCATCCCGACCGTAGCCGACAAAGATGCATCACCTCATCTTCGGCTCAAGTTTGGATCTCTCGTCCTTTGGTACATGCACGTAGGCCTTACCAAACACTCGCAGGTGATTGTATGAGGGCTCTTTGCCATATAATACTTTGTCAGGCACATCACCCTGCAAAGGAGCACTAGGAGATAAATTAATAACATAAGCAGTTATGTAAAGTGCCTCACCACAATAGCTGCCTGACAAGTTCGCTTCTGACAGCAAACATCGCACCCTCTCCATTAGCGTCATGTTCATATGTTTTTCTACACCGTTAAGCTACGGTGTCTTTGGTGGAGTCTTCTGGTGTTGTATCCATTTCTCTCTGTAATAAGCATCAAAGGGGCCGTATACTCGCCGTCATTGTCCGACCGAATACATAGCTGCTTCTTTCTCATCTTCCTTTCAACAGAGGCCTGAAACTCCTTGAAAGTGGGCAACACTTGATCCTTGGTCTTTAAGGTATAGACCCAAATCTTCCTGGAACAGTCATCAATAAATATTACAAAATAAGAAGCACTACCAATGGATTTTACCTTCATAGGACCGCAGAGATTCGAGTGAATCAACTCGAGCAACGCCGGCTTCCTTGAACTTGGGTGACTTTGGAAAGATACCCTATTTTGCTTCCCAGCCAAACAGTGCGTGCACTTCTCCAACTTTGTAGACTTTAACCCTGGAATTACCTTCTTGTTCACTAAGTAGCTTATCCCCTTCTTGCTAATATGGCTGAGCCGCCTGTGCCACAACTCAGTGGACGCATCAGTAGCTGCGTTAACCTCATGTGCCCCTTATGCGCTCCCTTCCATATAGTAGAGTTCGGACCTCTTGCTTCCTCTGAAAATCACCATCGAATCTCTGAAAAGCTTCCACTGATTGTTCCCGAAAAGACAGAAAAAACCCTCGTCATCCAACCTTCCAACTGACACCAGGTTGAAACGGTTATCAGGGACATGACAGACATCTTTGAGAACAAGAACCGCACATGTCTTTGTCCTCAAATGCACATCTCCAATGGCAACCGCCTTTGACACATCTACATTATCTATCTTCAACACTCCACAGTCGTATATTGTGTATGTAGCAAATAGTACCATGTTGTGAGATACGTGTGCTAAAGCACCTGAGTCTACCAGCCAAGAGTTGTCATCGCATGCGAGGTTCATAACTACCTCATCACCTACAATGATCACGTCGCCTCCATGTGTCGAGGCCGCTGCTGTAGTATTCTCACTTTGCTTTCCCTTGTCGCCCTTCTTCTCTCTCTTCCAAGCGAAACAGTTTCGCTTGATGTGGCCCTTCTTGCCACAATGGTAACACTCTGAGTCCTCGTACCGACCCTTGGACCTTCCCCTGCTTTTGTCTCTGCCACTGCCTGGACCCATGCTTTTACCCCTTCCGCGGCTCTCAGAAACAAGTGCCTATGAGTTGGATGTGGATGAAGTGCCCTGAGAATATCTCTGCATCTCTTCATTTAGTACCCCGCTCTTGCAGAACTCCAGACTGACCATGCCTTCCGGAGCAGAAGCGATCATAGACACTCGTACGGTCTTCCACGAGTCTGGCAATGTATACAGCAGCCATAGTCCCTGAACCTCATCGTCAAACTTGACTCCAATCAAGGATAGCTGGTCAACCACGCCCTGGAACTCACTCAAGCGATCCATAATAGATGCCCCATCTTTGTACCGCAGACCCATCATCATCCGGATCAGGAATAATTTATTTACTCCGGTCTTCTTCGCGTACAAAGATTTCAGCTTATCCCACAGTGTCCTCGTGTGCTCAATACTGGCAATGTGGTTATACATGTTCTCATCAACGAACTGCTTGATGTACCCACACACCTGTATATGCTCAAAATTCTAGTCATCTTCGAATTTGTCTCTGGGCCTCTCGGAAGCAAATACCGGCAGTTGCAGCTTCTTGACAAATAGCAGATCCTTCATCTTGCTCCTCTAGTAATGATAGTTTGTACCATTCAGGTTTACCATGCGCACCGGCTTCGCGTCCATCTCTCCTTCCTGGTTTGCCTGTAACTCCTGACACCCTTCTGAAATTCTAAAACCTCGCTCTGATACCACTTTGTTGGGAAGAAAAGTGCGAAAACCGTTTACCAAACCAGAGAGTACCTGCGAGAGAACTGAGCAAAATACACAAACCAAAAATGCCAAACACAAATCGCAGACACAGAGATTTTTGACGTAGAAAATATTTGCGGAGAAAACTACGGAACGATCGGAGTCCAATCCTCAAAAGCCTCCACTAATGGAATAAGAAATACACTGACTCCTTACAAACTTTTCACCGATCCAAACGGATCACCATAACTCTTTTGGAACAGAAAATAGATTATAACCACGAAGAAGAAAGACAATGAGAAATATCTGAAACTGATCTCCTTCTTCGAAACGGCATTCAATCCTTCTTTCTTCTCTCCAATATTGTAATGGCACTCTTGCCTCATTTCCTCTCCTTGTTGCTATGTTTTTTTTAAAGAGAGAGTGGTTTATTTTAGGGCCAGGAGACACCTATATATAGCCTCAAATCCACAACTAGCATTCCTATTATAGATAGGAATTTCCAATCCAAATCCAATTCCATTGACATATTCCTATTATATGTAGGAATATCCAATCCAAATCCATTGAGATATTCCTATTATATTTAGGAATATCAAATCCAAATAAATTGAGGTATTCCTATTATATGTAGAAATACTCAATCCTACTTTGGAATATTTTTCACATAGGTTGAGAACCCTACCCACTCCAACAATAGCCTTATAATAAAACTTTGATGTTATATATGAGTAAAATCATCCTTTATATGCAGACTTTCTCTTGCACAGCCATGTACCTACAAGTCGTTTAACTTGTATGTATTAAGGATAATTGCTAAATTAAGAAGGTGAAAAACCTGACTTATCTTTTATATAAGAGGAAATCTAATTACCTAGTAATTTATGTTAACTAAAAGTTAAAGACTGTCATGTAGGTATATGCACCTATAGTGCACATTTGATATTGAGATCTAAAATTAGAAGTTTAAAATCCAACTTAAAGACGTTGAAATACCCTCCACCTAACACACACACACATAAGCTATCAAAACTTCAGATCTAGTAAAAGGTAATTGAAGGATAATTTAGTAAGATAAAAAAAAAATCCGAACCAAAATTACCTCATGTTTAGATGCCTACTCTTGGATTTATATTCTATTGATTGCAATCATATTGTAACCATAACAGAAAAAAGTTAGTGAATAGGAAGATTACCAAACTAAAAATGACAAGTGTACTTTTATTAATTTGATCCATATCAGACCTTCATACCTCATTTGAGGATGTCAATTTACATCTGCAATGTAGCTATGAAACACAAGTGAGTCAGAACAAAAAGAAACTGGTAATAAAAAGTACTCACATTCTTTCTTCTTTATAGAACCTTTGACAGCGGCTACACGCTCTACAACTGCCTTCTTTTCCTATTCAATCTATTCACCAAATAGATCAACATCAGAATCATCATCTTCCTCTACAGTTGGAGCCTGATATCCAATTTTTGTTAGTAAACAAAAATTACATAAAATATCACAAATATTACCATAAAGTTAAATGGTATTCTTCATCCTAATTGCAAACTGCTAAAGAATTTGAACGAGTGAAAATTCAAACGATTACTAACAAGTGTAAGCTATTAACTTAATATGATAGTTTAAAGGATAAAAGTGGTTAGAATAAAGTTTACTAACATAAAATTCCATATATACATGTACTAAAATAATATATAATAAGTTGTCTACATAGCAAATTAGCATATATTCTAAGTGCCATGAACTCTATAGATAGTCTTCTTCTTTTTAAATCAAGTTTACTTATTCCAAATTAGAAATGATAGTGACAAATTAAGTGAATAAGCTTAAATAGAAAATGAATATGCATGCAAACAAACGACTAATCAACAAATTTTGAATCTTCTACAAAAAAAAATATTCTGCAAGGACAAATATAATGAGATTGTTTAAAATAAAAAACAAACATGTCAGCATCCAAACAATATAAGAAGCCTCAAATTTGAGCAGATATTGACAATCATTTTGTATGCTTCATTAGTTTTCTTGCTGTAGAAGGACAAATCCAGACTTTTCAAGTTTTGAGAACAACACAGTAAAATGGCTAGAGCAGTGTGTTTTGCTAGTTGTAATTCAAAATAGCATAGCAATGAGGTAGAATATTTCAAAATTATCTTCTTATAGTTAAAAGAATAGAATACTGGGGGGGACAAATACTGAGGTACGGAATGGTAGTTGCATAATGGGACTAAGAAACATGTATGCTCTGTAATATCTTTTAGCATTAATATAATTCATAATTCTACTACCAAGAATATATAGCAAAATTCTTATCATATGAAATGGTACCTATTGTTCCATAAAATTCACAAGTACCACAAGTAAGTTGAAACTCACTGAACGCATTGCCTACAAATCAATCGTTGGGTAAGTATCAATAGCCACAAATAATGGCCAAGAGTATGTTCACCACAAGGAAGTAAGTTGAAACTGAAAATATGGACATCATTAGCTCCACCATGATTGTGACTTGACCCATAGGCTGACTAAGGAAGTATAGAAACTAAAATGGTGGATAGTTAGGATATTTTTATTATTTATTTATTTTCATCTCTAATTGATTGTGCTAGGAACTCTAATATAGTTTTACAAACAATCAGGGAACTGCGAGAAACAGTTTATTTCTGTTTTATATGCCTATCAGGACGTATATTCCTTTAATTTCTCCTAATCCAAGGATAGATGGCAAGAGGGGTCTTTCCTTACCATTGAACCTCTAAAAGACAAGCGTAGACATCTTATCAGTAGAAACACATTAAACTAATACATTAATGATCTGATTTTCTATATCAGTTTAACATCAAAAGATTATGCATGTCTTAGGTGCATCCACAATATTAAATAGACCAATAAGAAAGTTATGTCAAAGTGAGCAAACAAACATGAAATAGCAACCTTAACACAATCTATCAAGAGGAACTGCACACCAAAATCAAGCAACCAAGAATTAGGTCTTCGAATGGAGGATTGCAATGGAGAAATAGTTTATTTGTCGCCTTTCTAGAGTCAGAGATTGAACCAGCATCTCTTCTATGATAGGGGGATGAAGAGATTCTGGGACCCATTCTTCACAAAGATCATCGATTTCCTGCAAAACCCAACAAGACCCTAATTGAGGAGATACAGTTCTTACCTGATAGGTTTATCAATAAGATTTTTAGTTAATTTCTTGCGCCAAGCAGAATATATATATATATATATATATATATATATATATATATATATATATGATAAAAGTAAATTATCAGGAGAACAACAGACTAAATTGACTTTATCTCTCAGGCCTCCCTGTCAGCCCTGTTAATGACACAGATAACTTGATCAAGTACGATGAGATTACTAAACGGGCACAAACATAACTGTCATTACATTTTTTAATAATGCTAATGATAAAATATTTATGGTCATGAAATCCCTTGCTTTACCAAATTTAATCTATATTAACATTGTTTTCACATTTTATGTTACTACAGCCATATCGAATACATTAGACAAAGAAGAAAGATCCTTATATTTCTACGTACTGAATCTTGAGAATTAGGTGATGAGGAAAGAGACTTGGTTGGCATTGTGGTTTTGTTAATTACATGTCTATGGCTTGCCAACATAATCTTCTAATTGGTAATATATTTAAGAGGAGCCTTTTTTCTGCTAGCCTACCAATTGTCACGCCCCGATCTCCCGCAGGCAAATCGGCCGTTCCCGCTAGGAGGGAATCACCCTCGCCAGCGCTCCCGCGGAACGATCGCTTAACCTATCCGGGCGTGATGCCGCACGAGCGTGATCCACGCCCGTGCAAGGCCATGGTTCATTGGCTGGCGGCAAGAGTTCTAAGCCACAGAGTCGCACAGATTGTCCGAGTGCAGCGGAGTCATGAACGCATAGGCGATCGGTAACAGGTTCACTGAGTCGACAAATATAGCGGAAGCATCGAAACAAGTAAAGTAATCTCTTTATTGATATAAAACATGTATTACAGGCGGCGTATAGCCGAGATTACAAGTCGCTCAAGCCTCTCTCTCTGAAACAGTAAAAGCGTGCCAAGTGGCTACAACTGTGGAATGAATGTACAGGCGATGGTCAGGCGATGTTCACAACTTATGTCTTGTATATGTGCTTCAGTCCCGGACGCACCGTTGCTTCGGAGTGTTGTCCACGCCTTAGCACGCACGTTGGAGGCGTCCGCACCGCACGAGGTTCTCCCGCACCCTGCATACAAACTGGTGGATTATCAGTACATTGAATGCACTGGTGGGGAAGCTACTCGTCCGCTCAACAAATCCAAACACGTAATACAGGTGCCGTGCACAACTATTAAGTTGTCTTTCTAGTTGCCTTAGGATCAGTTTCATGCAGATATTGAATAGCCTATCGTGTCGGGCAGTGCGCCGTGCGATGTTAGAGGAAACACGGCGAGACTCACCAACTTACCATCTCCTTCCCTGTCCAAGGCAAACATTGAGGCAAACAGTATAAATTCGAGCAGAGGCATGTATAAACATTCAGGAGGCAAGCATATGCAACATGCAAACATGAGAGTCATTGAACGGGACAGTATTTGGTGTGCTCAGTTGTTCTTGATGCAATGACTCGCACGCGGATAGCCGCTAAGCGAGGATGACTTATCTATATGAACATGAGTCGCTGGCATAGCCATAAAGGACTAATCCCAGACGAGAGTGGAACGCAACGAGAGCACACGATGCGCTACGAACCATCTCGCCCGTACACGATGGACTGTACATGAAGTAGTCCAAGGCCAAGATGGAATGCAACAAAGTACACGATGCGCTACAAACCATCTTGTCCGCACACGATGGACTACACACGTGATGTGGTCCCGGGAAAGTGGAATGCAACGTAAGTACACGAGGTGCTACAAACCACTCGCCCGAACACGAGGGACCACACAAGAGTTCCATCCGGATCGGATCGGCCCCAGTGCCCCGGTGACCGTCCGTGGAACTATACCTCGTTTTCGAGTTATCCGCGACATGCACTTTCTTTTTAGGTCATTCAATTATCACGAGATACACGAGAACACGAGAACACGCGTGCACTTTGAACAAGAGAACACGAGAACACGAGTGCACGGGAACACGAGTATACGAGTACACGGGATACTTGGATCTTGTTCTTTGTACAATAACTTGTCTTGATGCACTCCCCTGGTTCGGGGCTGCGTGGTGACCTAACGGTCCTGGATACTTGCAGGGTCAATCATACACGGAACGACTACTAAGTAGTCTCCCGGAGTTTGCATGAAAACACGGTAACATTCAAGCAGACAAGCATGCGTTTCTAGGTACATAAGCAGGCACGTTGCTCGGGCCTGAAGGTAGTCCGAGAGATGAAACCGTTAAGGGACTTAGCATGCGAGGGTCTGAATATAAGCAGTATTTTCTTTTCCATGTTCTAGCAAGCAATACAAGTTGGGATTATTCCCTTAGCTAGGTGCGTTGGATTTATTAGCATGCAGGGGGTGAATCACCTAGCGACTAGCATAAACATTCCAGATTTTATGTGTGCTGGCTAAGCAAAGACAAGTTCACCGTAGCCACCCACCTTAGCGATGATTCGCCTCGGTAGAGCGATACGTCTGAGCGAGCCTCTGAAAGTCCAAGCCGGATTCCTGTAGGGACAAGTCTGGATATCCTTTGCTTCTTGATCGAGGCAAAGCGGGTCAGGACAGTTGCATGATTGCCGATTGAGACGGCAGTCCGCTTGAGCCGAACAGGGTGTTACATCCTACCCAACTTAGAAAAAGTCTCGTCCTCGAGACTTACTAAGGACAAGCAGTAATCTAGGGTTGAGGCAATCCTAGACAAGTCGTTGTACTTGTTCGTTTGGATATTCACTTGCACAAGCTTCGAAATCAGCATACCGCTTAGACTGGATCGTGCGCACTTTCGAAGGTACCTTCTAGCGTGAACACGTCAACCAGCTTAGTGATAGCGAAGTCTTAGCACTCGAGTTTCACCTTTTCTAAGTCTTGGATGGTGCACTAGTTCAAGGCGTCCCTCGAATAGATGCATTCAACCAAACTTAGGGTTAGTGAAAATCGGACAAGCTACTAGCGATACTCTCAGGGGTTCGTACAGGTTGGCACAAGGGCCACTCGCAGCATACAACCAGGCAAGCAAGCATAACATTCAAAACGCATTTTGAAAGTATTTAAACTTATTGTTGGAACATCCCATCGAGGCATTGAGAGAGAGCGCGCACATAACCCACGAACGAGCTTTCGAAACAGAGATATCGAATCGAAGTCCAAAGGCGTGGAAGCCAGGCTCTGATACCAACCTGTTACGCCCCGATCTCCCGCAGGCAAATCGGCCGTTCCCGCTAGGCGGGAATCACCCTCGCCAGCGCTCCCGCGGAACGATCGCTTAACCTATCCGGGCGTGATGCCGCACGAGCGTGATCCACGCCCGCGCAAGGCCATGGTTCATTGGCTGGCGGCAAGAGTTCTAAGCCACAGAGTCGCACAGATTGTCCGAGTGCAGCGGAGTCATGAACGCATAGGCGATCGGTAACAGGTTCACTGAGTCGACAAATATAGCGGAAGCATCGAAACAAGTAAAGTAATCTCTTTATTGATATGAAACATGTATTACAGGCGGCGTATAGCCGAGATTACAAGTCGCTCAAGCCTCTCTCTCTGAAACAGTAAAAGCGTGCCAAGTGGCTACAACTGTGGAATGAATGTACAGGCGATGGTCAGGCGATGTTCACAACTTATGTCTTGTATATGTACTTCAGTCCCGGATGCACCGTTGCTTCGGAGTGTTGTCCACGCCTTAGCACGCACGTTGGAGGCGTCCGCACCGCACGAGGTTCTCCCGCACCCTGCATACAAACTGGTGGATTATCAGTACATTGAATGCACTGGTGGGGAAGCTACTCGTCCGCTCAACAAATCCAAACACGTAATACAGGTGCCGTGCACAACTATTAAGTTGTCTTTCTAGTTGCCTTAGGATCAGTTTCATGCAGATATTGAATAGCCTATCGTGTCGGGCAGTGCGCCGTGCGATGTTAGAGGAAACACGGCAAGACTCACCAACTTACCATCTCCTTCCCTGTCCAAGGCAAACATTAAGGCAAACAGTATAAATTCGAGCAGAGGCATGTATAAACATTCAGGAGGCATGCATATGCAACATGCAAACATGAGAGTCATTGAACGGGACAGTATTTGGTGTGCTCAGTTGTTCTTGATGCAATGACTCGCACGCGGATAGCCGCTAAGCGAGGATGACTTATCTATATGAACATGAGTCGCTGGCATAGCCATAAAGGACTAATCCCAGACGAGAGTGGAACGCAACGAGAGCACACGATGCGCTACGAACCATCTCGCCCGTACACGATGGATTGTACATGAAGTAGTCCAAGGCCAAGATGGAATGCAACAAAGTACACGATGCGCTACAAACCATCTTGTCCGCACACGATGGACTACACACGTGATGTGGTCCCGGGAAAGTGGAATGCAACGTAAGTACACGAGGTGCTACAAACCACTCGCCCGAACACGAGGGACCACACAAGAGTTCCATCCGGATCGGATCGGCCCCAGTGCCCCGGTGACCGTCCGTGGAACTATACCTCGTTTCCGAGTTGTCCGCGACATGCACTTTCTTTTTGGGTCATTCAATTATCACGAGATACACGAGAACACGAGAACACGCGTGCACTTTGAACAAGAGAACACGAGAACACGAGTGCACGGGAACACGAGTATACGAGTACACGGGATACTTGGATCTTGTTCTTTGTACAATAACTTGTCTTGATGCACTCCCCTGGTTCGGGGCTGCGTGGTGACCTAACGGTCCTGGATACTTGCAGGGTCAATCATACACGGAACGACTACTAAGTAGTCTCCCGGAGTTTGCATGAAAACACGGTAACATTCAAGCAGACAAGCATGCGTTTCTAGGTACATAAGCAGGCACGTTGCTCGGGCCCGAAGGTAGTCCGAGAGATGAAACCGTTAAGGGACTTAGCATGCGAGGGTCTGAATATAAGCAGTATTTCCTTTTCCATGTTCTAGCAAGCAATACAAGTTGGGATTATTCCCTTAGCTAGGTGCGTTGGATTTATTAGCATGCAGGGGGTGAATCACCTAGCGACTAGCATAAACATTCCAGATTTTATGTGTGCTGGCTAAGCAAAGACAAGTTCACCGTAGCCACCCACCTTAGCGATGATTCGCCTCGGTAGAGCGATACGTCTGAGCGAGCCTCTGAAAGTCCAAGCCGGATTCCTGTAGGGACAAGTCTGGATATCCTTTGCTTCTTGATCGAGGCAAAGCGGGTCAGGACAGTTGCACGATTGCCGATTGAGACGGCAGTCCGCTTGAGCGGAACAGGGTGTTACACCAATCTTCTCATTGTATAATAAGTTGGTTACCTAAAATGGCTCTCTACTCACATACTTGGTGGTTTACTTGGAAGCTGTTGTCACGCTCCGCTTCCAATATACGGCGAGCCAAGTACATATCATCTTTAGGCTACGCGACATACGAATATACATTATCCATATTCGTGATTGTCGTTCGTAAAGTTCTAAGTTTACTAAGGTTATCTATTGCATAAATAAAATGCATAGAAAATTGGTTCAAGGACATTTTAAACTATAAATAGGAGATTGACTCTTCTACCCAACTATAATTATTAACCCATATATATATATATATATATATATATATATATATATATATATATATAATACATTTATACCTTTAATATATGAAGAGAAATTTTGTTCCAACTCGATCGCCTTTAATTGCAGTAGTTCGTTCTTGTTCTCCAGCTCTTCGTCAAGGTACAATAGTAGATTCCATGGAAATATTGCTAAAAAAAACTAGTGAACAATACTAAGTCGTCAAACGATATGCAAGCCCTCGGTGAAAGACAAGAAAATAAAATAAAATAAAATAAAATGAGAATCAGAAATGATTGGATTCTCAAATATTCAAAGTGACGGGATTGATCAGTTAATTCATAGGACTTATTATAGTATTGACTTGAAATACGATTCTAACTAAAATTCTATTCTAGTAATTTTCTCAGTGTTCATTTTATAACCGAGTTCTAACAATTTACACTCATAATCATAATTACTATTATAATCACAATCATAATTATATTCACAATCATAATCATAATCGTAGTAACAATCATAATCACAATCACAATCGACATATTTGGATTACCTACTCACTACTACAATCACAAACAAGTTTCTTATATGATAATACAGTTTAGAGAACACACATGGATCACATTCATCCTATTTTTTTAACAACAATCCCATTTATTCGGGATCAAGTTGTATCTGGATCGATATGGTGCCATAGATCCGACTCCCCATATTTAATATGGAAACTAGAAATATAATTTACTAAGTTTTGGTTATATACCAGAAATTTACAGGACAAAAATTTTGTTGGTGAGAAATGCCTCACTCCGGCATCGTAAGGCCTTACGAATGACAAAAAACTACTGATCAGCTTTTACTTGATGTTTATTATTTTGCAGAGATTTCAGGTGTGATCCAGATGTTCTCTCTCATCCAATGTATTAACCTAAAGCTACAAACAATCATTATTCTATTATCTTATATTATCTCGGCTCTGTATCTCATTTCATATCTCAAAATGCAAGTACATATCTTGTTTAGAATTCCATGATGCAAATATGTATCTTATCTCGGATTCTAGGATTCAAGTAAATATCTTGTCATGAATTCCAAGATTCAAATATGTATCAATTTTCAAGATTATGGTATTTATCTCATTCTCGAATCTTAAGATAAAAAGTGAATACAAACTCGCGTAATACTTCTTCCAATTGACACTGAGCTTAATCACTGGAAACTTAAATTTTTTTTTCGCTTGCGTAGCTTGTGTTCGTGGCCTACGCGTCTTATGTTCTAAAGGACATTTACCCTATGATTTAAGCGTTATCACAAGTTTGTCTCTAAGAAAACTGACTCAAAAGTCCTATAAATTGAGTTAAATATATTTAAGCAATTTTTGAGTTCGAAAATGGCTATCTCTAGGAATTCTTAATAAATTTGGAAGAGTCTACTTTGTATTTTGGACTCCAAAAAATTTTACAATTGATATAAAAGACCCGAAACAACCCTCCGTAGAATTCTCTGGGTTTGTCGACCCCTTCGATGGAAACCAGAAATCATACGCAGTTTATATATTGATATTCAAGTAACAAATACGAACTTTCTTACCAATGCGACATTATACCTTAGCAATAGGCTATTTCAGTAACTTAGTGGTTATTCAGGTTTGCTACACAATGTCCAAAAAGCTCAATACAAGTCATAATCAAAAATTTACATAACACTAGATGGTAAAACCATAAAAGAGTAAGAAACACAATGCTTAATAGTTTATATATTCAAAAATCTATTTGTAAGATATTGATTATTATTTAATTTATAATGAGTTTTCCTTAATATGAAAATATTTCGAGCTTAGCGAGAATTTTGAATTTTTTGACATTTTAGAGTGTTAAGTCTAATTTATTATTATTATCATTTGCTAAGTCTCCATTTTACTAAGCATTTTCAAGAAACTGGCAAAGCACTATTCCCAAGACTAAGAAGTCACAAATACAATGTTAAATAGTAAATGAACTAATTGTTGCACTTGTAAGAACTTAATTATTAATTCGTCAAGATGATTTTGCCAAATTACCTTGACTTCCGTCTTATCCTGACCAAGGTCAACATGTATCATAGATTGAACGCTTCATCTAAAATCTTCAAATGTTCATTAATGATTCATTCATGATGAGTACATGTTGGATATAAACTATAAGTCTCTAAAATGGTTTGAAATGTCCACTTTAAGACCTATGTAAAGGTACCAAGTATTACACTACTAATGAGTTAAGTGTCCAACACCTTAACTATATCAATGTGCTTTCACTAAACTAGGTATATGCTAAAATTAGAACTAAATATTCTAAAAATAGCCGAATGTTTATTTTATTGACCTAATAAAGCCTACGGCTTATAGGATTGATTATCTACATTAAGGTACTATGTTACCTATAAAACAAATATATTAATTTAGTATTATGAAATTAATATATGCTGAATTATATTGTTACGGACTTAAATTATGTGTTGAAAGCTCAAAATTTGCATCAATACTTCCTATGATTCATCTTTTGTGATACCGATACTTGGATATTATATCTAGCTAGTTTAATATGAATAAATAAGCCAAAAACTAACAGGCAGATGCTGGAATTAATTTTATTTAAGCAAAATCGTCATATTGTAACCCCGAGATGAACTCAAAATATATGAAATTGATATTGAAGGTACTCGACACTAAAGAGATACTAAAGATTACTAATTAAGCATGTTAGGTCTCCTAAACCACAAAATTTAGCTAATTTATATCTACAAATAGTGGTTGTATCGTTTGAATAAATTAAGGATTGTTCAAAAAATATACAAAGTAAATTCTGGATAAATTTGGTAAAATTCCTCAAGTCGAATATATATATATATATATATAGGCAACTAAGATTTATCTCCTAAATTAACAACAACCTAATCATTATTCAAAATAATAATTCATATTTTGACAACCTCAACCTACAACTATCAATAAACCAAATAAATTTGTAAGAATACACAATTATGCAAAGGACATGAAATTGAGATAAAATAGATACGAATCCGGATCTGACAAGTATATTGATCAAATACTAAACATTCTCTCAAAGAAGAAAATGATCAACTAAACATTACTTTATTTCTCATATGGAGACCTTATTGGGCTTGCACTTGGATGAAGTGCATCTCCTCCATTTTCTTCCATACAGAATCTGCCCCACTAAGAATGTAGTCTATAGCAAAACCCTCATCAGGGTTCTGATGAACATCTTCCTCATGACTGAAAATATCTCGAAACCTGATACAGTGAGACAGAGTTGGTAATACTTGATAAGTGCATGTATTGCTTGTTTGAATGTCAAGCAATGTATGTATATGGGAGCATGAATTCAATATTCAAGAGATGTCTCCTGAGTGACTGCACTTATCTTAATTGATTGGATCCATAGAGAGCGGAGTAGCCGACAGAGAGTATGTTTAATTTGAGACCGGTCGGCCGATAAGCGTCTCGATGAAGACTTGTCTTCCGAGTTTGTCCCCGCAATTGGATTTGATTTTTGTTAAACATTTGTCGAACATCATATGGAGCCATGACGCTAAATGAGAAGTTAAACTAGTTGATTCCACTTCAACCTGGTGCTACTAAACCCATGGTATCCCCAAAATTAGTAACGACTACGGACGAATGCCAGACAGATGCTAATAAGAAAGATTGAGAAGGAGATGGATCATCGGGCCCTTGAAGCGGCGATCGACGTGGAACCATGCCGACTCCGAGGCGGTCATCCGCCACTTTGGCGACACCGAGAGCGGAGAAGGGGGAGGAGTGACGAGGATCGTGGAGAGGGTCCTCTCCTAACGGTTAGCACCAACATTGGCGAAGATATCAAGGGAGAAGTAATCGATGGCAAGGAGGTCGACGTCGACGGAGGCGGCGGAGGAGGTGATGTGGTTGCAGAGGACATCGTAGGTGTCAGCCAGAAAGGAGTCGTCATGATAGGAGGCGGCGGTGGTAGAGATGGAGAGTGAAGCTAAGGTTTAGTAGACGAAGGAAGTGGTGGTGGTAGAAGAGGAGGAGGGACCCATTGAGAGGGAGAGAGAGAAGAGAAAAATTATGAGGTTTGGATAGACTGGAAAGGGTTTTGTGGTTTCCCCCCAAAAGTAGTTTAGCAAAATTTTACTTGCCGCCCAAATATTAATGAAAAATGAACAAATTTTAAAAATATTTAGCAACGTTATATTTTGTTGCGACAGATAAAAATATATTAGCAATGACATAATTCGTTGTTAATCTTAGTTATGTTGTTGTTAGGAAAAATATAAATAATTTAGCAATGATGTTATCGTTGTCCATTCGCTTTCTAGTCTTTGGCAACGGAGTTATAGCAACGACAAAAGGTTATGTTGCAAAAATTTGTCTTTAGTAACGACAAAAAAATGTGTTACAGAAAAGGTTTATTAGCAACGAAAAATATTTTGTTGCTAAAAAAAACCGTTGCCTAATGGGATATTTCTTCTAGTGGACACAAATGGAATCGTTACCCTATTGCGTCTTCGACAATCCAACAATAAAGTCCATACTGATGTGATACCACTTACACTCTGGGATGGCGAGGTTTTGCATCTCCCCGCCAGGCTTATGGTGCTCGAATTTTACTCTCATACAGGCCATGCACTACTAGACGAAGAGTGTCATATCTCATTTCATGTCGTACCTCCAAAAAATTGAGCGAAGATCCTTATACTTTTTGTGCTACCCGGATGTAGTGTATATCCTGTATAATGAGTCTCCATGAGAATTTTCTTTCGGTGTATCTCATCCTTTGGGACATACAGTCTTCTTTTCAGTCACAATGCCCCGTCTTCATATTCTGAAAACTCAGTGGCCTTTTTCTCTGCTAATTGCCTACGAATGTTCTATAGGAACTCATCCCCTTTTTGAGCTGATTTGATTCTCTTTAGCAGACTCAGTTCAATTCAGAGCTGAGCTAACTGCATGCTCTGACTACAAAATCGAAGCTCAATGTCCATATTGTAAACCCCCTCACCCAAAATTAGGTTTACTTGGCATAAATAGAGAAATTAGGGCTAGTTTGAACCCAATTAAAAATTAGAACACGGCATTGATTAACTGTACATCATTTCATCACGTAGCGCACCTTAACGTTGCTTCGTTAATTGGAGTAATACACTAGCCATTTCCTATCTGCAAACTTCATAACCCTGCCCTAGACATGACCACCATCTATTCTGACTTCTGTATAATTTATAATCATGCATCCTGGTGCGACATTTTAATCGCACAATAAACGTCGCAGACGTTATTCCCATATTCTAGAATAAATTCCAACTCTGTACCCTTGTGCATTCCAATTGTAATTGGAGACATAATCTTGACCGTTTTGCACCACCCGAATTTTATTAATATTCTATACTATGCCCTCTACGTCCTAGACCCTTTGTCCCGCCTAATTTTATTCCCAGGTACTCCTAATTAATTCCGGAACATCGTGCGCAGTAATTTTAATTAATTAAATCTAATTTCTACCTTTGTGCAATTTTTTCCAATTATTGGGCGCTTTTATGCGAAAACGCATCGAGGTGCCCCCTCATCATTGGACATTACGTGAAGAAACCCAACTTTCCCCTTCACCAGAATTTTTCCCTAATTTTTCGGGATGTGCAACGCGCGCACATTGTCCCCCATTTAAATTCTATCCTTGCATTTAATTAATGTGATTCTAGCCCTCCCAACATCCCCATATGAGCCCAAGGCCCAACCCAAGAGGGATGTTGACCAAGTCCAAAACCTAGGTCAAACATCAAACCCTAGGTCAACTCAAATTTCCACCTCTTTGCATATAAATATACTTTAAAATCCCTTTCAACTAAACAAAACCCAATGCAAATATTCAGCCGACCACTATTCATCCTCCCCCTCCTCCCTGTGCAGACCCGACCGGACCCCCTTCGCCGGGCAGTCCTTCGCCGGAGCGCCGCCGCCATTGCCTTATCTCCTTCCCCTCTTCTCCGCGACTTCCTCCACAAACCGACCGGATTAACCCTGAGCCACCCCTCTCATCTCCCCGGAGCAACCGTGCCGTCCACCACGACCTGGACTGGAGCTCCGCCTGCCTCTCCATCCCGAGCAGCTCCTAGCCGACCACCACCCTCGTCGACACTGCTCCGACTTCGTTCAGTCGATCCGATCGACGCACCCTCTCCTCCCTGTCATCTTCCCCGACCACCGAGTACTCCTCCCGCCGTTCCTCCACCGCCCTCGACGAACTCGACCCGCCTGAACATTTTTTCCTCGACCTGCACCTCCATTGTCCCTCTCTGACCGCCGGAAGCCGACCAAGCATCGCTGTCCATCTCCTCCTCCGCGACATCCCCGCTGCTCCTGCCCGAACCTCGTCGACTCCTTCTCCTTCCCATCTTGCGAACACCTCAATCCCGAGCCGGCCATCTCCCCGACCGGAGCAGCCAGCCTCGCCTGAAGTCGCCATCCGCTGGATCTCGTCCTTCGTCGACTGGACGACGGGAAACACCACCCCTGTTGCCATCCCCGCTTCCACGATGAGCTCGACAGCAACATCTCCGCCAGCCCCATCGATGACTAGCAACACCACCGCCATATCCAGACCTCCTCTCCCTGGCCGGATTCCGACGAACGTCGTAGTCCACACCTCTATCACCTACGACCATCATTGACCCCTCTCCACTCTCCTCCACCTTGGGCCACCTGAACCCTGGCCGGAGAGCCACCACCAGCATCATCATCGTCAACACGTTTCATTATCATCACCATCCTCACCCACTCTCATCATCACCACCATTCCCATATCATCTCCAAACCCTAATCACATTATCCTCATCATTATCGTCCTCGTCATCATCATTGTCCACAACGTCGTCCTTGCCAAACATCATCACCTACATCATCGCCCTCGCCAACATTACCATCCTCACCATCGTCCAGGATCATCATCCTAATCACTATAATCATGATCACCATTAACCATCACCTTAGTAACGTAATCATCACATTGGCATTATCCCCGTCATCATGTTTATCGTGGACCGACACCCTTGCCAGACAAAACGCAGCAGTCACCCCGATTCCCGTACCTGTGCACACTGCCTCGGAGACCTGTTGGATTATCTGCATGACTTCAGGAGCAGATTATTGGTGTTTCGCAGCCGCTTGCCAGGCAAGTATACCTTGCCTTTGTTATACTGTTTAAATTCTGTACATTAGATGCATGTTTATTATCTTAAATTGTGCGCGTCCGAGAGAGACTCGGGTGCAGTCAACGGATGCGTTGACGTTAGGATAGTGTCTAACCTAGTGTCTAGTGGACCCACCTAAAGTGTGGAGTTATTGGTATGACTCTCAGGCCTTGACACATTTTCGTACACGTGTTGTGAGTCTCATGTAGGGCACGGTCCTGCGTATGTGGTTGGCCACCTGTACGTGTAGGCGTGCGACGGATAGGGTATAACTGCTAATAGTGATGCATGTTAGAAGACTTAGCGGTTATTAGTAGGTGGAGCATAGACTGTCATGATACAATGGCCCGATCCTTGTCCTTGTTTGGTTGTAAGGATGGGCTACTGTTCTAGTGATAGACTATGACGCGTGTTGTGGATACAACATGCTTAGATCATTGGGCGGGGAGGACAACTTGTAGGCGTATGGGACACCCCACTTCCTTTATACTGATGCCACACTCGACGGAGTGATATGGACGATATATACTACACTGATGCCACACTCTTCGGGGTGATATGGACGATATATACTACACTGATGCCACACTCTTCGGGGTGATATGGACATTATATTATACAGATGCCATGCTCTTCGGAGATGGACGTTATTACTGAGCACCCTCCTATGGGGGCATGTGTGGCATATATTAGCCAGTTGTCACGACTGGTGAATTACGTCAGCATATGTCTAGCCTACACTTTTCCATATACTCAAGTTGTCCTCAAAGTGCATTTCACTTAGATGGTTAGGTCACCCTTGAGTTTTCACAGTATTTACTTTATGGCATGTGTTTAAGTATTCTTGTTATGTCCCTCTGAGGACCTGGTTCTCTGCCAGGTGTATCTGTTCATGAGTATTGCAGGAGCGCGGATCCGGACTGGTTGCGTACGTTCCGAGGAGTTCTCTTCGAGCCTCGTGATTGTTAGAGGTTGTATTTATATTGTATGTATCTTGTTTATTCCTCATTCTAGTCCGGTAGTAGATTTGTTTCCATCCGACTACCCCCTTTAGGTGCTTTACATTGAGATCTAGTGCTGGTTATTGATTATGTCCTTATATATGATTCTGTGGATGAGATTAGATTATACCATATGATTTGTGATGGATTTATACCACTGTGGATATTGTTATTCATATTACAGCGTACGTGTGTTATGGTTTTCATATATTGGAGTGCCATATTCATACGGCTGGCATGCTCACGTGTCCTAGTCCTACGTATTTTGGGACTGGGGCGTGACATGTTTTTGTGGTGGCCCATGCAGGTCAGAGCATATTGTCTTGGTTACGTTACTGTACCGAGCAAGCCTGCACCTAGGATTAGAGTATAGGATCTCATCCACAATTGACTATGACTCATCCTCCTTCCAATCCATTCCGATTTAATAACTGCATCCTGCTTGATTCATGTGCTCCCCTATTAGTTCCTTGAGTGTAGCCTTCCCCTAGAATATAGAAGTCCCTGTTGATAGGATGATAAGTAGGGTAACCTTCCTATTAAGAGTACAGCTAGAATCCTGACACGTCACTAAGTTTAGAATAATTAAGTAAACCCTAGCACCCCTTACCTATAGATTGATGTACCGTTGCCCTTGATATATGTATGATGACTTAAGAGTAGTATAGGCATTACTAGAGCTAGTTAGAGATGTGACCCTAATGTCTGACCCCAGTATTGAGGAACCAATAGAAATCTGAGATCGAATGTAGGGACTGAACCTAATGTGCATAGTGAGATAGTGTTAGGATGTAGATTCTTGTCGTGATATTAGCAGACAGTACCTCAGGAAGCCCAGAGCAACGAGTATGACATTCTCCTCGATCATACCTCAAATACGAAGATTTGCTCACCACCTTCCCTTAGAAAACCATGATGTTATCTAGAGTCCATCTATGGTAATTTCCTATCTTGTTCCCTGCAACCTTAATGTTCGCCAATTGTGCGATGATTTAAACTGTGTTTTTCCTCCTTCATCCTTCAACTCGTGCCACTTGACTCCTCTGGTTATAGGCCAAGTGATCTTATTCTATGTTAGGATATATAGTCTGCTAGGGTTATAGTTTGGTAATTTGAACCTTGAATGATGTGCTGGGTAGTTAGAGCTTAATAGTTGAGTTGTTCCTTTAGAGTGTGATATAATTATTCTTAGTTTTAAATCACGTAACATGTACCCCACCCCAATATAGATTATATCCTCTTTCCCTTGAGGACCAGTAACTTCTCCATTCATACTATCGATCCTTGTTCTATAAGCACTATGATTAAGATTTAAGGTGACCATTGCCTATATAATGCAACAGGAGATCCTAATAAGTACCAAGTTCTTTTCCGTATATACCCCAATAAGAGTTTATACCTTATTATTTTGCCGGATCTCCTTAAGGCTATCGTAATATTAGTTAATGTTTTAAGTTGGCTAGTGTGCCCTACAACCTAGTAACACCTAGTCCTCTTGCTTCATTAATGTAGTGTAACTGAATGACATAAACTGTAGACTGTATGAGAAGATAACGTTGATTCAGACTGTAGAAATTTGAGACCGTACCCCTATTTGGTCGACTAGCGGCTTAGATAAGGAGTAGCATGACAACTGTAGAGATTGTAGAGTCTTAATTTTGTAACTTGTTGGTTTTGTGGACTTAAATTATTTTTGTACCTCCTTCCATCAATAATCTGGCGTACTTATATATTTTGTACTACCTCGACTTATGCTGCTGTTACAGCCTAGTTTTTGCAAGCTCATCCTTTATCAAGCTTGTTCCTGACATATGTATTATTGGACGCGTACACTAATACATTTCAGAATCAGTGTACTACTGTCTGATCAACCATAGTGCGCTTGGTTCGCCCTTCGCATAACAACTTTACGTGGATTGAAATATATAATGGTTAGTAGACTGATGTACTTGCCCTCTAGGTATGTCCGAGCATATCGTATCCGTTATATAACTGTACCGATGCGAGCATGTGAATAAGAATCACCAAAATAGGAATTCAATCCACAACTGCCTTGATAATTCTCGTTGAATTCTTTAAACGCCTTGACCCCCATACTTCTAATCTATTACCTCCCCCTTGAACTCCTCATTGTTGTTTTTCCGTCTTCTCTTATTTTGGAAGGACGAAACCTTATGCCTAGCATAAGTTGATACACAGATAGAATTAGAGATACCCTATAGGCCAAATTACCTTATTTGATGATTATTTTGTAACCAAGGGCATATCACATGTAATATAGTTGGTGTTAAAATTTTTGAGGATTGAGTAACAGGATTAAATAAATTTGAGGAATGAGATTTCTTAAATGTAAGAGCCTTATGTGATAGATGGGTAAACTCTAAGTTGGGTAGCAGTTGCATTATCAACTTGAGAAAAATTTCTTTAGATTGAGATCGAGCACAATCTGATTGAAAGGTTCAAGTCATTTTAAAATTTTAAAATTTTGGACGAATAAGTAAGGTGATGAGGATCAATGAATTTCAAATTTTCAGCACGTGATTTGAATTTTGAGAATTGGGAACTGAATTATCGATCTAAATCTCGAGGAAAATAAAATAGAACTATAAATGTGAACTTGGTCGAACTGAATTCCAAATACGATGATTTGAATTAAGAATTAAATTTTTGAGTGCTGGATCACCTATTGAAAATATTGAGGATATAAATTGAAAGTGAAATCGGAAGAGTATGGAATTCATAAGTTGAAAATGAAAATAATATTTGATTACAATTATTTTCTAGAGGATATTATGATAGTTGAGATTGCGAGATAAATTTTGAATTGGAGTGTCATATAAATTTGAATTAGATTGGATGGGAATTAATTAATTTGAAAATCGAGAAGATAGTATAATATGTTGAAGTTGATCTAAACAATGGTTGATCAAATTTTAAGGTGATTGCGATGGAGTTGAAAATCTTAAAAAAAATTTTGGAAGAGATCACGATTGACTTGTCTGATGTACACATGTGAAGGATTAAACTAAACTATGCCTATTTTAATTTTGAGGACGAAATTATTTTTAAGTTGGGTAGATTGTAAACCCCCTCACCCAAAATTAGGTTTACTTGGCATAAATAGAGAAATTAGGGCTAGTTTGAACCCAATTAAAAATTAGAACACGGCATTGATTAACTGTACATTATTTCATCACGTAGCGCACCTTAACGTTGCTTCGTTAATTGGAGTAGTACACTAGCCATTTCCTATCTGCAAACTTCATAACCCTGCCCTAGACATGACCACCATCTATTCTGACTTCTGTATAATTTATAATCATGCATCCTGGTGCGACATTTTAATCGCACAATAAACGTCGCAGACGTTATTCCCATATTCTAGAATAAATTCCAACTCTGTACCCTTGTGCGTTTCAATTGTAATTGGAGACATAATCTTGACCGTTTTGCACCACCCGAATTTTATTAATATTCTATACTATGCCCTCTACGTCCTAGACCCTTTGTCCCGCCTAATTTTATTTCCAGGTACTCCTAATTAATTCCGGAACATCGTGCGCAGTAATTTTAATTAATTAAATCTAATTTCTACCTTTGTACAATTTTTTCCAATTATTGGGCGCTTTTATGCGAAAACGCATCGAGGTGCCCCCATCATTGGACATTACGTGAAGAAACCCAACTTTCCCCTTCACCAGAATTTTTCCCTAATTTTTCGGGATGTGCAACGCGCGCACATTGTCCCCCATTTAAATTCTATCCTTGCATTTAATTAATGTGATTCTAGCCCTCCCAACATCCCCATATGAGCCCAAGGCCCAACCCAAGAGGGATGTTGACCAAGTCCAAAACCTAGGTCAAACATCAAACCCTAGGTCAACTCAAATTTCTACCTCTTTGCATATAAATATACTTTAAAATCCCTTTCAACTAAACAAAACCCAATGCAAATATTCAGCCGACTACTATTCATCCTCCCCCTCCTCCCTGTGCAGACCCGACCGGACCCCCTTCGCCAGGCAGTCCTTCGCCGGAGCGCCGCCGCCATTGCCTTATCTCCTTCCCCTCTTCTCCGCGACTTCCTCCACAAACCGACCGGATTAACCCTGAGCCACCCCTCTCATCTCCCCGGAGCAACCGTGCCGTCCACCACGACCTGGACTGGAGCTCCGCCTGCCTCTCCATCCCGAGCAGCTCCTAGCCGACCACCACCCTCGTCGACACTGCTCCGACTTCGTTCAGTCGATTCGATCGACGCACCCTCTCCTCCCTGTCATCTTCCCCGACCATCGAGTACTCCTCCCGCCGTTCCTCCACCGCCCTCGACGAACTCGACCCGCCTGAACGTTTTCTCCTCGACCTGCACCTCCATTGTCCCTCTCTGACCGTCGGAAGCCGACCAAGCATCGCTGTCCATCTTCTCCTCCGCGACATCCCCGCTGCTCCTGCCCGAACCTCGTCGACTCCTTCTCCTTCCCATCTTGCGAACACCTCAATCCCGAGCCGGCCATCTCCCCGACCGGAGCAGCCAGCCTCGCCTGAAGTCGCCATCCGCTGGATCTCGTCCTTCATCGACTGGACGACAGGAAACACCACCCCTGTTGCCATCCCCGCTTCCATGATGAGCTCAACAGCAACATCTCCGCCAGCCCCATCGATGACTAGCAACACCACCGCCATATCCAGACCTCCTCTCCCTGGCCGGATTCCGACGAACGTCGTAGTCCACACCTCTATCACCTACGACCATCATTGACCCCTCTCCACTCTCCTCCACCTTGGGCCACCTGAACCCTGGCCGGAGAGCCACCACCAGCATCATCATCGTCAACACGTTTCATTATCATCACCATCCTCACCCACTCTCATCATCACCACCATTCCCATATCATCTCCAAACCCTAGTCACATTATCCTCATCATTATCGTCCTCGTCATCATCATTGTCCACAACGTCGTCCTTGCCAAACATCATCACCTACATCATCGCCCTCGCCAACATCACCATCCTCACCATCGTCCATGATCATCATCCTAATCACTATAATCATGATCACCATTAACCATCACCTTAGTAACGTAATCATCACATTGGCATTATCCCCGTCATCATGTTTATCGTGGACCGACACCCTTGCCAGACAAAATGCAGCAGTCACCCCGATTCCCGTACCTGTGCACACTGCCCCGGAGACCTGTTGGATTATCTGCACAACTTCAGGAGCAGATTATTGGTGTTTCGCAGCCGCTTGCCAGGCAAGTATACCTTGCCTTTGTTATACTGTTTAAATTCTGTACATTAGATGCATGTTTATTATCTTAAATTATGCGCGTCCGAGAGAGACTCGGGTGCAGTCAACGGATGCGTTGACGTTAGGATAGTGTCTAACCTAGTGTCTAGTGGACCCACCTAAAGTGTGGAGTTATTGGTATGACTCCCAGGCCTTGACACATTTTCGTACACGTGTTGTGAGTCTCATGTAGGGCACGGTCCTGCGTATGTGGTTGGCCACCTGTACGTGTAGGCGTGCGACGGATAGGGTATAACTGCTAATAGTGATGCATGTTAGATGACTTAGCGGTTATTAGTAGGTGGAGCATAGACTGTCATGATACAATGGCCCGATCCTTGTCCTTGTTTGGTTGTAAGGATGGGCTACTGTTCTAGTGATAGACTATGACGCGTGTTGTGGATACAACATGCTTAGATCATTGGGCGGGGAGGACAACTTGTAGGCGTATGGGACACCCCACTTCCTTTACACTGATGCCACACTCGACGGAGTGATATGGACGATATATACTACACTGATGCCACACTCTTCGGGGTGATATGGACGATATATACTACACTGATGCCACACTCTTCGGGGTGATATGGACGTTATATTATACAGATGCCATGCTCTTCGGAGATGGACGTTATTACTGAGCACCCTCCTATGGGGGCATGTGTGGCATATATTAGCCAGTTGTCATGACTGGTGAATTACGTCAGCATATGTCTAGCCTACACTTTCCCATATACTCAAGTTATCCTCAAAGTGCATTTCACTTAGATGGTTAGGTCACCCTTGAGTTTTCACAGTATTTACTTTATGGCATGTGTTTAAGTATTCTTGTTATGTCCCTCTGAGGACCTGGTTCTCTTCCAGGTGTATCTGTTCATGAGTATTGCAGGAGCGCGGATCCGGACTGGTTGCGTACATTCCGAGGAGTTCTCTTCGAGCCTCGTGATTGTTAGAGGTTGTATTTATATTGTATGTATCTTGTTTATTCCTCATTCTAGTCCGGTAGTGGATTTGTTTCCATCCGACTACCCCCTTTAGGTGCTTTACATTGAGATCTAGTGCGGTTATTGATTATGTCCTTATATATGATTCTGTGGATGAGATTAGATTATACCATATGATTTGTGATGGATTTATACCACTGTGGATATTGTTATTCATATTACAGCGTACGTGTGTTATGGTTTCCATATATTGGAGTGCCATATTCATACGGCTGGCATGCTCACGTGTCCTAGTCCTACGTATTTTGGGACTGGGGCGTGACACATATTCTCTAAGTTTTTTAGTAACTCCGATGCTATAGATAGTATTCCAGCGAATCTACAACTCAATGCATCTGCCACAATATTCTCCTTGCCTGGTGTGTATGCGATGGTGAGGTTGTGATCTTTAATAAAATCAAGCCATCCCATCTGCCTCAAGTTTAATTCCTTTTGAATGAATATCTACTTGAGGATCTTGTGGTCCGTAAAGACCTCGTACGTCATACCATACATATAGTGCCGCCATAACTTTAGTGCAAATACAATCGCTGCCAATTCTAAGTCATGACTAGGGTAATTTCGCTCGTGGGCTTTAACTGTCTCGAGGCATACGAGATCACCCTTCCTTTTTGTATTAACACGCATCCCAAGCCCTAACCCAATGCATCGCTATAAATATGGAATTCCTTAGTTCCGTTTGGAAGTGCAAGTATTGGGACCAAGATAAGCCATTGTTTTAACTCTTGAAAGCAAGCCTCGTAGTCGTACGTCCAAGCAAACATGACTTCTTTCTAGTGAGACGAGTTAGAGGCGATACAATCTTTTTAAAATATTTCACAAACCATCGATAATAGCCCACCAAGCCGAGGAAGCTCCGAATCTCATTGGCTGACATGGGACACTTCTAATCAACAATTGCCTCAATTTACTTTGGATAAACAGTGAAACCATCTTCAGAAATAACATGCCCAAGAATGATACATTACACATCCAAAATTCATACTTACTTAGCTTCGCGTACAACTAATTCTCCCAAAGGGTCTGCAACACTGCTTGCAGATGCTCTACGTGCTCCTGCTTGCTCTTCGAGTAAACTAGGATATCATCAATGAATATTACCACGAACTTGACGAGGAATGATCTGAATATCCTATTTATCAAATTTATAAAAGCAAATGGGGGATTCATCAAGCCAAATTATAAACCCCCTATTTTTAGTTTTTAAATTTTAATTATGGGTATTATGTAATTATTGAGATTAAGGGAGATATTTCAGTAATTTTAACTAATTAGAATAAATGTTAAATTCATGAATAGATATTTTTGTATATTTAATTAATTATTAATATAGTACAAAAAATATATTTTTAGGTATACAACTATTAATAGAGTATTATAGAATTTTTCTAAAATTTATTGAAGCCCAAAACTATTTTTAGATGGCTATATAGGCATATACATATATTTGGTTATTTATTAAACCCTAAACCAACCCAAACCAACCCAACCCAAACCAAACCCACCCGAACCCAGATCCTAAACTAGATCTGAACCCGTACCCGTAAACCAATAACCCGTACCCCTACAGCAACCTACTGCTACAGTACCCCGAAACCCTCGTACCCCTCCAATTTCCCTCCTCTGAAACCGACGACAAACCCCTCCTTTACTCTCCAGTAACCTCCCCCCCCACCCTATATAAACACCACTAGAGCAAACCCTCACCACCATCATCTTCCCTTTCATTCCCGATAAGCCGCCGCCGACGTCGACCGTCGGACCGCCGTCGCAAGCCGCCAAGAGAAGGTCGTCCAATTCACGATCAGCAGCACACAACGAGGTACCCATCTTCTCTCCCATGTTTCTTCCTACATAGTAGACCTAACAGCGACCCGTCGAGTCCTATGAGAAAACCATATGACCTCCTTAAACCCTGTGTAATTAGTTTAATGTATTGTGTCTTGTGTCGATCATAAATTGTGACACAAAACAGGAAAAATGATCGAGTTTTGGGAACATAAACTGTTCCAAGTACGCGTGTTTGAGTCCCGTTATCTCCATAACGACACACGATACTAAAATTCTACTTGGACAGTAATTTAGACAACATAAACAAGTTTTAATCTCTTCAATTAGCTTATTTTATTGTTGATTATGATATAATTTAATTATTGTTCAAATCTGTCAAAAACTTGGTTTCTTAAACCTATATTTTCCCGAAACGGGGTACATCCTGCAAAATGAGGCAACTTTATCATATGCGAATTATACTGAAAGACGCGTATCATCAACGTAGACGTATAATATTTTATCAAAGTTGATTTGGATGTGCGTGCACACCGAAAATAACGCGTATCCATCGAAAAGTATCATATCGACCTGTTTGGACACTCGTCATAATTTTGTGTATGCCTGTCATTTCGTAACGAAACTTATGCCATCAGATTCAGAGTGTTACGCTAGTCCTGTGATCCAAGTTTGGTTTGATTCTGAGAACGTTCGTAAAATACCGTTTTGTGGGCCCCACGGTTTAACTTGACGGATGATTTCATGATCGGCTCATCAGAATCCAGTTCTGGACGTTCCGTTGGGTTTGTATCATCATTCTGGACTCGTAGACACTAAGTTTGACGAATTTGGAAAACTTTGTCTCTGGCACATTTTTTGGTGCGAAGTGGGCCACATGTAGATCGACCCAAAACTATCAATTCTGACCCGTGTACAAATTGGACTTATGGGTAGTCAATTCTAGCTATTTCAAGTATTCTGAGAACAATGGTGATGTTTGTTTCAGTATCTGGATGTGTACCTGGAGATTCGACTATTATAGGAGCAATTTACGGAGCTCAGAATCCAGGCAAGTGTACCTTGTCAACTTACAGTAGATCTTGTGATATTATTTGCTTATATTCTTTCTATATACTTCTGTGATGTACCTATTCAACCTAGTATCGTGCGATGTTGCTTAACGTTCGAACAAGATTCGGGTGTCGACGACGTACGCGGAGTCGTGTAACGTCATTTAGAGAATTGATTCCACGATCCTATCTTTACGTGCTTGCTTTACTAAGTACGTCATACCATAGGACACTTGACACTATTCATATGACAGAATCTTTTTTGAGTTATTCATGGTGATTCTATATAGGCTTACAGTATTCATGACATGAGACTTGCATATACATAGATATCATTATGACTCATTGTACTAGCTAGAGGCCATGATCTTGCATGTTATGGACATGAGACGTTGTAGACATGAGAAATGAGGTTACATTGGGTAGGGAGAGACACACAGGCTACAGGCTGATTATATATATATATACTTTACTACTGGAGGTGCTTTAGTCTCTGTATCATAGCTTGGCCCATTACGTGATATTACTTGCTGTTACGGGCTCCCGGACACAAAGCTTGTAGTGGTCTCAGCCTGAGTACTAGTAATGCTCTTATTTGCATTTCACATAACTGGTTACATAGTGTAAACTCCCTCGACCAAAAATTAGGGTTAATTAACTTAAATAGCCTAATTAGGGTTAACTTGATATAATTAAGATTTATTATATAGTATTATAATACCTGTGCAATAATTTGTTATTTTAGGATACTACCCTAGCTGCTACCCTAAAACAAATTCTACATACTTGGCCTAGACATGCTAACCCATCATAATAAACCAAGAGCAAACCCCGGATACTGATTTTCATGCCTGATTTTAGTCGCACAAAAGTCGTTACGAACATCCGTACGCAATTTAAATAAATTACGTAATTACGTTCATTGTCCGTTCCAATCAAAATTGAGACCCAATCTCGATCCGATTTGACCAACCCAGATCATGACATTATTGTACACTAAGCCTACCACACTAATGATCCTTGTCCAACCCAATTTAGACCCCCAGTTTTTATTAAATTAAATTAGAGACACCCGGTACCTTAATTATGAATTAATGTGGTGACCTAACCTCAATTGAATTAGATCCAACTCCAACCCAAACTCACACCCACACCCACAAGCCTCATACAAAATACCATACACCATCCTAGCCCAATGTAGAATACCAAACATGGTGTTTGTTTACATCAAATCCCCAATTTCAAAATCTGTGCAAATTCTAATTTAATCAGGGGCCTTTGTACAAAATTGCAATGAGGTGCCCCCCTCTCATTGGCCCAACCACATGGAGAAAGGAATTTCATTTCCTAACCGTTCACCATGCATTTTTCCCCCACTTCTCATGTACTTGTACCCCTTTATGAAGGGCACATCATGACCCTCTATTTAAATTGATAAATTCCTAGCCCTCCCCTCATCATGATGGACATCCCCAACTCCCCAAAAATAATACCCAGCCGGCCCTAATCCCTAGGCAGGATCCCCACTCTCTCTCCTACATATAGGGCATCATTCCACCTCATTTAATGCACACAAACCAAAGCATTCATTAAACAAAACCCTACTTCTCCCAAAACCCTTCATCAGCAACCCGACCCCTGCCCTTCACCCCGCCGCCCTATTCCGTCCGGCCACCGCCTCCAGCCACCCCCGTAGCCACCCAGTCCCCTTCGCCGACCTCCCCCCTACCTCCAGCCAACGCCACCCGCCGCCGGCAGCCACCACCAGGAGCTCCGTCCTCAACCCGAGCCATTCCTTCCCGCACACAAAACTGACCACCCGACCAGCTATAGCTCCGCCACCGCTGAACCTCCGGCCGCCCAACTTCACAGACCCCTCCCCCGGCCAACCACCTTCCTTCCCGTCAAGTTTCGCCGCCGGTCGACGCCGCAGCTGGCCGCAATCGCCCCCGCAGCGCAGACCGCTCCAGAACCGCTGTTGTAGCAGCCGACCACCCCGAGCCTCGCCGGAGCTCCGTCCGGCCACCTCCGCCGTCGACGGTCATCCACCGGGAAGCCCTCGACCTGGGCGTCGCTTAGGTACAGTATTTTATGTATAAATGTGTCACGCCCCAGTCCCAAAATGCCGAGGGACTGGAGATGCGTGGCAATGGCCAGCAGCACGCACCGATGGATAACCCAATTTAATGGAGCCATCAGGGCGTACTTAAGCTATAAATAAGGTCTACTACACAAGTCACACTAATCTCATCTATAAAGATAAGGAAATAAACTGCATAATCAAATGGAAATAATGTAGCAACATCATCACAGCAAGTCAGTCGGAGAAACAATCTGACTTAAGTCTGAATAAACCGGCTCTATAGGCTAGGAACAAAAGATGTAAACATGAAATAAATACTGAGTACTGGAACAAGCACTCAGGAGAAGTCCTCGACAGTCACCTCGTTTTCAGTGCTTGGTTCAGCTCCAGCAATAGCTTCAGCTCCTGTCCCGTATATCTCGGGATACTGCTCCTCAGCTAAACCTGGGGACATAATCCATTCCAGGTCCTCAGTGGACATAGCAAGGCACAAGATAAAAACAAGCCAACTGAATAAGCAGTGCAATAAATAAATGAACAGTAGGGTAAACTAAGTAACCATCTATGTGATATGCAAATGAGAGCAACACTAGTACTCAGGCTGAGACCGCTACAAGCTCTGTGTCGGGGAGCCGGTAGCAGTAATAATACGTAAAGGGTCTAGCTCTGCTGGAGAGTCTACAACCTCACAATAATAGTAGATATATATATAGAACAGCCTGTAGCCTGTGTGTCTTTTCCCACCCAATGTAATCACGCAAGCCATGACCATAACGTCTCATGTCCATGTCAGCGGGATTATAACTAATGCAACAAGTCATACTGTCTATAAATAAATAACTCTGTCAAGTCCTGTATCCTATTCAGAATCCCCACGAATAACTCAGGAAGATTCTGTCCATGATAGTGTCAAGTGTCCTGGGTTGTAGGGTACTTGAGAGGTCAAGTACAAAATAAGGGGATCGTAAATCCATCTCTAAATGACGAACCCAACACCATGTAAGGTGTCAGTACCCGACTATGATCGGACACTAGGTACGTCATACGTTCCCTAGGTTAAGCAGTTTAAAACAGTTTATATGAATTTGCACAAGAAATCCAGCAGAGTATTTTTACAGAAAATAATGACTGCAAGTTTGGCAAGGTGCACTTGCCTGAGGTTTGGATTCCACTTAGGTCCTGGTTTTGAAAATTTCCAGAGATGTCTCCGAAAGCTGAAATAAACAGTACCATCATGCTCAGAAGGTGTCAAACAGCTAGGATCGCCTGTCCTTGGGTCCAATTTGGAGACAAGGGCAAAAACGGCAATTTCGGCCCAAAATGGGGTCCACCAGTGGGCCCGCTTTGCACCGAAAAACGTGTCAGGGTCAATGGTCTCCAAATTCACCAAACTTAGTGTCAACAGGTCAGGAACGCTGATACGAACCCAACGGAACTTTCAGATTTGAATTCCGATGAGCCGATCACGAAATCGCCCGTCGAGCGGGGCCTGTGGGGCCCACGACACGCGATTTTGTCAACGTTCTCAGAATCGAACCAAACTTGACCCACAGGACCAGCGTATCGCTACGAGTCCGATGGCGCAAGTTTCGTCTCGATCCGACGTGTGTGCACGAAGTTAGGGTGAAATACAGAAAAGGCGGATACGGAGCGATGTCCGCGGATACGCGTTGATTCCGGTGTGCACGCACACCCGAATCAGCTTCCGCAAAATCCCACACGTCCGTATCGACGAGGCGCACGTATCTGTGAAGACCGCACACGACCAAGTCGTCCCGTTTGGCGGGGCGCACTCAGTTCCGGGGTGAAACAGGGTCTAGTTTTTCCTGTTTTTGGATCGCGGTGTGCGATCACCACAGGACGCGATGCCTCGAGCGGTTTGTCCGGGCACCGAGAGGGTCATACAGGCTTCGCGTAGAAATTTACAAAATCGAAAACGGAGATCCGAGTTGCAAGATACGAGTACCTGAAGGGGACCCGAGAAACCGGGGTTTTCTGTGTCCGAATCGTGTCCTGGACACGTGTCCTCGGCTAGGGCTAGGGTTCAGGGCTGTGTCCGCGTGTTCGGGGCTCTGGGGGACTGGCCGACGGTCGAGGCGACTCGGGGCGGTGGCCGCGGCTCTGCCGGAGGGGCTGGGCGGCGCCGAAGGGGTCGGCCGGCAGCTCGAGCAGCGGGGAGGGTTCCTGGAGGCCGGGGTCGGCTCCGCCTGGGGGAGGAGGAGGAAGGGGAAGGGGCGCTGGAGGTCACGGCGGGGAGGAGGACGGCTGAGAGGGAGGTGGCGTGGGGGTCTCGGTCGTCGGAGGGGCTCGCCGGAGATCGGGGTAGTTAGGGTTAGGGTTAGGGTTCGAGTTTGGGGGAGGAAGAGGGCGGAGGAGGAGGATATATATAGGGGGCTGTGGGAGGGCTGGCCGGGGCGTCGTGGCCGAGGGATCCGGGGGGCGTCGTGGGGAGGTTCTCCGGCCACGTCGCCGAAGAACGCGGCCGGATTCCGCGGGGTCGAACGTGGGAGAGGGTGACAGGGGCGGGTGATGGAGCGGGTCGGGTCGGGCGGCGGGCTCCGGGTGAGCGGACCCGCCCGACCCGCTAGGGGTTTGAGGCTGGGTCTCTAATGGGCTCGGCCCACTGGGCCGGGCCGGGCCCCTAAACCAGAATAAAATTAATAATAAAAATATTTAATTAATAAATAATTTAGAAAAATAGTTTTTAAGCTTTTAAAAATAGGTCCGATGCCCAATAAAATCCCAGAAAATTACCCTAAGTCCGGTTTTCTATTTTACACCATAAAATCATATTTTTATTTCATTTTAATGTTATTTATTGGCAATTAAAAAATTACAAACTCATCACAGGTCCTATGTAAATTCTTGAAAAATGCTTTTTAAATCCCAAAATTGATTTAAAAATATGAAAAAAATTTAGGGTGTTTACAATCTACCCCCCTTAAGAGGATTGCGTTCTCGCAATCGAAGGGTAACTATAAAGGCAAGATTTACATAATTAAAGAATGCTTAGGTTCTACCTGATTCTGCAAATAGGTGTGGATAACGCTGCCGCATAACATCTTCTCGCTCCCAGGTCGATTCGCCAGGAGAGTGCTGTTTCCAAGCTACTCAAACCAGCCTGATTGTCTGCCCACGCAGTGTCTTCTCGCTGGTGTCGAGTATCCCCACTGGCTGCTCTTCGTATCTCAGGCTAGGTCCCACCGAGATCTCAGAATGATCAACTATATGACCTGGGTCCGTCACATATCTCCTCAATTGTGAGACGTGGAATACGTCATGCACTCCCTCTAAGGATGGAGGTAATGCGAGACGGTAAGCCACCTCACCAATGCGCTCCAAGATATCAAATGGCCCAATGTACCTTGGGCTTAACTTGCCTCTGCTGCCGAATCTGGTGGGCGAGATCCTCAAAAATATATGCTCTCCTTCCTTGAACTCCAGGGGTCGTCTGTGTGCATCGGCCCAGTGCTTCTGTCTATCCTGGGCTGTACGGAGATGGTTCTGAATCTGTTTTACTTTCTTTACTGTCTCTGTTACCAACTCTGGACCCAGTATTTGACGTTCGCCAACGTCGCTCCAGCATACAGGCGATCTGCACTTCCTTCCGTACAACGCCTCGAAAGGTGCCATCTGAATGCTTGCCTGATAGCTGTTGTTGTAGGAGAACTCCACTAAGTACAGATGATCTTCCCAAGATCCTCCAAAGTCCAGTATACAAGATCGCAGCATATCTTCTAGGATCTGAATTGTGCGCTCTGACTGTCCGTCTGTCTGAGGATGATAGGCAGTACTGAACTTGAGCCTGGTATCGAGACTCTCTTGCATGCTTCGCCAGAAGTGAGAAGTAAATCTCGAGTCTCGATCTGATACAATACTAACCGGCACTCCATGTAATTTTACGATCTGACGCATATACATGTCGGCTATTACTTATGTGGATTGTCCGACTCTGAACGGCAAGAAGTGAGCCGACTTAGTGAGCCGATCCACGATGACCCACACTGCATCCTTACCACTAGGGCTTCTTGGAAATCCAGTGACGAAGTCCATGGTAATATGCTCCCACTTCCATTCAGGGATGGGAAGTGGCTGCAACATACCTGCAGTCCTTTGGTGCTCGGCCTTCACCTGCTGGCAGACTAAGCATTTTGCCACAAAGCGGGCAATCTCCCTTTTCATTCCATGCCACCAGTAATATTGTCTCAAGTCCCGGTACATCTTGGTTCCTCCTGGATGAACCGAGTATATGGAGCTATGGGCTTCTGTCATCAACTCCTGCCTTAATTCTCCATTTGGAACACATAGGCGATTTCCGCACCTTAATGTTCCGTCCTCGTGGATGCGAAGTCCCGTCTGCAAGCCTGCTTCTGTTCTCTCTTTCAGCCTTCGAAATCTGGCATCATTAGGCAAAGCTTCCTTGATTCTCTCCACCAGCGATGACTTTACTTCAAGGTTAGCCAGCAACCCATTTTGTCCAGGTAGAACAACCTCTATCTGAAGATCTTGCAAGTCTTGTAATAGCTGAGGCTGCTCCGTCAAGAAATAAGCCGAGGGTTTTCTGCTGAGGGCGTCGGCTACAACATTTGCCTTCCCCGGGTGGTACTGCAGATCGATGTCAAAGTCCACCATCAACTCAAGCCAACGCCTTTGCCTCATATTGAGCTCCTTCTGTGTATAAACATACTTCAAGCTCTTATGATCAGTGAATATCTCGACCTTTTCTCCATACAGATAATGTCTCCAGATCTTCAAGGTAAAAATTACTGCAGCTAGCTCCAGGTCGTGCGTCGGGTAGTTCTTTTCGTGGACCTTCAGCTGCCTCGACGCATAAGCGATAACCTTGCCATGTTGCATCAAGACACAACCTAGTCCACTACCGGACGCATCACTGTAAACAACAAAACCTCCTGACCCTGAGGGAAGAGTCAAGACTGGTGCTGTTGTTAGATGCCTCTTCAATTCTTCAAAGGCATGCTGGCATTCTTCCGTCCATATGAACTCATGATCCTTCCGTGTCAGCTTAGTCATCGGCTCTGCGATTCTTGAAAAATTTTCTACGAACCGCCGGTAATACCCAGCAAGTCCAAAAAAACTTCTCACTTCCGCCACAGAGGTAGGGGTAGGCCAGGTTTCTATAGCAGTGACTTTTTCTGGGTCCACAGACAGTCCTTCTCCCGAGATAATATGTCCTAAGAATGGCACCTTGTCCATACAGAACTCACATTTGCTGAGTTTGGCATACAGCTTCTCCCTTCTCAAGGTTTCTAGCACAATTCTAAGGTGTTCCTCGTGCTCTTCATGGTTCTTAGAGTAGATTAGGATATCATCAATGAATACCACCACGAACTTATCCAAGTACTGATGGAAGACCCCGTTCATCAAACTCATAAATACGGCGGGTGCGTTGGTTAAACCAAACAGCATAACTAGGAACTCATAATGCCCATACTTAGTTCTGAAGGCCGTCTTTGGGATATCTTCCTTCTTCACCCTAATCTGGTGATAACTGGATCTAAGGTCAATCTTTGAGAATACCTTAGCACCACTCAACTGGTCAAACAAATCATCAATGCGTGGTAGTGGGTACCGATTCTTAATAGTTACAGCATTAAGGGCTCTGTAATCAATGCACAGCCGTACAGATCCGTCCTTCTTGGGTACAAAAAGTATAGGTGCTCCCCATGGTGAAACACTGGGCCGGATAAATCCCTTCTCCAGAAGGTCGTCAACTTGTGTTTTCAGCTCCACTAACTCCTTAGGTGCTAGCCGATATACCGATAAAGTGATAGGTTCGGCTTCTGGAGTTAGGTCTATTGTGAATTCTATCTCCCGATCAGGTGGTAAACCCGGAAGGTCGTCGGGGAATACATCCACAAATTCTGTTATGACTCTTGGGTAACTTGAATCTTCTTCTACAGTTAATACCCTAAAAGTTGGCTGGACCCCTTGTTCTACAGCTCCTCATAGAAATTCAAACTCAGGAAGGCTAGGGGGGTCTAAATATCACTTTTCCAAGCCGGCAATCCAGTGTCGCATGGTACTGACTTAACCAGTCCATACCAAGTACAACATCGTAATCAGGCATAGAAAAGATCAGAAATTGGGCTCGCATCTCTCGGCCACAGACTACTACCGAACACGATCTACAAGTATCACTAACCGGGATAATTCCACCTCCCGTTAGTATTCTCTTCATCTTCGAGAGAGGTGCGGTAGCTATTCTATGTGTGGCTACGAAGCTAGCAGCAATAAATGAATGCGAAGCTCCAGAATCAAATAATGCTACAGCAGGAATTGAAGCTACTAATATGGTACCTGCTATCACTTCGCCTGCAGTAGCTTCCTCAGTGACTGCTAGTGCATATGCCTGACCTCGTCCCTGAGCGGGACCCCTTTGCTGACGAGCTTGTTGGAACAGTGCTGCCTGAGGTGGTAGAGGTGGCCTGGCTCCTCCAGGCCCTGTCTGTGTTGCTCCCCCAGCTGGAAGAGCTGCAGGTGGAGCTGGTCGATTCGGAACTCCCTTTCGACGTTCCGAGCAGTCCTTTGAGAAGTGTTGTCCAGATCCGCAAACCAGGCAGAGTTCCAGCTTGCGTCGACATTCCTTTTCAATATGTCCTACCTTACTGCAGTAGTGGCAAGTAGGCAGGTTCTTAGTTGCTGCTCTTGGAGGCGGGCTCTTCTGGGGCCGTTTAGCAGATTCCCCTGGTGATGACTTGGACGGTGCTGAGGAGAAGGGACGTTTCAGGCTTGATTCCCTCCGAGTAACGCGCTCCAGCCGACGTGCTGCAGCTAGGACGTCGGTGTAGGAGGTGGGCGCGACCGATCCGATTAACTTCTGAAGCTCGAACCTGAGCCCATCAAAGAACTTCTCCGCCTTCTCCTCTTCGGTAGAAATTAGCGAAGGGGCAAAGCGGCTCAGGCGAATGAATTCGGTGTTATATTCCTCCACCGTCATGTTGCCCTGGATCAGGCGGTTGAATCTGTCTCGGAGTTCTGACCGAGCCACAGCAGGGATGTACATTTCCTGGAAGAGTCTGGAGAACTCCTCCCAGGTAACCTGATCATGTCCGAGCCTTCTTTCTTCGGACAGCCACCAATGATGCGCGTTGTCCGTCAGTTGCATCCTGACGGCAGTCATCCATTTGTCCCTTGGTAGTTCGGCGGCCTCCAACTGATGCTGTGTGTTTGTAAGCCATTCATGCACTTCAGTTGGTCCTTCCTTGCCCGAGAAGGTACGGGGCTTGAGTTGATGGAAATCCGTAATAGATCCCGTCGTTGGCCGCCTATTTGGTGGATTTGCATGCTCCAATGCTGCGACCAGGCTGTTCCTTAGGTTCTCGGCCTCTCGGCGTTGGGTCTCCTGTTGAATCTGTTGTTGTGCCTGCATCATGGCGTAGAACATCTGGAACATTTGCTGGCCGTCCATTGCCTGTCCTGGGGGAAAGACAGGCATCGTTAGAGGGAACTGGGGAGGAGGCGGAATGTCATCACGCCTGAACCTGGAACTTGGCTGGCCAGTTTGATTGCTTTGAGAGGATTGTCCTCTAGTATCTGGCGTCGTTCCAGCCTTGCAGGTAAACCCTGCTTCAGTCGGTGTACCCAAGGGGGTCTCGTTACCATGTCCGGGATCCATTTCTCTGCATCAAAAGAAAACAATGAGAACGCACAGAGGAATCAAAACAGGATGCAATTCAAGCAATTAAATTGAATTCGACATAGAGTTCAAAAACGATTCAATAAATGGATGAGATCCTATAAATTATCCTATCTTATTGCAGGCCTGTTCGGTCCCTAAGTTGAAACCGAACAATTTAGTTTAGACCTGCATGGGCCTCCACGAAAACCATGTCACGCCCCAGTCCCAAAATGTCGAGGGACTGGAGATGCATGGCAATGGCCAGCAGCACGCACCGATGGATAACCCAATTTAATGGAGCCATCAGGGCGTACTTAAGCTGTAAATAAGGTCTACTACACAAGTCACACTAATCTCATCCATAAAGATAAGGAAATAAACTGCATAATCAAATGGAAATAATGTAGCAACATCATCACAGCAAGTCAGTCGGAGAAACAATCCGACTTAAGTCTGAATAAACTGGCTCTATAGGCCAGGAACAAAAGATGTAAACATAAAATAAATACTGAGTACTGGAACAAGCACTCAGGAGAAGTCCTCGGCAGTCACCTCGTCTTCAGTGCTTAGTTCAGCTCCAGTAATAGCTTCATCTCCTGTCCCGTATATCTCGGGATACTGCTCCTCAGCTAAACCTGGGGACATAATCCATTCCAGGTCCTCAGTGGACATAGCAAGGCACAAGATAAAAATAAGCCAACTGAATAAGCAGTGCAATAAATAAATAAACAGCAGGGTAAACTAAGTAACCATCTATGTGATATGCAAATGAGAGCAACACTAGTACTCAGGCTGAGACCGCTACAAGCTCTGTGTCGGGGAGCCGGTAGCAGTAATAACACGTAAAGGGTCTAGCTCTGCTGGAGAGTCTACAACCTCACAATAATAGTAGATATATATATAGAACAGCCTATAGCCTGTGTGTCTCTCCCCACCCAATGTAATCACGCAAGCCATGACCATAACGTCTCATGTCCATGTCAGCAGGATTATAACTAATGCAACAAGTCATACTGTCTATAAATAAATAACTCTGTCAAGTCCTGTATCCTATTCAGAATCCCCACGAATAACTCAGAGAGATTCTGTCCATGATAGTGTCAAGTGTCCTGGGTTGTAGGGTACTTGAGAGGTCAAGTACAAAATAAGGGGGTCGTAAATTCATCTCTAAATGACGAACCCAACACCACATAAGATGTCAGTACCCGAATATGATCGGGCACTAGGTACGTCATACGTTTCCTAGGTTAAGCAGTTTAAAATAGTTTATATGAATTTGCACAAGAAATCCAGTAGAGTATTTTTACAGAAAATAAGAAAATAATGACTGCAAGTTTGGCAAGGTGCACTTGCCTGAGGTTTGGATTCCACTTAGGTCCTGGTTTTGGAAATTTCCAGAGATGTCTCCGAAAGCTGAAATAAACAGTACCATCACACTCAGAAGGTATCAAACAGCTAGGATCGCCTGTCCTTGGGTCCAATTTGGAGACAAGGGCAAAAACGGTAATTTTGGCCCAAAACGGGGTCCACAAGTGGGCCCGCTTTGCACCGAAAAATGTGTCAGGGTCAATAGTCTCCAAATTCACCAAACTTAGTGTCAACAGGTCAGGAACGATGATACGAACCCAACGGAACTTTCAGATTTGAATTCCGATGAGCCGATCACGAAATCGCCCGTCGAGCGGGGCCTGTGGGGCCCACGACACGCGATTTCGTCAACGTTCTCAGAATCGAACCAAACTTGACCCACAGGACCAGCATATCGCTACGAGTCCGATGGCGCAAGTTTCGTCTCGATCCGATGTATGTGCACAAAGTTAGGATGAAATGCAGAAAAGACAGATACGGAGCGATGTCCGCGGATACGCGTTGATTTCGGTGTGCACGCACACCCGAATCAGCTTCCGCGAAATCTCACACGTCCGTATCAACGAGGCGCACGTATCTGTGAAGACCGCACGCGACCAAGTCGTCCTGTTTGGCGGGGCGCACTCAGTTCCGGGGTGAAACAGGGTCTGGTTTTCCCTGTTTTTGGATCGCGGTGTACGATCACCACAGGACGCGATGCCCCGAGCGGTTTGTCCGGGCACCGAGAGGGTCATACAGGCTTCGCGTAGAAATTTACAGAATCGAAAACGGAGATCCGAGTTGCAAGATACGAGTACCTGAAGGGGACCCGAGAAACCGGGGTTTTCTGTGTCCGAATCGTGTCCTGGACACATGTCCTCGACTAGGGCTAGGGTTCAGGGCTGTGTCCGTGTGTCCGGGGCTCTGGGGGACTGGCCGACGGTCGAGGCGACTCGGGGCGGTGGCCGCGGCTCTGTCGGAGGGGCTGGGCGGCGCCGAGGGGGTCGGCCGGCAGCTCGAGCAGCGGGGAGGGTTCCTGGAGGCCGGGGTCGGCTCCGCCTGGGGGAGGAGGAGGAAGGGGAAGGGGCGCTGGAGGTCACGGCGGGGAGGAGGACGGCTGAGAGGGAGGTGGCGTGGGGGTCTCGGTCGTCGGAGGGGCTCGCCGGAGATCGGGGTAGTTAGGGTTAGGGTTCGAGTTTGGGGGAGGAAGAGGGCGGAGGAGGAGGATATATATAGGGGGCTGTGGGAGGGCTGGCCGGGGCGTCGTGGCCGAGGGATCCGGGGGGCGTCGTGGGGAGGTTCTCTGGCCACGTCGCCGGAGAACGCGGCCGGATTCCGCGGGGTCGAACGTGGGAGAGGGTGACAGGGGCGGGTGATGGAGCGGGTCGGGTCGGGCGGCGGGCTCCGGGTGAGCGGACCCGCCCGACCCGCTAGGGGTTTGAGGCTGGATCACTAATGGGCTCGGCCCACTGGGCCGGGCCGGGCCCCTAAACCAGAATAAAATTAATAATAAAAACATTTAATTAATAAATAATTTAGAAAAATAGATTTTAAGCTTTTAAAAATAGGTCCGATGCCCAATAAAATCCCAGAAAATTACCCTAAGTCCGGTTTTCTATTTTACACCATAAAATCATATTTTCATTTCATTTTAATGTTATTTATTGGCAATTAAAAAATTACAAACTCATCACAGGTCCTATGTAAATTCTTGAAAAATGCTTTTTAAATCCCAAAATTGATTTAAAAATCTGAAAAAAATTTAGGGTGTTTACAAAATGTTAGTATTTATACATGTATTTTATGTTGCAAGGGTGTTATACATATAGTTTTTGTATTTTCAGTATTAATACGTATTCTGTATAAAATATAAATACCCTGTATAAATAGTATAAATATACATACATGCTATATTTCTTTGTATACTTTATATATATCAGTAAATATAAGTATATGATATACTGTATATTATACTTATATTATTTATAAATACATATTATGTATATAAATACCTATTGTATATATATATATATATATATATATATATATATATATATATATATATATATATATATATATATATGTATGTATGTATGTATATTTGTATTATATGTAGAATATTAAATATTTAATATATATTGTGTTTATATATATATTTTTTTGTGATTTTGTATATTATATGTAATATAATTGTTATATCATATATTTGTATTTAAATACCTAGTATGTATATGTATATATATATATATATATATATATATATATATATATATATATATATATATATATATATATATATATATATATATATATATATATATATATATATATATATATATATATATATATATATATTTAATATACATTTTATGATATTTTGTGTATATATAAGTATGTGTGTATTTTGTGTAATTAGTGTATTTAGAGCAATAAATATATGTATTGTATACATTTATATGTATATATTAAAATATATTGTGTACATAGTATATCAATACGGGTATATATATATATATATATATATATATATATATATATATATATACTTGTGAATATTAAAATGTGTATGAATATATATATATATATCTAAATATATATAAAATTATGTTATGTATATTTACTTATATACAAAATTACTATTTAAATACAAATAAATATGATTGTGTATATTTATTTGTGTACATAAATTATAATTAAATATATGTTTATGTGTAAATATATGAATTTATGATTATTACCAATTATGTACATATATTTAATATGTGTATTATTAGAGTATTACTAAATAATATATAGGTGCTATTTTTGTACTATTAAACATACATATTATTTTAATATATTTAAATATGTTTTAGTGTACATCTATATATATTTGTAATAGCTATATATAATATACAGTCCAGACCCTGTGTCAGCTATAGTTACAAGTAGTGTGTCTTAGTCGTGCTATTGTAGCGACTAATATTGTCATTATTATATCATATATAGGACTGCTGGACAGTACAGCCGAGGCTTCAGGAGCAGGACTTTGGCTTTCGCAGCTACCCGGGACAAGCAAGTATACCATGCTGGATTACTGTTTAAATTAAATAAAATATTGCAATATACATAAACTGTGTGCGTCCGAGATTGACTCGGGTGCAGTCGACAATGCGACGATGAATAGAGTACTTGACCTAGCTGCTAGCTGACTCACCCACTACTGTGAAAATATTTTGATATCTTCCTAGACTGTGACACTTACACGTATCATAATGGTACATTCATTATTGGGATGCGGGTCTGCGTACCCAATTCGCTATCGGTACGTACGACATGCATCACGGACTAGCTTGTATTCTAGAGTAATATAGTTAAATGAAACTTGGCATATAGATACGGCACACTCACGTCGTGTATTCGACTTGCGTATCTACATTGGGCGGGAAGGACAACTGATAAACGTATGAGATACACACATCAGACTCCGTGGTATCCAGAGGAACCACAGACCCGATGACTTCCTATATTCAGACACCGCGCTCTACAGAGTATTACGGACATATATACATTTCAGATACCACGCCCCTTAGAGTGTTGGACGTTATATATATACAGATACCTCATTCTTCGGAATGATGGACGTTGCAGATACCACACTCTAGAGGACGTTGGACGTTATGCCTACACCTACCTATATATTCTGAGGTTGTCCTTACATTGCATTCACTTAGATGGTTAGCACACCCTTTTTATTTTTATTCAGTACTATATCTGGCATGCATATTGTATCTTGTTACGTCCCTCTGAGGACCTGGTTATCTTCCAGATCTAGACGAGGCCTATTACCCCACAGTGTACGGGCCAGGTGTGGAGACGAGGTTTGCTCTTGACGAAGAGCTTGAGGTTTTACCATCGGAGTACCCCTGATCATCTTGGTAGGCCTTTCTCCTATGACTGGAGCTCCTTACCTAGTTAGCAGTTGTTTCAATCACTCTTATTATCAGTACTCTTATTTCAGACTATCAGTACTTTATCTCCAATATTTGTAGTGGGTTTGTTCCCACCGGACATATTTCAGTTGTACTATGTCATTCAACTATGTTCTTATATTCCAGTCTTTCATTTCAGTATTTTACTTGTTGTTTGTGGATGAGATTAGACACTGCCTGTTGTTGATATTAGACTTGTTAGATTTAGGACAGCGTAGCATGCTTCGCCAGGATCCATTAAATTGGGATATCCTCGGAGACGTGTCAGCTGGCCAATACCACGTGGCATGGTTCCATATATTTTGGGACTGGGACGTGACATGGTTTTAGTGGTGGCCCATGTAGGTCTATAACATCAAATTTTTATCGCTTGTGGTATGGTAACGTGCCCAGCGAGCCTGCAATAGGATAGAAATTACTAGGTCTCATCCACTTGATTACGCCTTTGAACCTCTTCCGTATTTTAAAATATCTGCATCCTGTTTGATTGATTCTGTACTCTTTTAATAAAGTTCTATCTCTTACAGCGAGATGAACCTTCGCAGCAGACGTGAGATACTTGGTGCATAGTGCCACCCGTAGCACAAAGGGAGGAGACGTCTCCGGGACCACCCAGAGAGCAGCCTCAGCCAGAGGCACAGGTGATCCCTCAGGCCCCGATGATGTACTGGCATCAGATATCTCCCGACGAGAGGACGCAGCAGCCCGAGGGCCAGACATCACAGACGATACCGAGGCAACACTTCGAGAGGCAGACCTCGAGGGCGACACCGATACCGCAGTACGAGAGGCCGGCACCTGAGGAGACACCAAGGAGACAGCCGGAGGTACCACTTCCACCACCTCCACCGTTTCTACCTCAGATGCCACCAGCGGAGGGACAGCCCCAGATGATGCAGTTCTTCCAGATGATGATGCAGGCCCAGTGGCAACAGACAGAGACCCTGAGACAGGGCCTGATGGCAGTACTAGAGAGGGCACCTGCCCAAGCAGCAGTACCAGCACCTGTACCTGTCCAGCAAGTGGGCACGGTACGAAGCTTCCGACAGATGGGCCCGGGAACCTTCTCGGGCAAGGAGACTGCAGAGGAGACCTCAGACTGGGTCTCCAACACTGAGATGCTGTTAGAGGGTTCGCAGCTACACCCCGACCTCTGAATGAGCGCGGTGAGGGCCCAACTCACAGGCAACGCCCATCACTGGTGGGACTCTATGGAGCGCAGCATCGGTAGACAGCAGACTTGGAAGGAATTTCTGGAACACTTCAATACGAAGTATTTTTCCTCTACGGTGAGGAACGCCCTGTACTCTCAGTTCCTGCACCTGGAGCAAGAGAACCTGACCGTGGACGCCTACGACGGGGAGTTCAGCAGACTCAGCCGATTCGGTGCAGCCCTGATCCCCAACGACCTGGAGAAGGCCAGGAGATTCCACCATAGCCTCTCTCACGAGCTGCAGAGGTACACCACTACCCAGGCGAGGATCTCTTATGAAGAGGTCCTATCAGAGGCGAGGATCCAGGAGGCTATAGGCGGAGGAGCGAGACGTTCCAGCACGAAAGTACCAGCCAGAACCCAGCAAGGAGCAGGAGGACCGATCCGCCATCCAGGAGCGCAGGCGCAGCAGAGGACAGTGCCGTACCAGCAGAAGGAGCTTCCGACCTGTCACTTCTGTGGCAAGAGGGGACACGTCATCAGAGACTGCCGAAAGAAGCTCGGGCTCTGCATGGTCTGTGGAGCCAGCCAGCACCTTGCTAGAGACTGCCCCCAGCGCAGAGATGTAGCACCCCAGACTGGGCAGAGGCCAGCAGCACCACCCTTGAGGATACTACCCCCAGCAGGAGGTCAGCGTCCACCAGCTACCGAAGGATAGCAGAGAGGACCACCCTTGGTCCCACAGGAGGCACACTTTAACCAGGCCCGACAGCAGGCAGGAGGGCAGAGGCGCGGGCAAGCCTTTGCTTTAGCTTCTATCGAGGAGGAACCGGAAGGGGAGGCTATTACAGGTATAATTCTAGTTGCATCATTACCTGCAACTGCGCTGTTTGATTCTGGAGCTACACTGTCATTTATATCTAGTAGCTTCGTAGCAATGCATAGAGTAGCAACCTCCCCCTTACCTAAGAGTTGGAAGATACTTACCGGAGAAGGCATCGTACCGGTTACTAGCACCATTAGAACGTGCTCGGTAGTAGTTTGTGGTAGAGAGATGAGAGCGTGATTGTTGGTACTCCCAATGCCAGCTTTCGACGTAGTTCTGGGCATGGACTGGTTAAGCCAGTACAATGCCGTACTAGATTGCCGGAAGGGTAGCGTTACTTTTAGACTGCCAGGACACCCAAAGTTCGAATTCATGCGAGGCACCATCGAGCGAGGAGTAGAACACGCAGCTAGAGCTTACATGGCGATGGAAACGGCACCCCCAGAAATCGTTGCAGAGTTCGAGGATGTTTTCCCAGAGGAGTTGCCAGGCCTACCGCCTGATAGAGAGGTGGAGTTCACCATTGAGCTAGTACCTAGAGCAGCACCGGTGTAAACCCCCTCACCCAAAATTAGGGCTACTTGGATTAGATAGTAAAATTAGGGCTAGTTTGAACCAATTTGAATTAGAACGCGGCATTTATTTAGTTATGCATTAATTTATATCGTGAAGCGCATATTACCGTCGCTTCTATAATTGGAGCACCTCACTAGCCATTGCCTTCCAACAACTTCACAACCTCAACCTAGGCATGCCCGCCTACTATTCTGACCCTTGTACATTGCTCCCTTGTGCTACATTTTTAGTCGCACGATAAATATCGCGGACGTTATTTCTTAATTCGAAATAAATTCCAACTCAGAACCCTTGTGTGTTCCAATCGAAATTGGGGACACAATCTTGACCGTTTTGTATAAACTAAATTTTATTAATATTCTGCACTGTCCCCTCTACGCTCTGACACTTGTGCCTCGCCTAAATCTAATCCCATGTACTCCTAATTAATTCTAGAACATCGTGCGCGTTCCGATTAAATTAATTAAATCCAATTTTCGCTTTTGTGCAATTTTCCACTTGTTGGGGGCTTTTATGCAAAAAATGCACTAAGGTGTCCCCACCCTTGGACAATTCACAAAGGAATCGATTTTTCCCTTCATGTGGATTTTTTTCATAATTTTCTGGAATTTCAAACGCGCAACATCGCCCTCTATTTTAATCCAACCCTTGCAATTAAATAATTATAATTTGTAGCCCAACATCCTCATGTGAGGCCAAGAACCACTCCAAGGATTGTAGACCAAGGCCCAAGCCAAAGAGTGTTGACCAAGCCCATTGACCTAGGTCAAACCCCAAACCCTAGCTCACATGTATATATATACAAATTTCCTCCCCTTTTCTATTGGAAACCCATCCCTAACCTATTCCCATAGCCGATACCACTTTCCCCTTCCTCCTCCAGCGCACCATCGTTGACATCTCATCATTCACAGTACCATAAAAAGCACCAAACCCTAACCCTTGTTCTCTCCCTCCTACATTCTTTCGGAAGGAATCTAGGGCATCGTCGATTTCGACACATGGAAGCGCACAGTGCTTTTCGATCGGCTTCGGTTTACTGCAAACTTGAGGGATTCGGCTTGAGATCCGGCGTCCCGTCGGCTCACCGGGCCAATTTCTTGAGCGTTGACGCATAGTGCACTCAATCCAGCAGATCCCCATCGGGTTACTCCTCAACCTCTCTATCAAAGCATGGTCTTAGGAGATCAGTTGTGATACCCTCGAGAAGGAATTTTAGGATTAGGGCATCCTTGACTTCTTTCTCGTCTAATTCTTCTGAGTCTTCTTCGATTGCGCCCCTCCAGATGGAATCGCCCGTCGGACAGTTCCTATCTCAGATCCTTCCCAATCATCCATATCTCCTACCAGCTACTGTCGACCAACAGCTACAGCAGCAGCAGATTGACCGAGAAGCTGAGAAGAAAGAAGAGGAGCCCTCCTCTACAGGCACTGACCTTGTCTTGTACAAGAGGATCGCTGAAGTAAAAGCCAATGATCGGAAAAGAGCTCTAGAGGAGATACTTTATGCTGTGGTTGTCCAAAAGTTCGTGGAAGCTGATGTTTCACTCGTTCCTTCTTTACCTGCAACATCTGATCCATCTGGGAGAGTTGATGTATCGTCGTCTGGAAATGATAAGCTCAAAAGGCTTCACTCTTCAGAGGCTTATGAGATGATTAAGAATCATCTTTCCCTTATATTAGATCAGCGGTTGGATGATGGAAGCGCCGTAACACCAATCACTAAGCTCAGGGTTGGGCAAGTCTACGCTGCCTCCATTATGTATGGCTACTTCCTTAAGAGGGTGGACCAGAGGTTTCAACTTGAGAAGTTTATGAAGATACTTCCTTGGGGAAATGAAGACCAGGACTCCTCCATTAACGAGTCTCGACCATTTGTTGAGAAATCTCACCCAAAGGCCCCTTCCTGGTCAGCAGGCCGCCATCACCACCATCATCCCTAACACCATCACCACAACCCCTCATCACTATCATCATCAACACCATCGTGCACATCTACGTCCTCGTCATCATCATCGCCATCACCGTCATCGTCGTCAACCTCTCTTCGTCGTCGTCCAGCCGATCCTGTGCACGTACTCCGAGGTATGAACCTGTTTCGTCTTCTTCTTGTTATGTGAGTTTGTGTGTGTGCCAGTAGGATATTAGTATTGCTTATTGACTGTTAGTTGACATCAGGCCCTGAGTCGGTGAACCCAAATGCGTGTACATATATGTACGCGTATTATTCATTGGTATATATATTTATATAGATACTTAGTACATGTACTCATTGGTATGTATATTTGGGTGATATATATATAAATATATAAATATATGGTATGTACATAAATTGTAAGTAATTAAATACTATGCTAAATAATAATTAGGACTATATATATCCAGACTGTACGACCCTAGGACACCGTGGACTGTCCCGTACTTACCTTGACCATGTTGACCCTAAGGATTTGTGAATTACCTGCCTTGCCTACATTAACATACTGGCGTAGACACCTGTCAGTTAGGCGACCCATTGGATATTTATTTTAGTACTTTATTGGATGTGTTTAAGTATCTTGTTATGTCCCTCTGAGGACCTGGTCCGCTGCCAGGTGTACCTGTTCTTGAGTATTTGCAGGAGCGCGGATTTAGATGGTTGAGTATGCTTCGTGGATGTCTTCTCTGCGAGCCGTGATTGATAGCTGGTACTTATATTGTTTGAGTGAGTGGTACTTATATTGTATTTACTTTTCCCATTTGAGTTGGTAGTGGATTTGTTTCCATCCAACTATCATCCTTAGATACTTCTTAATGAGATCTAGTTTCATAGATACTGTTTATTTATTTCTATATGATTTTCATGGATGAGATCTAGATTATACCCTGTGACTTGTGACATATGTTTATACCACTTGTGGATTGATATTCATATTACAACATACGTGTGGATTTGGTTTCCATATATTGGAGTTGCCATATCCATGCGGCTGGCATGCTTACGTGTTCTAGTCCTATATATTTTTGGGACTGGGGCGTGACATATTTTTGTGGTGGCCTATGCAGGTCTAGAGCATATTGTCTCGGTTACGTAACTGTACCGAACAAGCCTGTACCTAGGACTAGAGTATAGGATCTCTTTCACAATTGACTATGATTCATCTTCTTCCTATCTGTTCTATTTGAACAATTATATCCTGCTTGATTCCTGTACTTCCCTAATAGTCCTTAGAGTATAGCCTTCTGCTATAATATAGGAACCCCTATTATTAGGATGATAAATAGAGTAGCACACCTATTAAGAATATAACGAGAATATAGACACACCACTAAGTTTAGAATATCTAGTGAAGCCTAGAATTCCTTCTCTCAAGAATTGGTTTACCATTACCCCCTGATGTATTATGAGGACTTGAGAGTAGTATAGACACTACTAGAGTAGTTAGAAGTTTACTATAATATTTGACCCTAGTATAGAGGGACCAATGGGGAACCAATATTGAACATTAGGACTAAACCTAACCTACACAGTTAGACAAGTATTGGAAAACTACAAATTTAGATCATTGTCTTGTTATTAGTAGACAGCACCCTAGGAAGCCTAGAGGAATGTAATCAACCCTTTTCCCTTGATCATACCCCGAACATGGCAACTAGCATGCCACCCCCTTAGAGAACCATGATGCTATCTAGAGCCCTCTATTTTTTATTTCATAACTTGTTCCCCTGCAACCTTAGCGTTCGCTAATTGTGTGACGACTAAATTATGATTCTTTTTTCTTCATCATTTAACTCGTGCCACATAACTCGTATGATTGAAGGCCAAGTAATCTTATTCTATGTTAGGACATGTAGTTGCTAGGGTATAGCTTGGTAATTTGAACTTTGAAATTTTGTGCGTGATAGTTAGGATTTGATAGTTTGCGTAGTCCCTTAGGTTGTGACCTAATGATTACCCCTTAGCTTTAAATCATAAAATTTGTACCCATAGCTCGATACGAGTTAAATCCCTTTCCCCTTAACGGCTAGTAACTCTTATATCCCTACGATTGACGCTTGTTCTATGAGCACTATGATTAAGACTTAAGATGACATTTACCTATATAATGCAATAGGAGACCCTAATAAGAGTTTTTGTTCTATGTACAGGTGCAAGGTTATTTTTGTAGGTATCCTTAAGGCAATACAATAGTAGTTAAACTATTTTTAAGTAGGATAGTACACCACACACCCTAGTATCACCTAGTCTTTTTCCCATTATGGTAGTATAACTGAATGACATTAATTGTATGATAGCATAAGACGACAGTGTTTATTCAAGCAATAGAATTTAGGGGTCCATGCCCCTATTTGGACGACTAGCGACTTAGACAAGGAGGTTGTATGATAACTGTAGAGATTGTAGAGTTCTTATTATTGTTGCTTGTTTTGTTTTGTTTTTGTGAACTTGAATTAATTTGTACTCCTTTCATCATCATATAGCGTACTTATATTGTTGTACCACCTTGACTCATGCCGCTATTATAGTCTAGTTTTTGCAAGCTTATTCTTTATCAAGCTTGTTCACTACATATGTATTAGTGGGCGCGCACACTAATACATTTCAGGATCAGTGTATTAAGGCCTAGCTAACCTTAGTGCGCTTGGTTCGCCCTCCGCAATACTATTTTTCGTGGATTGAGATATATAGTGATTAGTAGACGAATATACCTGCCCTAGACATGTCTAAGCGTATCGTATCAGCTACATAACTGTACTAATACGAGCATGCGAATACGGATTTACCAAATAGGATTTCAGTCCACAACTGCCTTGGCAATTCCTATTTGGATTCCTTGAAATGCCTTGATCCCTATACTTGCATTCTATTACTTCTTCTTTGAACTCTTATTTATTGATCTACGTCTTTCCTTATTTTGAAAAGACGGAACATCTTGCTTGGTATAAGTTTGAGATATAGATAGTACTAGATATTCCCCATAGGCCAATCACATCGTTTGGTGTCTATCTTTTATAAATGATTAAGGGCATATCATAGAGGATATGTTTGGTGTTAAAGGACTTTGAGGATTCAATAACATGATTACATAAATTGGGACATAGCCTTCTTAGATGTGTAGCCTTAGATGATAGATGGGTAAATTCTAAGTTGGGTAGAAACTACCATGTTAACTCAAGGAAAATTCTTTAGACTGTAATCAAGTGAGGTTAGATAGAGAAACCCTACCCTAGTTTAATTTCGAGGACGAAATTGTTTTAAGTTGGGTAGATTATAAACCCCCTCACCCAAAATTAGGACTACTTGGCTTAGATAGTAAAATTAGGGCTAGTTTGAACCAATTTGAATTAGAACACAGTATTTATTTAATTATGCATTAATTTATATCGCGAAGCGCACATTACCGTCGCTTCTATAATTGGAGCACCTCACTAGCCATTTCCTTCCAACAACTTCACAACCTCAACCTGGGCATGCCCGCCTACTATTCTAACCCTTGTACATTGCTCCCTTGTGCTACATTTTTAGTCGCACGATAAACATCGCGGACGTTATTTCTTAATTCGAAATAAATTCCAACTCAGAACCCTTGTGTGTTCCAATCGAAATTGGGGACACAATCTTGACCATTTTATATAAACCGAATTTTATTAATATTCTGCACTGTCCCCTCTACGCTCTGACACTTGTGCCTCGCCTAAATCTAATCCCATGTACTCCTAATTAATTCTAGAACATCGTGCACGTTCCGATTAAATTAATTAAATCCAATTTTCGCCTTTGTGCAATTTTCCAATTGTTGGGGGCTTTTATGCAAAAAATGCACTAAGGTGTCCCCACCCTTGGACAATTCACAAAGGAATCGATTTTTCCCTTCATGTGGATTTTTTCATAATTTTCTGGAATTTCAAACGCGCAACATCGCCCTCCTATTTTAATCCAACCCTTGCAATTAAATAATTGTAATTTGTAGCCCAACATCCTCATGTGAAGCAAAGAACCACTCCAAGGATTGTAGACCAAGGCCCAAGCCAAAGAGTGTTGACCAAGCCCATTGACCTAGGTCAAACCCCAAACCCTAGCTCACATGTATATATATACAAATTTCCTCCCCTTTTCTATTAGAAACCCATCCCTAACCTATTCCCATAGCCGATACCACTTTCCCCTTCCTCCTCCAGCGCACCATCGTTGACATCTCATCATTCATAGTACCATAAAAAGCACCAAACCCTAACCCTTGTTCTCTCCCTCCTACATTCTTTCGGAAGGAATCTAGGGCATCGTCGATTTCGACACATGGAAGCGCACAGTGCTCTTCGATCGGCTCTGGTTTACTGCAAACTTGAGGGATTCGGCTTGAGATCCGACGTCCCGTCGGCTCACCGGGCCAATTTCTTGAGCGTTGACGCATGGTGCACTCAATCCAGAAGATCCCCATCGGGTTACTCCTCAACCTCTCTATCAAAGCATGGTCTTAGGAGATCAGTTGTGATACCCTCGAGAAGGAATTTTAGGATTAGGGCATCCTTGACTTCTTACTCGTCTAATTCTTCTGAGTCTTCTTCGATTGCGCCCCTCCAGATGGAATCGCCCGTCGGACAGTTCCTATCTCAGATCCTTCCCAATCATCCACATCTCCTACCAGCTGCTGTCGACCAACAGCTACAGCAGCTGCAGATTGACCGAGAAGCTGAGAAGAAAGAAGATGAGCCCTCCTCTACAGGCACTGACCTTGTCTTGTACAAGAGGATCGCTGAAGTGAAAGCCAATGATCGGAAAAGAGCTCTAGAGGAGATACTTTATGCTGTGGTTGTCCAAAAGTTCGTGGAAGCTGATATTTCACTCGTTCCTTCTTTACCTGCAACATCTGATCCATCTGGGAGAGTTGATGTATCGTCGTCTGGAAATGATAAGCTCAAAAGGCTTCACTCTTCAGAGGCTTATGAGATGATTAAGAATCATCTTTCCCTTATATTAGATCAGCGGTTGGATGATGGAAGTGCCGTAACACCAATCACTAAGCTCAGGGTTGGGCAAGTCTACGCTGCCTACATTATGTATGGCTACTTCCTTAAGAGGGTGGACCAGAGGTTTCAACTTGAGAAGTCTATAAAGATACTTCCTTGGGGAAATGAAGACCAGGACTCCTCTATTAACCAGTCAATCCCTGACGAGTCTCGACCATTTGTTGAGAAATCTTACCCAAAGGCCCCTTCCTGGTCAGCAGGCCGCCATCACCACCATCATCCCTAACACCATCACCACAACCCCTCATCACTATCATCATCAACACCATCGTGCACATCTACGTCCTCGTCATTATCATCGCCATCACCGTCATCGTCGTCAACCTCTCTTCGTCGTCGTCCAGCCGATCCCGTACACGTACTCCGAGGTATGAACCTGTTCCGTCTTCTCCTTGTTATGTGAGTTTGTGTGTGTGCCAGTAGGATATTAGTATTGCTTATTGACTGTTAGTTGACATCAGGCCCTGAGTCGGTGAACCCAAATGCGTGTACATATATGTACGCGTATTATTCATTGGTATATATATTTATATAGATACTTAGTACATGTACTCATTGGTATGTATATTTGGGTGATATATATATAAATATATAAATATATGGTATGTACATAAATTGTAAGTAATTAAATACTATGCTAAATAATAATTAGGACTATATGTCACGACCCGCACCCGATTTAGGGGCACAAGTGCGTGCGTACGTCTAGCCTACGCCGCAGCATCGGCGGTAGAACGCTGTCTAGGTCAAGTACTATCTAAATAATCTCACCCTAGTATCCAACTCCATAAGGAGACACGGATAATACTATGAAGATGAACAACATACTCAATCACAATTATAGCACGATAAGAATTTGAAGAAACAAAAGAATACAACACAAGACTAATGATAAAACAATCATACCTGTAATCAGTAACAACCAATCTCCAAGTGTCAGAAACAAGTCCACTAAGGTCACAGTCTGGAAAAATATTTTTCAGTCAGGAAGGAGCAAAGTACATCTCTAAATAGCAGTTCTATATAAATGACATAAACTATGTAGCAGTTCTAGATGGAAACATACCAGATGCATGTATAGGTACGAGAAATGTACACGAAAGAAATACTGGAAATACTGTAAGTAAATGCAGGAAAGGAACAATATGTCAATGAGCAAAAATCCTATGACTAAGTGTGTGAGTACTAGCTTTAACATGTGATCGGCTTGGGAACATGATCAGGCTGGTTACATGTGATTAGCTATGATTCACGAAGGTCAGGCTAACCGTTGGTTAGCTATGATGCATGTAGAGGTCAGGCTAATCACACGTAACAGCTATGAGGCACGGAGATTGTCAGGCCGCACCCGACGTGAGACGTGGGGTGAGCTATGATGCATGAAAAGTTGGGTATGATCCAATATCTACACTAAAATACTCCCCACCCCCGACTGGTATAGTAGATCCAATCATGGTACGCTATGGCACGGGATTCCCTAGGGAGGTAGCAAATCTCCCCGGGAATCAGTGTCTGTACATGCACAAGATAACAAGAAAATAAGTCTTGTACAAGCTACACCATGAATAAGGAATAACATCTCATGACGAGATCCGTGTATACCAATCCGTGTAACCAGCGTGTCAAGAGCATGGATATTTACACTAGATACAGTGAACATAGGAGATATCATAAATTAGAAACTAATCAGAGAATGTACTTGCCTTGGGTCCTTAGCTGGTAAAACCAATGTCCTGTCCCAGAGTATCGTCTGGAGGAACCAACAGTCCTAAAAAATATATCAAATACAACATTTGCATCAGGCGCTACACTAACACAGTCAACAAATACTGGTCTCAGGGCCATGTCAGGCAGGGCACTAGTCAACTAGGGTCATCTAGTATATTCACCAATTAAACGTAGTATTATTAATGATCAAATATAATACATATATTGTTATTCCAAAGTATATACAAGATAGGTATAACTGTATGTACATAAGTGGAAATATATTTTATTTATGAAAAATATACATCACCCATTATTTAAGAATATATACATTTATACATTTATATACACTAAATAAAGATATATTCATACCCTATATGTACACAAGTATATATATATATATATATCAAATATACGTTTTTATACCAAAATACGTTTTTATTAAACATATACCCATACAAAATATATATATACACTAAATAGAAATACACTATATACATTAACATATATATATACTAAGAAATATTTATGCTAAATTACATTTTAGTACTTGTATACACATACACAAATACGCAATACACAAATACATTAAATACCTACATACATACTTATACAATTAATTATTAATAAAATAAATAATATACATATCTTTAATTAACATTACTAATGTATTTATATACTATGCATATTCAAGTATTAACATTTATTTAAATAAGTACTTATACATCTACATATCATTATATATATACTCATGTGTATATGCATATTCTTGAACAATAATTACAAATAAAAGTTTATTTATAAAAATCTAGAATTTATGTAAAAGCCAATATATTTTTACATCTATATTAAAAATTGGTTACCAGCCCAATTAAACAATTTTGATCTCATTTTCATTATTGTAATTATTTCTTTAAATAATAATATAACCCAAAAATATTATAGTTGTTCACGTAATCAAAATCCTATATTTAATACATACTAAATTTTACATATAATAAATAACTAGGTTCATACATTATAAACAATAAAACTAGTTATATTTTAATTACTAAACTAATTACATATATTACTAAACTAATTATATTACTAAATAGCTTCTGACTGAAAAAAATAATTAACTGATTATAAATTAATTAACTAATTAAAAATAACTAACTGATAAAAATTAATTAACTAGTAAAAATAATTAACAGATAAAAATTAATTAACTGATTAATCAGATATTAACTAAACTAATTTAATTATAAATTAACTAATCTATTATATTAACTAATTAACACAAACAACAGATTCTGAATCGAAGTAAGGGACAGAGGGAAGAAGAGGCTCACGATGGGGGGTTTTCCGGCGAGGTCGCGGTGGGGGCTCCGTCGGGCAGGGCGTCGGTGCGGGGAAGTCCGTCGGTGGCGGTGGTCGAGCGTGCGTTCATTCGAAGCGGCGGCGGATCTGATCGTCTCGAGGAAGCGGTCGAAGCTCATCTCGGCGGCGGCAGCGGAACTCAAGAGCGGCGGGGGTTCGAGGAACCGGTCGAAGACCCAGGCGGTCACCGGCGGGTGTCCTCGGCGACGTGGAGGGGGCCGCGGCGGAATCTTCGAGAGCGGCGGGAACTCGACTCGAGGTGGCGCTTGGATCGAGGGGCAGGCGCTCTGTTCGAGGGGGCGGCGGCTTCGAGGCGGCTGCGTCTGGTCGGCCACGGCGATGCTCGGCTTCCAGCGGCGGCTTGCATCCACCGGCGATCGAGATCTGGGCGGCCTCCGGCGCTCGTCGGAGTTAGGTTAGGGCTTGGTTTTGTGGATGTGTCGGGGTACATCGTGTCGGCTGGACACGATAGGTTCGTTGTACTGCGGGCGTGTCCGGGTGTTGGACACAGGAAATCTGGTTGTAATATTGTAACCAGACACAGGAAATGAATGGATACGGTGGGACACCCGGGGTCGGACCCGAGGCCATCACGGCTGACACGGTGATGCTGGACACACGGACACGAGCACACAAAAATGGTGGTGGCTTTGGCTTGTGGGAAATTGTGAGGGCTAGCTAGGGTTTCTAGGGAATGGTGTGAAAGAGACTTTAAATAGGGGAAAGAGGATGTGGGATGAAGGGTGCGGATTGGCCCAATAATGAATGGCCCAGATAATACATGAATAAGTTCATGTGGGAAATGAGGGTGTGTTGGCTGGTTAATGGGAAAAAGGCAAACTTGTAAAATTTTATTTCGAAAAGATTATAATTTCAGAAAATATTTTAGGAAAGCTAACTGATTTCCAATTTGCTACTAATTAATCCATTTTGCAAAATCTTAGAAAGTATGACATTCATTTATTTACTATCCCAATAAATATAAAATTTATTATATTTTAGCAACTAGTCTTTCAATAATTTTTATTAAACAAATAATTTCAACCCAATAAATATTCGAAGCTATATACATATTATTTATCTATTTATTTATAATAAAATCGACATTCAGGAAAAATAAATTTTATAAAAGATTTCAAATCACCTACAAAAATCAAACATTGCTCAAAATCTAATACTACAATTTCAAGGAGAAAATATGCTATAATCTTGATATAAAAATTAAAAATCTAATTATTTCGGAAATTTGAAAATTGGAGGTTACAAGTCTACCCATCTTAGAAAAATTTCGTCCTCGAAATTTAGGATTCTCAATAATTGCTTTTACTCATCATATTATTTCTATCAAAATTTAAATCTCAACCAAATAATCATGAAGTAATTCCATATCGTTATTTCACAACCTTTCAAAATTTTATATCATCATATTCCTGAAAATCTTCGAGTTTAAAAAATCAAATCCCCTTTTTGTCATAATCTCCTCCAAAAATTTTAAGTTCGTATCTAAATACTCCAGGATTTAATGTCCAATCCTCCAATTAAAATCCAAACAATGCATATTTATAAAACTTAAAAATCTGTGTCCCAAAATTTAAATTTTAAACACTCATCAATCATCTTACTCCTCTAACTCAAATTCAATTGATGCTTATTCCAATTTAACTCCTCATCCCAAGAATTGAATTCGACACTATTCCATTTACGATTTTATTTTCTGATTTTCTTTTTCCTCAAATACGCAACGATGCGATGCTTCCAGAATCTTCAATGCAACATTCATAATATATAAAAATTTCTATCTTGCAATCAAATAGATAAAATGATAATCTCTCAAATTTCTCAAATTTTTTAACAATCAATTCAATCATATCAAGACCTCCTTAGAATTTATAAATCCTCAAATTTTTGGCTCTGTGAATTTCTTAATTCTCCCTTTAAGTTAATGTTTGTCCTCGAATTTTAATCATACCTCGATTTTCATAAAATCAATGATCCATCAACTCCGTTATAACAACCCTTAAATTCTTTATTTAATTTAATGCTCATCCACAAATTTAATTCTCTTGTCTCTTTTGTCGGTCATAACCTTGTCATAGATCCTTGCTATGGTCAAAATCCTAATGATCATGGTTTAAGAAAACTCTACCTACAGCCATGCAATTTAAGAAAATATAGGTCATGTATCTTTTGTCATGGTATTGCAGTCTCTGTCAGGGTGTACTAGCTATGTTCTAACAAGAAAATCATGAATACGAACTACAGTATTAGGAAAATCAACCAATCGAAAGATGGAAGAAGGAATCATTAGGAGGGGAAGAAAGAACCTGCTAACATATTACTTACGGTATCTCCTATCTCTAACAAACACTTAACTCTAGCACATTCACTAACTAATTCCTATCCCTGTACACTGGTACCCATATCAACTAATCATTAGTCCACAAGACATCCATGATTACATCCTCATTGCATATACCTGCCTATTGATACCTAAATCTGATACCAAGAATCTTTAATATATCCGTGGTTTAATAATGCATCCAAGTTGATACCTCTATCTCTTTAGTACCATACCCTCTGTCAGTTCTCTGTTCCTACTACAATTGTTCATACTAGTCGTTCTTATCCCTCAAATATACGTCAAGTGCAACACCATACTAAATACTGCTCTTTCTAATACAATTTTAGATGGACACCCAAGTCAGTCTGCGGTGCCATCTCAATCATGCTCAAATCACCAGATCCTTACACATGTATATCATCCACTCATATATTAATATTCATATCTCTCATCTACCAAAATTAATCCTCAAAATAATCGTCAAGGTTTAACTTCTCGATCAACTTAAAATAAATGCATATGCCTCCTCAAAGTCAGATACTCAACATCGAATAAAATTTTAATCACTTCTAAAATTCTTTGTAGCCTTGACCATTTTTATTGAATCAATATTTGAAATCCTCAAAATTTAATGACGTAATCTCAACTCCTCAATTATTCTAAAATAAAATTTTATTTCCACCCTTTTAATTTATAACTCCACAAAGGTACATATCAGTGCTCTCGGTCTCTAATACTCAAGGTGCACTCAATGCATCTAGTGTCTATAATTTTGTACTAAAATTGTACTGCCTGAATCACTTGTACTATTACCTCCAATGATCAAAGTTATCATCACCTGTATTTTCTTTCATGATTTTAATTTATGTCAACTGGTATATCATTTAATTATCATCACACAGAGTGCTTACTGTTATTAACGTTATTCTCGACTAATCCTCGATATAGAATTATTAGCACTCTTGGTATTATATCACTAGCTGCATTAATGGATTATCTCATCAAGCTCATTAGAACTCATGATCACCTGTATCCTCTATAACACTCATGTTTCTTTACTCTCATGGGTATGTGTATGGTTCCTCATCTCGATGGTTGTATATGTATTTCTTTTAATCCTTTAAAGCCTATTAAACTAATCCGTGATACGCTTCACAACTTCCATTACTAATCCTGATATTTTTCTACTTATGACATCTCATTAAACCCTTTATACATATACATTTCTTTACCTTTAACATTTCCGATATCAATCATCAAATTGGACATCATGCTTCATAAATCCTTAACACAATTCCCGGATACTTAATCGTTTACATAGATCACTCAATTACATAATCATGATTATCCAGGACGGGTAATTGGCTCTGATACTAACTCTGAGAACTATCACTGATACTCTATACTCTCCTTAACTCTCAGTCTCTAATGACACTACTCCTAGAATCATTGGTACAAGGTACTATGCTAAGGGCTAACTCTAGATTAAAGCCTACTGCTCACATGTCCAACTAAGAAACACTTACAACTCACTAGCAACACAGTCAATACTAATACAAGACACAAACAAAATTACAAGCCACTAATTATCATACTTAACAAGAATCCTCAAGGGATAGGAGCTCAAAGACTGAATTGAGGACAGAAGGTATCTTTACTGCTAGTAAAGAAAGAAGCGGTAGAACAAAGTCCTGGAATAACAGAAATAGATAAGTCTTGAGATGATATTTTAAGAACCAATTTAAGATACAACCTGATAATCATACACGTCTATCCGAAATCATGACACTTAGAATCCTCGCCACGCCAGTAAGCATAGATGCGATAAACGACAGGTTCCGTAACTAAGGTATACAACCCTATAATCATGTCATCTAGAATACTCACCACGCCAACCGGTATGGCTGCAAGAAACTCTAAATCTCATAACTAAAGTATGTACATCCAAGTTAGGTTCCTACGTTCTCGTCACGACAGCTAATATGGCTGCGATAAATTCTAGGTTCCATAACCAAAGTAGACATTTTACCTTCCTCACTGTCCTCATCAATATATGTCATCAGATGATACCATAAATTCTAGTCCGTAAAAAATTCATCTCAATTTGAAATCAACTCAACAACGATACCAAGAATTTAAGTTAACAACTGGTCAACAAGAATCAAACTCAACAATGATGCCAAGAATTTAATTTAATAACTGCTCAACCAGAATCAAGTTCAGTAACAACAAGCGAGAGCGGACGGAAACAAGGAAAAAGATTTAAATTGGAAATTATAATAAGATTCTCAAGGGGTCGTCCCAGGAATCTCTCAAGAGTTTGTGATTGAGTATCCTCTCTCATCCTAGTATCCTATGTCCTATGTCCTATCGCAGGCACGTAGTAGTACAACGAAGACGTCACACTACCACGACATCGCAAAACTTGCGAAGTCTGACCTGCATGGGCCTCCACTAAAAAACGTGTCATGACCCGCACCCGGTTTAGGGGTACGAGTGCGTGGGTACGTCCAGCCTACGCCGCAGCATCGGCGGTAGAACGCTGTCTAGGTCAAGTACTATCTAAATAATCTCACCCTAGTATCCAACTCCATAAGGAGACACGGATAACACTATGAAGATGAACAACATACTCAATCACAATTATAGCACGATAAGAATTTGAAGAAACAAAAGAATACAATACAAGACTAATGATAAAACAATCATACCTGTAATCAGTAACAACCAATCTCCAAGTGTCAGAAACAAGTCCACTAAGGTCACAGTCTGGAAAAATATTTTCCAGTCAGGAAGGAGCAAAGTACATCTCTAAATAGCAGTTCTATATAAATGACATAAACTATGTAGCAGTTCTAGATGGAAACATACCAGATGCATGTATAGGTACGAGAAATGTACACGAAAGAAATACTGGAAATACTGTAAGTAAATGCAGGAAAGGAACAATATGTCAATGAGCAAAAATCCTATGACTAAGTGTGTGAGTACTAGCTTTAATATGTGATCGGCTTGGGAACATGATCAGGCTGGTTACATGTGATTAGCTATGATTCACGAAGGTCAGGCTAACCGTTGGTTAGCTATGATGCATGTAGAGGTCAGGCTAATCACACGTAACAGCTATGAGGCACGGAGATGGTCAGGCCGCACCCGACGTGAGACGTGGGGTGAGCTATGATGCATGAAAAGTTGGGTATGATCCAATATCTACACTAAAATACTCCCCACCCCCGACTGGTATAGTAGATCCAATCATGGTACGCTATGGCACGGGATTCCCTAGGGAGGTAGCAAATCTCCCCGGGAATCAGTGTCTGTACATGCACAAGATAACAAGAAAACAAGTCTTGTACAAGCTACACCATAAATAAGGAATAACATCTCATGACGAGATCCGTGTATACCAATCCGTGTAACCAGCGTGTCAAGAGCATGGATATTTACACTAGATACAGTGAACATAGGAGATATCATAAATTAGAAACTAATCAGAGAATGTACTTGCCTTGGGTCCTTAGCTGGTAAAACTAATGTCCTGTCCCAGAGATCGTCTGGAGGAACCAACAGTCCTAAAAAATATATCAAATACAACATTTGCATCAGGCGCTACACTAACACAGTCAACAAATACTGGTCTCAGGGCCATGTCAGGCAGGGCACTAGTCAACTAGGGTCATCTAGTATATTCACCAATTAAACGTAGTATTATTAATGATCAAATATAATACATATATTGTTATTCCAAAGTATATACAAGATAGGTATAACTGTATGTACATAAGTGGAAATATATTTTATTTATGAAAAATATACATCACCCATTATTTAAGAATATATACATTTATACATTTATATACACTAAATAAAGATATATTCATACCCTATATGTACACAAGTATATATATATATATCAAATATACGTTTTTATACCAAAATACGTTTTTATTAAACATATACCCATACAAAATATATATATACACTAAATAGAAATACACTATATACATTAACATATATATATACTAAGAAATATTTATGCTAAATTACATTTTAGTACTTGTATACACATACACAAATACGCAATACACAAATACATTAAATACCTACATACCTACATACATACTTATACAATTAATTATTAATAAAATAAATAATATACATATCTTTAATTAACATTACTAATGTATTTATATACTATGCATATTCAACTATTAACATTTATTTAAATAAGTACTTATACATCTACATATCATTATATATATACTCATGTGTATACGCATATTCTTGAACAATAATTACAAATAAAAGTTTATTTATAAAAATCTAGAATTTATGTAAAAGCCAATATATTTTTACATCTATATTAAAAATTGGTTACCAGCCCAATTAAATAATTTTGATCTCATTTTCATTATTGTAATTATTTCTTTAAATAATAATATAATCCAAAAATATTACAGTTGTTCACGTAATCAAAATCCTATATTTAATACATACTAAATTTTACATATAATAAATAACTAGGTTCATACATTATAAACAATAAAACTAGTTATATTTTAATTACTAAACTAATTACATATATTACTAAACTAATTATATTACTAAATAGCTTCTGACTGAAAAAAATAATTAACTGATTATAAATTAATTAACTAATTAAAAATAACTAACTGATAAAAATTAATTAACTAGTAAAAATAATTAACAGATAAAAATTAATTAACTGATTAATCAGATATTAACTAAACTAATTTAATTATAAATTAACTAATCTATTATATTAACTAATTAACACAAACAACAGATTCTGAATCGAAGTAAGGGACAGAGGGAAGAAGAGGCTCACGATGGGGGGTTTTCCGGCGAGGTCGCGGTGGGGGCTCCGTCGGGCAGGGCGTCGGTGCGGGGAAGTCCGTCGGTGGCGGTGGTCGAGCGTGCGTTCATTCGAAGCGGCGGCGGATCTGATCGTCTCGAGGAGGCGGTCGAAGCTCATCTCGGCGGCGGCAGCGGAACTCAAGAGCGGCGGGGGTTCGAGGAACCGGTCGAAGACCCAGGCGGTCACCGGCGGGTGTCCTCGGCGACGTGGAGGGGGCCACGGCGGAATCTTCGAGAGCAGCGGGAACTCGACTCGAGGTGGCGCTTGGATCGAGGGGCAGGCGCTCTGTTCGAGGGGGAGGCGGCTTCGAGGCGGCTGCGTCTGGTCGGCCACGGCGATGCTCGGCTTCCAGCGGCGGCTTGCATCCACCGGCGATCGAGATCTGGGCGGCCTCCGGCGCTCGTCGGAGTTAGGTTAGGGCTTGGTTTTGTGGATGTGTCGGGGTGCATCGTGTCGGCTGGACACGATGGGTTCGTTGTACTGCGGGCGTGTCCGGGTGTTGGACACAGGAAATCTGGTTGTAATATTGTAACCGGACACAGGAAATGAATGGATACGGTGGGACACCCGGGGTCGGACCCGAGGCCATCACGGCTGACACGGTGATGCTGGACACACGGACACGAGCACACAAAAATGGTGGTGGCTTTGGCTTGTGGGAAATTGTGAGGGCTAGCTAGGGTTTCTAGGGAATGGTGTGAAAGAGACTTTAAATAGGGGAAAGAGGATGTGGGATGAAGGGTGCGGATTGGCCCAATAATGAATGGCCCAGATAATACATGAATAAGTTCATGTGGGAAATGAGGGTGTGTTGGCTGGTTAATGGGAAAAAGGCAAACTTGTAAAATTTTATTTCGAAAAGATTATAATTTTAGAAAATATTTTAGGAAAGCTAACTGATTTCCAATTTGCTACTAATTAATCCATTTTGCAAAATCTTAGAAAGTATGACATTCATTTATTTACTATCCCAATAAATATAAAATTTATTATATTTTAGCAACTAGTCTTTCAATAATTTTTATTAAACAAATAATTTCAACCCAATAAATATTCGAAGCTATATACATATTATTTATCTATTTATTTATAATAAAATCGACATTCAGGAAAAATGAATTTTATAAAAGATTTCAAATCACCTATAAAAATCAAACATTGCTCAAAATCTAATACTACAATTTCAAGGAGAAAATATGCTATAATCTTGATATAAAAATTAAAAATCTAATTATTTCGGAAATTTGAAAATCGGAGGTTACACTATATATATCCAGACTGTACGACCCTAGGACACCGTGGACTGTCCCGTACTTACCTTGACCATGTTGACCCTAAGGATTTATGAATTGCCTGCCTTGCGTACATTAACATACTGGCGTAGACACCTGTCAGTTGACTGTCTGATTGTGTACAACACTTGAAGATATGACCCCGCGTAATTCAACGCGTAATTGACCGTGTTAGATGACTAGTGTTACCCCTAGTATACCCCCTGAGTCCAGTATAAATATGGTTATGTATGTGCTAGTGTAAAGACTAATGATTCTATTGTATTATATTTATGTGTACATAGGATATTGGATTTGTTCTGCGCGATTTCTGGAGCAGATTATTGGTACATTACAGATTCCTTGCCAGGCAAGTATACCTTGCCATTGTACTGTTATTTTTATTCCATATGTTGCATGCATCTTTATTTTCTGTCTTTTTATATATTTTAAATATTATATAAAATGCGCGCGACGGTGTCGTCGCGGTATATTTTTATTTATGTATTTGCATTGACCCTGTTTATGAGACCACCCCATCATCATGTAGCATCTTTAGGTTCATTGGCCGTGACACAGTTGTTACACGAGTTGTGAGTCTCATGTAGATCACGGACTTGCGTGCAGGTTGGCCTCCTGTATGTGTAGGTCGTGTGTTAGGAATAACTGTTGTTAGAAACTTTGCATGCTAGTAGACTTGGCAGTTATTAGAGGTATTATCGTGTAACGGATGTGACATGCTTAGAGCATGGGGTGGGGAGAATAACAAGTAAGGCGTGTGGGCTCAGTTGCACTTTCCTTGTGTAACCCGTACGCTCCGCCGGAGATGCGCGGTCATGATGACCCCTATATATACTACTTGGTGGGCCTCCGGTGTTCGAAAGACGCCGTGCCTTTGTAGGCCCCTGGATCTCCAAGAGAACTATGTCAATCCCATTTTAGCCAGATAGCCCACGCATTGGGAAAGTTGTTCTTAAACTGCATTCACTTTAGACGGTTAGGCGACCCATTGGATATTTATTTCAGTACTTTATTGGCATATGTTTAAGTATCTTGTTATATCCCTCTGAGGACCTGGTCCGCTGCCAGGTGTACCTGTTCTTGAGTATTTGCAGGAGCACGGATTTAGATGGTTGGGTATGCTTCGTGGATGTCTTCTCTGCGAGCCGTGATTGATAGCTGGTACTTATATTGTTTGAGTGAGTGGTACTTATATTGTATTTACTTTTCCCATTTGAGTTGGTAGTGGATTTGTTTTCATCCAACTATCATCTTTAGATAATTCTTATTGAGATCTAGTTTCATAGATACTGTTTATTTATTTCTATATAATTTTCATGGATGAGATCTAGATTATACCCTGTAACTTGTGACATATGTTTATACTACTTGTGGATTGATATTCATATTACAGCGTACGTATGGATTTGGTTTCCATATATTGGAGTTGCCATATCCATGCGGCTGGCATGCTTACGTGTTCTAGTCCTATGTATTTTTGGGACTGGGGCGTGACAACCGGTATCATCAAATATGTACCAGTTGGCAAAGAAGGAGCTTGACGAGCTGAAGCTACAGCTAGAGGAGTTGCAGATCAAGGGATTCGTCCGTCCTAGTGCATCACCCTGGGGAACACTAGTGCTGTTTGTACCAAAGAAGGATGGGACATTTCGGATGTGCATTGATTACAGAGTCCTTAATGCTCTGACTATCAAGAACAAGTACCCTCTACCGCGAATCGATGATCTGTTCGACCAGCTGACAGGAGCAGTGGTGTTCACAAACATCGACTTAAGATCGGGATATCATCAGGTGAAGATGCGAAGGAAAGACATTCCAAAGATAGCATTTAGGACTCGTTATGGTTACTACGAGTTCTTAGTGATGCCTTTTGGATTGACAAATGCGCCTGCTGTGTTTATGAACCTGATGAACAGAGTCTTCCACCAGTATCTGGACCAGTTCATGGTAGTTTTCATCGACGACATCTTAGTGTATTCGAAGAGCCACGAGGAGCACGGAGAGCACTTGAGGCTAGTGCTAGAGACGCTAAAACGTGAGAGGCTTTATGCCAAGCTGAGCAAATGCGAGTTTCTCCTAGATCGTGTCGTATTTCTTGGACACGTTATCTTAGGAGATGACATTTCAGTAGATCCCGTAAAGATTTCGTCAGTAGAGACGTGGTCGACCCCTACCAACGTCTCGGAGGTGAGGAGTTTCCTAGGACTTGCCGGATATTACCGGAGGTTCGTAAAGAACTTCGCAAGGATTGCAGAGCCGATGACCCGCTTGACCTGCAAGGATCAGGAGTTCACCTGGACAGAGGAGTGTCAGACGACATTCGATGAGCTGGAGAAGCGTCTGACTACAGCACCCATCTTGACCATACCTTCTGGACCTGGAGGATTCGTGATCTATAGCGATGCATCCGGAAAAGGATTAGGATGCGTCTTGATGTAGCATGGGAAGGTTGTGGCCTATGCCTCTAGGCAGCTGAGGACCCATGAGAAGAACTATCCTACTCACGACTTGGAGCTTGCCGCAATGATCTTTGCTTTGAAGCTTTGGAGGCACTACCTGTACGGAGAGCGCGTGGAGATATTCACCGATTACAAGAGCCTGAAGTATGTCTACACACAGAAGGACCTAAACCAGAGGCAGAGACGTTGGCTCGAAGTGATGGCGGACTTCGAGATTGAGCTGCAGTACCATCCGGGAAAGGCTAATGTGGTAGCCGATGCTTTAAGCAGGAAACCCATAGCATTTTTCCTGACTACCCAACAACAACTGTTTAGAGATCTAGAACAGTTGGGTATCGAAGTCATTATGCCCAGAGTAGACGGCCAGATGTCGAGTTTCCAGGTACAATCGACATTGGTGGGGAGAATCAAGGCTGCTTTGCTGACGGACGCCAGATTTCAGAGGCTTCGACAGAGGACAGAGGCTGGAATATAGACGGGACTGCATATACACAAGGACAGGACTTTGAGATGTGGAGATCGTCTCTATGTTCCGAATGAAGAGCTACGCCAGGAGCTGATGACGGAAGCGCACAGTTCAACCTATTCTATTCATCCAGAAGGCACGAAGATGTACCGAGACCTGAGGCAGTACTACTGGTGGCACGGGATGAAGAGAGAGATAGCCCGCTTTGTGGCTAAGTGTCTGGTGTGTCAGCAAGTCAAGGCTGAGCATCAGAGGTCTGTCGGATTACTTCAACCGCTCCCGATACCGGAGTAGAAATGGGAGCACATCACCATGGACTTCATTACGGGTTTCCCGAAAAGTCCTAGTGGTCGCAATGCGGTATGGGTAATCGTAAATAGACTCACCAAGTCTGCCCACTTTTTACCCTTCAGGGTTGAGCAATCTACGAAAGTCTTGGCAGACATGTACATGAGAGAGATTGTACAATTGCATGGAGTGCCAGTCAGTATCGTGTCTGACCGGAATACGAGGTTCACATCGTACTTTTGGAGGAGTATGCAAGAGAGTCTTGGTACCTGCCTTAAGTTCAGTACTTTGTACCACCCGCAGACAGATGGACAATCCGAGCGCACCATTCAGATGCTGGAGGACATGTTGAGGGCATGCATGCTTGACTTCAGCGGTTCATGGGAGGACCACTTGCACTTGGTCGAATTTTCCTACAATAATAGCTATCAAGCGAGCATCCAGATGGCTCCCTATGAGGCATTGTATGGTAGGAAGTGTCGTTCCCAAGTATATTGGAGCGATGTAGGCGAGAGGCAGATTCTAGGGCCAGAGTTGGTCATCCGTACAGTGGAGAAGGTGAAGAAGATCCAAGGGCATCTACGAGCAGCACAGGACAGGCAGAAGCATTAGGCTAATGTGCATCGACGACCCCTAGAGTTCCAGGTTGGAGAACATGTGTTCCTGAATATTTTACCTACCAGAGGAACCATCAGATTTGGAGGCAGAGGGAAGCTGAGTCCGAGGTACATCGGACCGTTCGATGTGCTAGAGTGCGTCGGAGAAGTTGCTTATAGATTGGCCTTGCCGCAGACACTGGAAGGAGTTCACGACGTCTTCCATGTATCTCAGCTGAGGAGGTACATACCGGATCCGAGTCATGTGCTTGACCACTCGGAGATCACGGTTGGTCCAAGTTTGTCATACCAGGAGGAGCCGGTAGAGATCCTAGACCGAAGCGAGAAGGTACTGCGAGGCCAGACTATCCCTCTAGTTCGTGTCGCATGGAGGCATCACGCACCAGGTGAATCAACCTGGGAATGAGAGGACGATATTTAGCAACGCTTTCCCCATCTCTTCGAAGGCCTAGGTATGTGATAGTATTTATTTTATTCAATAGTTTTCTATATGTCTGTTTTAGTTTTGAGGACGAAATGCTCTAAGGAGGGTATGTTGTAAACCCCCTCGACCAGAAATTAGGGTTAATTAACTTAAATAGCCAAATTAGGGTTAACTTGATATAATTAAGATTTATTATATAGTATTATAATACCTGTGCAATAATTTGTTATTTTAGGATACTACCCTAGCTGTTACCCTAAAACAAATTCCACATACTTGGCCTAGACATGCTAATCCATCATAATAAACCTAGAACAAACCCCGGATACTGATTTTTGTGCCTAATTTTAGTCGCACAAAAGTCGTTACGAATATCCGTACGCAATTTAAATAAATTGCGTAATTACGTTCGTTGTCCGTTCCAATCGAAATTGAGACCCAATCTCGATCCGATTTGACCAACCCAGATCATGACATTATTGTACTCTGAGCCTACCACACTAATGACCCTTGTCCAACCCAATTTAGACCCCCAGTTTTTATTAAATTAAATTAGAGACACCCGGTACCTTAATTATGAATTAATTAATGTGGTGACCTAACCTCAATTGAATTAGACCCAACTCCAACCCAAACTCACACCCACACCCACAAGCACATACAAAATACCATACACCATTCTAGCCCAATGTAGAACACCAAACATGGTGTTTGTTTACATCAAATCCCCAATTTCAGAATCTGTGCAAATTCCAATTTAATCAGGGGCCTTTATGCAAAATTGCAATGAGGTGCCCCCCTCTCATTGGCCCAACCACATGGAGAAAGAAATTTCATTCCCTAACCGTTCACCATACATTTTCCCCCACTTCTCATGTACTTGCACCCCTTTATGAAGGGCACATCATGACCCTCCATTTAAATTGCTAAATTTTTAGCCCTCCCCTCATCATGATGGACATCCCCAACTCCCCAAAAATAATACCCAGCTGGCCTTAATCCCTAGGCAGGATCCCCACTCTCTCTCCTACATATAGGGCATCATTCCACCTCATTTAATGCACACAAACCAAAGCATTCATTAAACAAAACCCTACTTCTTCCAAAACCCTTCATCAGCAACCCGACCCTTGCCCTTCATCCCGCCGCCCTATTCTGTTCGGCCGCTGCCTCCAGCCACCCAGTCCCCTTCGCCGACCTCCCCCTACCTCCAGCCACTGCCACCCGCCACCTAGCCGCCGGCAGCCACCACCAGGAGCTCCGTCCTCAACCCGAGCCATTCCCTCCCGCACTCGAAGCCGACCACCCGACCAGCTATAGCTCTGCCACCGCTGAACCTCCGGCCGCCCAACTTCACAGACCCCTCCCCCGGCCAACCACCTTCCTCCCCGTCAAGTTTCGCCGCCGGACGACGCCGCAGCTGGCCGCAATCGCCCCAGCAGCGCAGACCGCTCCAGAACCACAGTATTTTATGTATAAATGTTAGTATTTATACATGTATTTTAGGTTGCAAGGGTGTTATACATATAGTTTCTGTATTTTCAGTATTAATACGTATTCTGTATAAAATATAAATACCCTGTATAAACAGTATAAATATATATACATGCTATATTTCTTTGTATACTTTATATATATCAGTAAATATAAGTATATAATATACTGTATATTATACTTATATTATTTATAAATACATATTATGTATATAAATACCTATTGTGTATATATGTGTGTGTGTGTATATATATATATATATATATATATATATATATATATATATATATATATATATATATATATATATATATATATATGTGTGTGTGTGTGTGTGTGTGTGTGTGTGTGTGTGTGTATGTATGTATATTTGTATTATATGTAGAATATTAAATATTTAATATATATTGTGTTTATATATATATATATTTCTGTGATTTAGTATATTATATGTAATATAATTGTTATATCATATATTTGTATTTAAATACCTAGTATGTATATATATATATATATATATATATATATATATATATATATATATATATATATATGTACATATATATTTAATATACATTTTATGATATTTTGTGTATATATAAGTATGTGTGTATTTTGTGTAATTAGTGTATTTAGTGCAATAAATATATGTATTGTATACATTTATATATATATTAAAATATATTGTGTACATAGTATATCAATACGGGTATATATCTATAAATATATATATATATATATATATATACTTGTGAATATTAAAATGTGTATGAATATATATATATCTAAATATATATATAATTATGTTATGTATATTTACTTATGTACAAAATTACTATTTAAATGCAAATAAATATGATTGTGTATATTTATTTGTGTACATAAATTATATTTAAATATATGTTTATGTGTAAATATATGAATTTATGATTATTACCAATTATGTACATATATTTAATATGTGTATTATTAGAGTATTACTAAATAATATATAGGTGCTATTTTTGTACTATTAAACATACATATTATTTTAATATATTTAAATATGTTTTAGTGTACATCTATATATATTTGTAATAGCTATATATAATATACAGTCCAGACCCTGTGTCAGCTATAGTTACAAGTAGTGTGTCTTAGTCTTGCTATTGTAGCGACTAATATTGTCATTATTATATCATATATACGACTGCTGGACAGTACAGCCGAGGCTTCAGGAGCAGGACTTTGGCTTTCGCAGCTACCCGGGACAGGCAAGTATACCTTGCTGGATTACTGTTTAAATTAAATGAAATGTTGCAATATACATAAACTGTGCGCGTCCGAGATTGACTCGGCTGCAGTCGACAATGCGACGATGAGTAGAGTACTTGACCTAGCTGTTAGCTGACTCACCCACTACTGTGAGGTTATTTTGATATCTTCCTAGACCGTGACACTTACACGTATCATGATGGTACATTCATTATTGGGATACGGGTTCGCATACCCGATTCGCTATCGGTACATACGACATTCATCACGGACTAGCATGTATTCTAGAGTAATATAGTTAAATGAGACTTGGCATATAGATACGGGACACTCACGTCGTGTATTCGACTTGCGTATCTACATTAGGTGGGAAGGACAACTGATAAACGTATGGGATACACACATCGGACTCCGTGGTATCCAGAGGAACCACAGACCCAATGACTTCCTATATTCAGACACCGCGCTCTACGGAGTGTTACGGACGTATATACATTTCAGATACCACACCCCGTAGAGTGTTGGACATTATATATATACAGATACCTCATTCTTCGGAATGATAGATGTTGCAGATACCATACTCTAGAGGACGTTGGACGTTATGCCTACACCTACCTATACGTTCCGAGGTTGTCCTTACATTACATTCACTTAGATGGTTAGCACACCCTCTTTATTTTTATTCAGTACTATATCTGGCATGTATATTGTATCTTGTTACGTCCCTCTGAGGACCTGGTTATCTTCCAGATCTGGACGAGGCCTATTACCCCACAGTGTACGGGCCAGGTGTGGAGACAAGGTTTGCTCTTGACGAGGAGCTTGAGATTTTACCATCGGAGTACCCCTGATCATCTTGGTAGGCCTTCCGCCTATGACTGGAGCTCCTTACCTAGTTAGCAGTTGTTTCAGTCACTCTTATTATCAGTACTCTTATTTTAGACTATCAGTACTTTATCTCCAACATTTGTAGTGGGTTTGTTCCCACCGGACATATTTCAGTTGTACTATGTCATTCGACTATGTTCTTATATTCCAGTCTTTTATTTCAGTATTTTACTTGTTGTTTATGGATGAGATTAGACACTACCTGTTGTTAATATTAGACTTGTTAGATTTAGGACAGTGTAGCACGCTTCGCCAGGATCCATTAAATTGGGATATCCTCTGAGACGTGTCAGCTGGCCAATGCCACGTGGCCTGGTTCCATATATTTTGGGACTGGGGCGTGACACATAGCTTACCCTGAAGATCTATTTTTATTTACTATATTTTATTTGGCTTGAGTGTTTCTTGTACCTTGCTATGTCCCCTGAGGACCTGGATCTGAATTATGTCTCCAGGTACAACAGAGGACGATTTTCCTGAGATATATGGACAGGAGCTGACGTTGGAGCAGTACTGGCACCAGAGGACGAGGTTGTGCCAGAGAATTTCTCCTGAGTATTCCATTACATACTCAGTTATTTTTGCTCATTGTTATTTTATATCTTGACTCATGGACATATGTATTGGTGACATTCTTTTTTTTTATTGTGTCGGGTTGTTCCCCGAGACACTATTTGTTTGGACTTGTAGATGGATTATATTTCATTATCTATTATCTTGACTGGTCTATCATATTGACTTGTATTTACTTTCTATGGATAAGATTAGAATTAGACTGTGATAGATGGTATAGACTTGCATTTATATTTGTTAAAGCTTAAGTGCACTCTAACGGGTCTATTAAATTGCGTTTGCCCATTGGAGTTGTGTTGTTGGCCATTGTCACGTGGCTAGTCCCTCGGTATTTTGGGACTGGGGCGTGACATGGTTTTTGTGGTGGCCCATGTAGGTCTAAGACTATATTTCTCTAGTTTCAACTAAGGAATCGAGCAAGCCTGCAATTAGGATAGGATAAATTATAGGATCTTATCCATATTTTGACACGTTCTTGACCTCTATATCGGACTCAAATAAATTTCTTGACTTATATCATGCTTGATTCAACTGTTCGACCCTACACTGTTTCTGACAGAAGAAGAGAAGGCGGAGAAGTTCTTTGACGGACTTAGCTTAGAGCTACAGAGATTAATCGGCTCAGTTGTATCTACTTCATTCACGAACGTCCTTACTGCAGCCCGACGCATGGAGTGTGTCACTAGGAGAGAGTCCAGCTAGAAACGGCCGTTCATATCAGCACCAACCAGAGTACCATAGTGAGAAGCTGCAAAGAGATATCACATGCACCAGCCACCAAGAGCAGCTCCGCAGGCACTACCTACATGTCAATATTGTGGCAAGCGAGGTCATTACGAGAGCAAGTGCAGACGTAAGTTGGGACTATGCTTGATTTATAGATTGGGACAACACTCGGCACAGGACTGTATGGAACAACGGAGAGGAGCACTGATGATTCATCAACCAGCCTTACCAGCACCAGGACTCCCTACTTGTCATTATTGTAGCAAGGTAGGTCATATCTCCAAGGAATGCCGATGCAAGTTGGGATTATGCTTGATTTTTGGATCCAGCCAACATTCAGCCAAAGATTACCCTGAGCGTCGAGAGAGAGCACCGATGGTAAACCAACAAGCTTTACCAGCAACGAGACCAGTCCAGCAGCTACCTAGGCCAGCTTATCCAGTACTGGGAGCACCACAGACAAAAGTTGGAGGAGTCAGACCACCAACTCCAGGGGGTATCAGCTGAGGCCACCTTTGGCATCACAGATAGCACTCTTCTAACAGGCCCAGCAACAGCAGAGGGCACCACCAGCTCAGGGATGTGGACAGGCTTTTGCGATGACAGTGAAGGAGGCACAGACTCGAGGAGTAGCGAATAAGAGTAAGATTTAGTTTTATCATAGCTAGTTATAGTATCGAATATTCCTAGTAATACTTTAGCATGTGTATGTTAGTTCCATTCCCTAGCATATACCTAGTATTATGTTAGCATAAACTTGTTGGTCTAGAGTAGCAATATGTAAGTGGTACCCAAATTTTTATAATCTGTAGTTGATCCTCACTCTAATCAGACCCTTTACTCTTGAGTTACTCATCTCTCATTGCCTAGGGAAAAAAATTTATTGCTTCCCTACGTGTTCTGCTTGAACAAAACCCTCACTCTTCCTCTCAATTTTTTTCTTGTTCATGGTCCCTTACCCTTCGTGTCATGCTTCAACAAATATGTCTTGCAACCGCGTCATCTCTTCTGGAGCAAACCTTTTCTAACCAGTTATATTTTGTTTTCTTAATTGCGAGGATGCAATTCTTTTAAGTTGGGTAAATTGTAAATCCCCTATTTTTAGTTTTAAAATTTTTAAATTTTAATTATGGGTATTATGTAATTATTGAGATTAAGGGAGATTTTTCAGTAATTTTAACTAATTAGAATAAATATTAAATTCATGGATTGATATTTTTGTATATTTAATTAATTATTAATATAGTACAAAATATATATTTTTTGGAATACAACTATTAATATAGTATTATAGAATTTTTCTGGAATTTATTGAAGTCCAAAACTATTTTTAGATGGCTATATTGGCATATACATATATTTGGTTATTTGTTAAACCCTAAACCAACCCAAACCAAACCAACCCAAACCAAACCCACCCGAACCCGGATCCTAAACTAGACCCGAACCTGTACCCGTAAACCCAATAACCCGTACCCCTACAGCAACCTATTGCTATAGTACCCCGAAACCCCCGCACCCCTCTGATTCCCCTCCCCCGAAACCGACGACGAACCCCTCATTTCCTCTCCCAGTAACCTCCCCCCTCACCCTATATAAACACCACTAGAGAAGACCCCTACCACCATCATCTCCTCTTCCATTCCCGACGAGCCGCCGCCGAAGTGGACCGCCGGACCGCCGACGCAAGCCGTCGAGAGAAGGCCGCCCAATTCACGATCAACAGCATACAGCGAGGTACCCATCTTCTCTCCCCTATTTCTTCCTGCACAGTAGACTTATCAGCGACCCGAGTCCTATGCGAAGACCACATGACCCACTTGAACCCTGTGTAATTAGTTTAATGTATCGTGTCCTGTGTCGATCACAAATTATGACACAAAACAGGAAAAATGATCGACTTTTGGGAACATAAACTGTTCTAAGTGCACATGTTTGAGTTCCGTTATCTCCATAACGGCACGCGATACTAAAATTCTGCTTGAACAGTAATTTAGACAACATAAACAAGTTTTAATCTTTTTAATTAGTTTATTTTATTGTTGAATATGTTATGATTTAATTGTTGTTCAAATCTGTCAAAAACTTGATTTTTTAAACCCAAATTTTCTCGAAATGGGGTGCGTTCTACTAAATGAGGTGACTTCGTCGTGTGTGAATTGTACCGAAAGGCGCGTATCATCAACGCAGACGTGTAGGATTTTGCAAAAGTTGATTTGGATGTGTGTGCACACTGGAATCAACACATATCCGTCAAAAAGCACCGTATCGACCTATTCTGACACTCGTCATAATTTTGTATGTGCCTGTTGTTTAGCAACGAAACTTGTGCCATCAGATTTGTAGCATTAATGTAAAATCATATGACCCAAGTTTGGTTCGATTCTGAGAACGTTGACGAAACACCGTTTTGCGGGCCCCACAATTTTACTTGACGGGTGATTTTATGACCGGCTCATCGAAATCCAATTTTGGATGTTCCGTTGGGTTCGTATCATTGTTCTGGACTAGTAGATACTAAGTTTAACGAATTTGGATAACTTTGTCTCTGGTATATTTTTTGGTGCGAAGTGGGCCACATGTGGACCCACCTTTGACCCAAAACTGTCAATTCGGTCATGTGTCCAAATTGAACTTATGGGTAGTCAATCCTAGCTATTACAAGTATTCTAAGAATAATGGTGATGTTTGTTTCAACCAGAGGCGTACCTGGAGATTCAACTGTTACAGGAGCAATTGACGGAGCTCAGAACCCAGGCAAGTGTACCTTGCCAACTTGCAGTAGATCCTGTGATTTATTTGCTTGTATTCTTTCTATATACTTATGTGATGTACATGTTCAACCTAGGACCGTGAGACGTTGCTTAACGTCCAAACAAGATTCGGGTATCGACGTCGTACGCGGAGTCGTGTAACATCATTTAGAGAATTAATTCCACGATCCTATCTTTACGTGCTTGCTTTACCAAGTACGTCATTCCATAGGATACTTAATACTATTCATGTGACATAATCTTTTCTGAGTTATTCATGGTGATTCTGTATAGGCTTACAGTATTCGTGACATGAGACTTGCATATACATAGATATCATTATGACTCTCTGTACTAGCTAGAGGTCATGATCTTGCGTGTTATGGACATGAGACATGAGGTTACATTGGGTGGAGAGAGACACACAGGCTACAGGTTGATTTTATATATATATATATATATATATATATATATATATATATATATATATATATATATATATATATATATATATATATATATATATATATATATATACTTTACTACTGGAGGTGCTTTAGTCTATGTATTAAAGCTTGGCCCATTACGTGATATTACTTGATGTTACGGGCTCCCAGACACAGAGCTTGTAGTGGTCTCAGCTTGAGTACTAGTGATGCTCTCATTTGTATTTCACATAGCTGGTTACATAGCTTGCCCTGAGGATCTATTTTTATTTACTATATTTTATTTGGCTTGAGTGTCTCTTGTACCTTGCTATGTCCCCTGAGGACCTGGATCTGGATTATGTCCCCAGGTACAGGAGAAGAGAATTTTCCCGAGATATACGGGACAGGAGCTAACGCTGGAGCAGTACTGGCACCAGAGGACGAGGTTGTGCCAGAGGATTTCTCCTGAGTATTTCGTTACATACTCAGTTATTTTTGCTCATTATTATTTTATATCTTGACTCATGGACATATGTATTGGTGATATTCTTTTTCTTTATTGTGTCGGGTTGTTCCTCGAGACACTATTTATTTGGATTTGTTGATGGATTATATTTTGTTATCTATTATCTTGACCGATCTATCATATTGACTTGTGTTTACTTTCTGTGGTTGAGATTAAAATTAGACTGTGTAGATGGTATAGACTTATATTTATATTTGTTACAGCTTAAGTGCACTCTAACGGGTCCATTAAATTGGGTTTGTCCATTGGAGTTGTGTTGCTGGTCATTGTCACGTGGCTAGTCCCTCGATATTTTGGGACTGGGGCATGGCCATATCTGGTATGAAAGGCAAACTTCGTATGTCCTCCCGCTTGATCTTGAGGTGATAGTAACAAGAAAATATCAATATTTGAAAATGTTGATGTACCTTATAAGTGATCAAATAGGTCATCAATTCTTGGCAACATGTACTTATTTCTGATGTGGAAACCTTGTTCTTCTCTCAATAATTTATGCATAGTCGTACCGAACCGTCCTTCTTCTTCACAAACAGATTTGGTGCTCTTTATGGAGAGACGTTGGGACGGATGAACCTACGGTCGAGTAATTCTTGTAACTAAATCTTCAGCTATTTTAATTCTGAATGGACCATTTTATATGGAGCCTTGGAAATCGTTCGAGTATCTGGGAAGGTATCGATGGTGAAAATCTCTCAATCAGGAGGCATGCCAGGTAGCTCGTATGGAAACACGTTGGGGATTTTTGCCACAAAATCGATTTGTATCATGTTTACACCATTTATTTGAGTGTCTCGAACAGAAGCCAAGTATCCTTCCCAGCCAGACTGTAGCATTCATCGAGTAAAAATTGTAGATATTATCATGTCACGACCCGCACCCAAAATTTGGGCACGAGTATGTGGGTACGTCCAGCCTACGTTGCAGCATCGACGGTAGAACGCTTTCAAGGTCATTATACTATCTAAATAATCTCGCACAAGTATCCAACTCCATAAGGAGACACGGATAACATAATATAATATGAACAACATACTCAATCATATAACTACAGCAAGATACGATATCGAAGAAACAAAATAAAATGCAACACAAGTCTAAAAGTAAATAATCTAACTCAACAAATATCCAAGTCTCAACAAAGTATGCCGGAGACAAATCCGGTACCAAATAAACTACTGAAAGAAACTAACTAGATAACTAGTGGTTCCGGCTAGACCTTCCGAAATCACAACTGAACTACCGAGTCCAAGTCTGCAGCTACTCTCCAAGTGGTCCATAAAATGTCGGACACTGGTCCTCTAAGGCATAGTCTGAAAAAATATTTCCAGTCAGGAAGGAGCAAAGTATATTTCTAATAGCAGTTCTATATCAATGATATAAACTATGTAGCAGTATATAGATGGAAATATACAAGATGCATGTACATGTACATATACGAGAGATATACAATAAAAAATACTGGAAATACTGTAAGTAAATACGGGAAGGAACAATATGTCAATGAGCAAGAATACTATGACTAAGTGTGTGAGTACTAGCTTTAACATGTGATCGGCTTGGGAACTTGTACAGGAATAATAGCCTGGCTAGTCATACGTGCGGTGTATGACCAACACTAACATGTGAACAAGACTTGTACATTAAGGGTATGATCACATATCTATACTAAAATACTCTCCACCCCCGACTGGTATAGTAGATCCAACCATGGTACTCTATGGAACGGGATTTCCTAGGAAGGTAGCAAGTCTCCCCGGAAATCAGTGTCTGTACATGTAAAAGATAACAATAAAACAAGACTTGTACAAGCTACACCATGAACAAGGAATAACATCTCATGACGAGATCCGGGTATACCAATCCGTGTAACCATCGTGTCAAGAATATGGATATTTATACTAGATACAATGAACATAGGGGATATCATAAATAAGAAACTTATCAGAGAATGTACTCACCTTGGGTCCTTAGCTGGTAATACCAATGTCCTGCCCCAGAGTATCGTCTGGATGATCCAACAGTCCTATAGACATATCATACAATACAATATTGCATCAGACATTAAACTAACACACAAACATAATACGTTGAACTCAGGGGCTATGCCAGGTATGGCACTGGTCAATTAGGGTCCGTGTGCGTCAAGTTGCATGGGCGTCGCGTCTGTGATTGTTGTGCAAGACAAATGGTCAAAATAATACGGGGCTTGCCAGTACGTCAGTGTACATGTGGCAGTCTGCTAACAGTTTACAGGGTCATAGGTCATGTGTAGTTACGGGGCATCCGTATTTACACTCGGGTTACCTAGTAGATATATATATATAAATATACATATTATACTCATAATATCTATACCAATTAAATACGTACATAATATATATAAGGGTATGTCAATAATTGTAAACCCCCTCACCCAAAATATATATTTTGTGTATATTTTATATTATTATAGGTATTGAATTTCTTTAGAGTATTCTGTTATTTAATTAGCAAATAAATTTCTTGATATATTTACTTATATAAATATTTATTTAGAATTATTTTTAGGTTATTTTAGATTTTTGAAATTAATTAGGATTTATTTGGATATATATAGTCTTAATATTAGATATATGCTAATTTAGTGTTAATAGATATTAATAAGATTTTATAAATTATTTGTATTATATTTAATTATATTCAAGATTATAAATTATTGAGATAGATTCAAACTCTACTTTAAATTAATTCAAATCATGAACCTACTAGGAATATAACTTAATGTATATCATATCCTTATTTAAATTCATCATAATCCTATCCAAATTAACCAATCCTAGTTGTATTTAATTAAGTAGTCTCAACCATTATAAATACCTCATCCTTCATATTTTTCCCCAAATTCCTCTCTTTTTCGTCCAAAAATAGTCAAAATTCGTCATAAATTCAGCCCCACTTTCTAATAGTTATGACGAATTAAAAAGACGATATCTCCTAGCTCCGGACTCCAAACGAGGCCTAGTTTTTTTTGTTAGAACGATAATGAGGTTAGATTTCTGATTATATAAATTGTTTTTCTAAATTATGAGTATTAAATTCTGGAAAATTCGTAGAGCACAGCATATCCGAAAATAGATGTGTTTCGATGTTTTCACGATTCTGGGAGAACCAGGAATCAGAATCATGAACCGTTTAAAGTTTCGGAAAGCTAATGTCGAGATCATCGACATATATTTTTCCCAGAATTTAATTTGAAGTATTTACATACTGTTAATTCTGTAGAACTTCTAGGTTAGAATTTAACCATCGGTGCACAATACAAAATTTGTATGTGCCATAATTCCCAAACGAATTTGAATTCGGACGAGCCATAAATTCCAGCATATTTTTGACGCTGAAATCTATAGGAAATCATGCATGAAAGTTGAGTTTGTGTCGGTTGACTTTTCGGTCAACAGATCGCCTCGATTTGCGTGCCATGAGTCTCGAGTTAATAAAATTCAGTTTCTTTGGACAAAATTTAGAAATTAACATAAAAATTAGAATAATAAGATTAAAATAAGATTTTAGAGTAACTATTCCAGAATTAAATAAATTAAAATAAATTATCTTTTGACGTGATAAATTTGTAATATATAGGATATTGGATTTGTTCTGCGCGACTTCTGGAGCAGGTTATTGGTACATCGCAGCTTCCTTACCAGGCAAGTGTACCTTGCCAAACTCTGCAGTATTGTTACATATTTTCCTTGCTTCATTTTATTGCTGAGCATGCTTAACCTAGGACCGTGTGACGTACTTAGCGTCCGATTATTAGTCGGGTGCCAACACCGTACGCGGTGTTGGGTACGGTCATCTAGAGATGGACATTCGCGACACTATATATTCTCGTACTTGTCTTACCAAGTATGCTTGACTCAGGACACTTGACACTATTCATGAGACAGGATTTTCCCGAGATATTCGTGGGGATTCTGTATAGGATACAGGACTTGGACATTATATTCTTAGATATAGTATGACTTGTTGCATTAGTCTTGATCCTGCGTGTCATGGACATGAGACGTGAGATTTCATTGGGTGGGGAGAGTATTACCATATGAAAGGCTGATTATATTATATATTGACATCTGGATGTGTCTTAGTCTCTGACACAGAGCTATGGCACCAGTTCTGGCCCTTCGAGAAAATACTGCTATGGGTTTCTCCGACACTGATCCTGTAGTAGTTTCAGCCCGAGTATGGAATAATGTTCTCAACTTGCATATCACTTAGCTGGTTATATATTTACCCTATTTGTTTCATTACTGCATTTATTTTGGCTTGTATTTTCTGTACCTTGTTGTCCCCTGAGGACCTGGATCCGGATTATGTCCCCAGATATTGCAGACAAGATCGATCCAGAGGTTTATGGAGCAGGAGCATTATCAGGAGCAGACATTGGAGCAGTACCAGATCCAGTAGACGCGTGATCACCGAGGGTATCTTCTGAGTATATACTGTTCCATACTCAGTATTTGTTGTGGTTATCTTTATTCTTGTATCTTGACAGATGTATTCAGACTCATTATCGGGTTATTTCCCCGAGTTTATATTATATTGAGATTGATCTTTCTTTATGATTCTGATATTGTTGTATTCATTTCTGTGGATGAGATTAGTATATCTAGACCCTTATTGTTGTACTACAGCTTAAGTATGCCCTGATGGATCCATTTAAATTGGGTTGTCCATCGGTGCGTACTGCTGGCCATTATCACGCGTCCGGTCCCTCGGTATTTTGGGACTGGGGCGTGACATGGTTTTTGTGGTGGCCCATGCAGGTCTCGACTAAATTGTTCGGTTTCAACTTAGGGACCGAGCAAGCCTGCAATAAGAATAGGATAAGGATCTCATCCACTTGCTTGAATCGTTCTTGACATCTATATCGGGTTCGAATTAATTTCTTAACTTACATCCTGCCTTGACTCCTGTGTGCTCCTTATTGTTTATTTTGGTTGTTACTCTTGAATTTTTGAATTATGTGATTGGTAATTAGAACTTGACAGTTAAAGTTAGTAATGTAGATTATGACCCAATGATTACCCCTTAGCTCTAAGTCACGTAATTAGTACCCCCACCTCGATACCAGTTAGATCCCTTTCCCCCTAACGGCTAGTAACTCTTCTATCCTCACTATCGACGCTTGTCCTATAAGTACTAAGACTAAGGCTTAAGACGACCATGACCTATGTAATATAGGAGGATACCCTAATAGGTACCAAGACCCTTCTCGTAGACCTTAAACAAGAGTTTCCACGATATCCTTAAGAGATTTCAGTATTAGTTTATTATAAGTTGGGTAGTATGCCTCACAACATAGTACCACCTGGCCCTATTGACCCATTGACGAAGTAAACAAGGATGACACAACTTTAGACTTGCGTAAGAAGATAGTGTTTATTCAGACAATGGAATTTAGAGGTCCTTGTCCCTATTTGGTCGACTAGCGACTTAGACAAGGAGGTTGTATGATGACTGTAAGAGACTGGGTAATCTTTATTTATTATTGCTTATTTTGTGTTGTTTTGTGAACTTGAATTAATTTGTACCTCCTTTCATCATCATCTAGCGTACTTATAATTGTTATACTACCTTGACTTATGCCGCTATTATAGCCTAGTTTTTGCAAGCTTATTCCTTGTCGAGCTTGTTCATGACATAGGTATTATTGGGAAGGCCCACAATAATACATTTCAGAATCAGTATATTAAGGTCTGGCCAACCTTAGTGCGCTTGATTCGCCCTTCGTAACGCTACTTTACGTGGATTGAGATATGTAGTGATTAGTAGACGAATATACTTGTCCTAGACATGTCTGACATATCGTATCGGTTACATAACTGCACCGATGTGAGCATGCGAATAGGAAATTACCAAATTAAGATTTCAATCCACAACTGTCTTGACAATTCTCATTTGAATTCTTTAAACGCTTTGATTCCCATACTTTCATTCTATTACCCCTCCTTGAACTCTTTTCCGTTGCTTTTCGTCTTCCCTTATTTCGGAAAGACGAAATCTCGTGCTTGGATATAAGTGATACACGGATAGTACAAGATATACCCCATAGGCCAATCATATTATTTGGTGACTATCTTTCATAATTGATTAAGGGCATATCACATATGATATAGTTGGTGTTAAAGTTTTGAGGATTAAATGACATGAGAAAATAAATCGAGGAATATTTTTCTTAAATGTAAGAGCCTTATGTGATAGATGGGTAAATTCTAAGTTGGGTAGAAATTACATTATTAAACTTGAGATAAATTCTTTTAGATTGTGATCAAGTGAGATTAGATAGAGAGAAACCATGTTCTATTTTAATTTCGAGGACGAAATTATTTTAAGTTGGGTAGATTGTAAACCCCCTCACCCAAAATATATATTTTGTGTATATTTTATATTATTATAGGTATTGAATTTCTTTAGAGTATTCTGTTATTTAATTAGCAAATAAATTTCTTGATATATTTACTTATATAAATATTTATTTAGAATCATTTTTAGGTTATTTTAGATTTTTGAAATTAATTAGGATTTATTTGGATATATATAGTCTTAATATTAGATATATGCTAATTTAGTGTTAATAGATATTAATAAGATTTTATAAATTATTTGTATTATATTTAATTATATTCAAGATTATAAATTATTGAGATAGATTCAAACTCTACTTTAAATTAATTCAAATCATGAACCTACTAGGAATACAACTTAATGTATATCATATCCTTATTTAAATTCATCATAATCCTATCCAAATTAACCAATCCTAGTTGTATTTAATTAAGTAGTCTCAACCATTATAAATACCTCATCCTTCATATTTTTCCCCAAATTCCTCTCTTTTTCGTCCAAAAATAGTCAAAATTCGTCATAAATTCAGCCTCACTTTCTACTAGTTATGACGAATTAAAAAGACGATATCTCCTAGCTCCGGACTCCAAACGAGGCCTAGTTTTTTTTGTTAGAACGATAATGAGGTTAGCTTTCTGATTATATAAATTGTTTTTCTAAATTATGAGTATTAAATTCTGGAAAATTCGTAGAGCACAGCATATCCGAAAATAGACGTGTTTCGATATTTTTACGATTCTGGGAGAACCAGGAATCAGAATCATGAACCGTTTAAAGTTTCGGAAAGCTAATGTCGAGATCATCGACATATATTTTTCCCAGAATTTAATTTGAAGTATTTACATACTGTTAATTCTGTAGAACTTCTAGGTTAGAATTTAACCATCGGTGCACAATACAAAATTTGTATGTGCCATAATTCCCAAACGAATTTGAATTCGGACGAGCCATAAATTTCAGCATATTTTTGAAGCTGAAATCTATAGGAAATCATGCATGAAAGTTGAGTTTGTGTCGGTTGACTTTTCGGTCAACAGATCGCCTCGATTTGCGTGCCATGAGTCTCGAGTTAATAAAATTCAGTTTCTTTGGACAAAATTTAGGAATTAACATAAAAATCAGAATAATAAGATTAAAATAAGATTTTAGAGTAACTATTCCAGAATTAAATAAATTAAAATAAATTATCTTTTGACGTGATAAATTTGTAATACATAGGATATTGGATTTGTTCTGCGCGACTTCTGGAGCAGGTTATTGGTACATCGCAGCTTCCTTACCAGGCAAGTGTACCTTGCCAAACTCTGCAGTATTGTTACATATTTTCCTTGCTTCATTTTATTGCTGAGCATGCTTAACCTAGGACCGTGTGACGTACTTAGCGTCCGATTATTAGTCGGGTGCCAACACCGTACGCGGTGTTGGGTACGGTCATCTAGAGATGGACATTCGCGACACTATATATTCTCGTACTTGTCTTACCAAGTACGCTTGACTCAGGACACTTGACACTATTCATGAGACAGGATTTTCCCGAGATATTCGTGGGGATTCTGTATAGGATACAGGACTTGGACATTATATTCTTAGATATAGTATGACTTGTTGCATTAGTCTTGATCCTGCGTGTCATGGACATGAGACGTGAGATTTCATTGGGTGGGGAGAGTATTACCATATGAAAGGCTGATTATATTATATATTGACATCTGGATGTGTCTTAGTCTCTGACACAGAGCTATGGCACCAGTTCTGGCCCTTCGAGAAAATACTGCTATGGGTTTCTCCGACACTAATCCTGTAGTAGTTTCAGCCCGAGTATGGAATAATGTTCTCAACTTGCATATCACTTAGCTGGTTATATATTTACCCTATTTGTTTCATTACTGCATTTATTTTGGCTTGTATTTTCTGTACCTTGCTGTCCCCTGAGGACCTGGATCCGGATTATGTCCCCAGATATTGCAGACAAGATCGATCCAGAGGTTTATGGAGCAGGAGCATTATCAGGAGCAGACATTGGAGCAGTACCAGATCCAGTAGACGCGTGATCACCGAGGGTATCTTCTGAGTATATACTGTTCCATACTCAGTATTTGTTGTGGTTATCTTTATTCTTGTATCTTGACAGATGTATTCAGACTCATTATCGGGTTATTTCCCCGAGTTTATATTATATTGAGATTGATCTTTCTTTATGATTCTGATATTGTTGTATTCATTTCTGTGGATGAGATTAGTATATCTAGACCCTTATTGTTGTACTACAGCTTAAGTATGCCCTGATGGATCCATTTAAATTGGGTTGTCCATCGGTGCGTACTGCTGGCCATTATCACGCGTCCGGTCCCTCGGTATTTTGGGACTGGGCGTGACAATAATTACATACAAAATAGGTATAAGTGTATATACACTAATAGAATTATAATATATATATATATATATATATACATAAGACATTTTTTTATATATACAACCAGTATTTATATACAAAAGAATACGTATGCTGAAAATATATACATATATATTTACCAAGTAATAATATACGTATACTATATTAATACATATGCCAATTAAATACTTATACCATATACGTATATATGTACATATATATACACCAATATAAATATATATATTATGCTACATTTATATATATATACCAAAATACGTTTTATTAAACATATACCAATACAAATATATATATATATATATATATATATATATATATATATATATATATATATATATATATATATATATATATATATATATATATATATATATATATATATACCAAAATAATACTTATACTATATATAGGTATATTATATACCAATACGAACATTAACATATATCATATATATACAGATATATTAATACATATATACATTGAATACATATATATATAAATAGAGAAATACACGATATATATATATATATATATATATATATATATAGGGGTTGCTGGTGGGAGGTGGGAGGTCGGTGTTCGGTCGGCTCCGGTGTGGAGGGGGAGCTCGGGAAGAGGTGGTAGTGGTGGAGTTGGATACTCGTGCGAGATTGTTTAGATAGTATCATGACCTTGACAGCGTTCTACCGCCGATGCTGCGGCGTAGGCTGGACGTACCCACGTACTCGTGCCCAAATTCTGGGTGCGGGTCGTGACACATTTTTAGTGGTGGTCCATGCAGGTCATACATACTTTTAACGCCTGACCATATGAGTAGAAGAATTTGGTTTCTCCGAGTAAACATAATATGACTCTCCTCTCAGCGTAGTCAATTATGGCCAAGCAAGCACCGAGCTAATCCATACCCAAAAAGATATCATAATCCTTAGTATCTAGGACTATTACATTGAGAGAGAATTTCCTACCTCTTATACAAATATAGATATCTCTACCGATCAAATGAGGAAGCAATTCCATACTAGACGGGGTACTAACGCTGAGGTTGAGGTCTAATGATAACATAGGCAACTTATGTTCCTCGATAAAATTCGTCGATATAAAAATATGAGTGGCACCAAAATCAAACAACACTCTAGCGGGGATATTATTGAAGAGCAAAATACCTGAGATCACAGTGTTTCAGCTGAACACCTCCTCTTGCGTCATAGCGTAGACCTGGCCTTGAGTGTTGGAACGACGATCATGTTGTGGTACAGTCTTATTAGCTTGGGGCACCTGACCATGATTATGCTGATATGGAGGGCACAGAGGGAATTTATTAAGTCTTCCATTTAGGCAGTCACGAGCAATGTGTCTTATACAACCACACCTAAAATATCCACTATCTCGAGCTTGACATTCACTGGCCTTATGCCCTACTCAGTTGTGCTTGGTACAATATAGCCCTTGGTTCCTTCCGAGATTATGACCTTGATAACCGCTATTATTGGAACGCTTATGTGCATTGTGACTCCCACGGTACTAGTGTCACGACTCGCACCCGATATAGGGGCACGAGTAGTGAACAAAGTTCAGCCTACGTCGCAGCATCGGCGGTAGAACATTGGTTGGGTAATCTATCTATTTAACAATCAATATATAAATATGCCACCAATGTAATATGAATACTCAATCACAGATCTATAAGATGGAACAAATCACACGAATATGATAAAAGAATAGAAGAGTCACAATCAGCTCACAAGACAAATAATATCCAATGAGTCAAAGAAATACTAATAATAATGCAGGAGACAAATCCAGTACAAAAGAGTCTAACTACTACGCTATAAGTCATGGGTTGTCTGTCTTAGTCGGGATGAGACCCTCCTGAGTCAAGGTCTCTGGATCTAAGCCAACAATATCTTGAGGCCCATAGTGAGTTAGATACCACTCCTCAATGTCATCTGGAAAAAATATATCCAGTCAAGAAAGGAGCAAATTACATCTCTAACAGTAGTTCTAATAAATAATATAAACTATGTAACAGTAAATATAGTGAATATACAAGATGCAATATACAGGCACAAGAGATATGCAATAAAGGAATACTAGAAATAAATACAAGAATGAGCATCATAGGAATGAACAAGAAATACTAATACTAAGTAAGTGAGTACCAGCTTTAACATGTGATCGACTTCGAAACTTGCACAAGGATTATGGCCTGGTAAATCATATGTGCGGTGTATGATTAACACTCTTCAAGGAACAAGACATGCACAAGGAGGGTATGATCACATATCTACACTACATACTTCCCGCCCCCGACTGGTATAGTAGATCCAACCATGGTACGTTATGACACATAATTCTACAAGAAGGGCGCTACTCTTCTCATGAACCAATGTATGTATTTGTATAAGAAGAATAAGGAAATAATGCTTGCACAAGATACACCATAAATACCATGGAATAATATCTCATGACGAGATCCGGATATACCAATCTGTGTAACCATCATATCAAAAAATCAAGGATATCTACACTAAATACAAGAGACACAGAGGATATCATGAATATAAAACTATCAGAGAATGTACTTGCCTGGAATCTGGTAAATAGTATCATAGATGTCTGGTACGGTGCCTCGAAGACCTAAATATGGAATATTATATCAATACAAGGTTTCGGAATAAAAATAAGTTAAACTAGTCAACTTCTAGGTCTTAAAGCCATTTTTAAGTCAAACTAGGTCAACTCTAGGTCAAACGGGTCAAACTTAGTCAAACTAGTTATTTTTAGGTTGTATGAGTCTATCTCTAGGATATTAGGTCCATACACTATGTAACTAGGTCATACTAGCTATATTAGGATACTAGAAAACCAACAAGATACCGTATCATAAGATACGCAATTTATTAGATATAAAAATATTATAATATGTATACAAAACAACAATATATAATACTTCTAACTAAACTAATGCTAAGTGGATACCTTAACTTTGAACCAAAAGCGGTATCACGCCACCTACACTCCCATCTTGATGTCAAACCCAATACCTTGAGTAAAACTCAATACCTTGACATTACCTTGATATCACAAGGTAATTCAATATCTAACTTATAACTAATACCCATACACCTCACTATAAATTAATATACATTAATATATATTAAAAACTTATAACAGCAATATACTAAACTATATACTAACATACCCCTTGATATTTAATACCCGTACCCAAGATATCTCACTCTCATTACCTTGGTATACCCCAAAGTAATCTAGAAATAATGCTAACTAATATCAACTAGTATATATATATATATATATATATATATATATATATATATATATATATATATATATATATATATATAGGGTTTTTGATAAGCTGTTGCTTATCGTCGCTGCTGCCGCTGCTTACTGCTGTTGCTTTCTACTGCCGTTGCTGCTTTTTGCTTCTGCTTTTCGCTGCTGCTTTTCAGTGCTTTTGCTGCTGCTGCTTGTGCTTACTGCTTCTGATGCTTTTCAGCTGCTTCTTTCAGCTTTTTACTGCTTTTCTCCTACTACTTTCTAATGCTTTTCTCACTGTTTTCTATCGTTTACTCTCCCATGATCACCAACACATCAACAAGAATTATAGATCAAACATATAAATATACATATATATATAGCTCACAAAATAATTATAATTATAATATTTATAATATCTATAATTGAATTAAATTGCAAAGAACAAACACATGAAGTGCATCGCACCCGTATCACACTAGATCTGTGATACGCTTGCGATACAGCTCCACCACACAACCAAATGTGTCCCAACAGACACGAGCAAGTCAAAAATCATAATTATGAACAATACGAAGAGCTAACTACTCATCTACGTGTCTGTGTCAAAATGTGACTTGCTCAAACCCCCGTGTCGGAGAAAAACTCTCAAATTAACCCGTATCTCCAAATTATTGGGATACGGTCTACACGTATCCAATTGTGAACACGATACTAGACACACACAACAAAACACATGTTAATTTGGTCTAATTGACCTATTGATAAACACAAGATGTGTCAATATCGGAATTCCCTCAAAATTGACACAAAATACTACATAACTTTCTCCGTAGGCCTCCTATGAACCTAATTCTAATTCCTATGGGTAGTCTTAGCATATGGGGTAATTTCTAATGATTAAAACACAGATTTAGAGTCTAATTAGAGGGAGAAAAAATGAATTATATCTATTGGGAGATAGATTCTCAATGAAACCTCCAAATTGAGTGAAAAGAGCTTCCAGCTTGTAGATCCTTGCTCCTCATTGTTGATCCTTGCTTTCTTCTTGTAGATCCTTGCTCCAATAGCCTCCAATGGTAATTTAGAAAGGAAATGGAAAGAAATTTGGGTAGAATTTGATGTGGGAATGAAGAAATTTGGAAGAGAAAATTCTAGATCTGGATTTGAAATAAAAATGAAGAGAGAAAATTTTTCCTCCATATATAAATATGGTCGGCCCCTTTCCCCCTCCCCAAGATACTATGAAATATCCATAATGCCCCTTGGTGCTTCTCATGAAAAAAATAATTAAGGAAGAAAGGTTCTAGTCTAATTGATTTAACTTAATTAATCATCCTTCTAATGATTGTGCTTATTATTGGGCTCAATTCTAACTAGAATTAAATGTTGGTCCATGGATCTAATCTAAACTAGTTAGGTCCACTAACACAAGTCTAAAATAATAAACTAACATCTGACAATAAATAAATAATATAATAAATAAATTTACAATATGCACAATATTTAATTAATTATAAAATGACCAAAATATTCTTTTCTAGAAAATGTGGTAGTGACAACTAGGGAGCTTCTGGTAGGAATTATATACAGCACTGGCAACAGTTGAAGGGTATTACAGCTCTAGGGAGAGGATGTAGTTGAGTACCTCCCTCATCGTCTGATACTACAGAACGATAACGTGCATATGGATTGCAGGTTGCAGCCCTCCTTCAAATCTTCGAGCAAGACTCACTGCATCTGGTAGATAGAAGATGGAAATTTTGACGAGTCGATTGAATTCTGCTGCGTACTATTGCATGGTCATGTTTCCTTGCTTGAGGTGCACGAACTTATTCTCTTTCTGACGACGAACAATAGATGACACTCCTCTTCAAAGGCCTTCCAGAACGTAGCCGACGAAACCTTCACATACTTTTTGTCTACAAGGATTGATCTCATGTGCACGTCCCACCAGCCGTGCGGGTTTAACCAAAGTTGAAGTTGAGTGCAAGCAACTATCTTCGCTATGGAGCCATCTAGCAGCTTGAAATAGTCTTCTAGCTCGATCAACCAATCTAAAGCCACTGATGGGTCCTCGCCTCTCTGAATGAAGTATTGTATACCTTCTTAAATTTGGAATATCGAAGGTAGAGCTCTTCTCCTTAATGGGGCTAGGGCTCCTGTAAACCCCCTCACCCAAGAATAGATATTTTGTGTGTATTCTATATTTATTGTGTTATTTAGACTATTTTAAAAATTAACTAAAAATCCTATGGTTACTTTAGGATACTTCACCGTGGTTTGGACATTAATGATATAGGATGACCCCAAAATCTATATCGCCCTTCGTAGGAAGTAGCCTACACTGGAGACGCTACCCGTAGGATCTTCGAGTGACACAAAATTTGATCATTTAGTATTAGTGTGGCACTAGTGTAGCAATCGTAGTTTATTGTATTTAATATTTAGATATTTTTATATATATAATTTATTCATGGTTATTTTTTAATCCAAACTTTCCTAATTAGCAACCCATAATTAAATTACCCCCATAATATTTTCAAGCAAATCAAATCTCGACAATATTCTTTTTGAAAGATTTGCATATTATTTACTATTATAATTATTCCTTTAGAATCCCAATCAAAATTTCATTATTATTGCTATTGGATAAGATTGACCAATTAGTTACTAACAACCAAATAAGGAAACCTCCAAATTATGAAACCCCCCAATCCTATTCCTAACCCACCTCCTACCTGCGGCCCCATACTTGCGCGCACCCCGCCAAGCCACGACCCCCTCTCCCATCATATATATATATATATATATATATATATATATATATATATATATATATATATATATATATATATATATATATATATATATATATTCATCATCTCCAAACCCTAACCCTAATAAATAAAATTCTCCTCTTCATATCCTCCTTCACATGGACACCCCTCAACCACCTCCTCCATCCAAGAACCCTAGTACATCCTCCTTCTTCTTCTAGTAAGTTTTCTTTAATCCTTCTCTCCTTCTCCATCCAAGAACCCTAGTACATCCTCCTTCTTCTTCTAGTAAGTTTTCTTTAATCCTTCTCTCCTTCTTTCTTCAATCTTTTCTTTATATATATATATATATATATATATATATATATATGTGTGTGTGTGTGTGTGTGTGTGTGTGTGTGTGTGTGTGTGAGGTGATGATTAAACTCTATTGTTTTATTTTGAAGAACTCATGCAACCTAAGAACCCTAGTTTTGATGTATAATCCATAAGTTTTGTGCATGTATGAAACCTTCCTTGAAATCTTCTTTAATTCCTTTTGATGATCTATAAAGATGTTATTAATATGGATTAAATACAGTTTTTATTATTAATTTCAAAATTATTAATGGTCATTAAATTAGGGTTTTGAGCATGTTTTATGTGTAGTTTTGACATAGTCATGATGTATGTTTGTTGGAAATCCTTGGACCTTGTTAGGACTTAATGGTAGATAAAAATCTATTTTTCTCGATAAATTACTATTTTTACAGAAATTATATATTCTAAAATTATATTAAATAAATATTATTTTGATGTCTTTAAATGTCACAAAATCCATGTATCATCCCTTGACATGCCTATTAGCAAGGCTTATTGCCAATTCTAATAGAATCAACTTGTAGATGGAAAAATCTAATTAATTTTGTATAAAAGAAAAATATATTTATTATATTTAATACTGCTTTTATAAAATATATTCAGATTTTATTTTTAATTATAAAAATTAGGATTCTATGTGTTTTATGTAACAAGTTGACCTAGTTTTGACAAAACTTGACCCCGACAGTTTCAAACTTAACCCACAACCAAAAATCCTTATTTTAGCATTTGAAATTATATTATTATATTTTAATTCTGATTTATGAGTATTTGTAAACCCCCTGATTTTTTAAAATTTTTAAATTTTAGATTTTTCACAATTTTCTGGAATTTTCTGTAATTAAAATCAGGGTTCTAATTATTAAATGATTTTTAATTGATAATAATTTATAATAAAATATGATAAAAATAAGATTTTATGGTGTAAAATGAAAAACTGAACTTAGGATAATTTTCTGGGATTTTATTGGACCCCAAACCTATTTTTAAAAACACCTAAAACCTATTTATTATTGTTTATTTATTATTTATTTTATATTAGATATAAACCCAGCCCAGCCCCAACCGGGCCGGCCCAGCCCAACCCGAGCCCAGCCCGGCTGGCTATCGGGTCGGGTCCACCCGCACCCGCCCGCCAGACCCATCACCCCCACGAACGCGTAGCCCCGCGTTCTCCGCCGCCCGCCGCGCGCCCAGCCGGCCACGATCCCCCGCGCCCCGCGCCTGACCCGCCCACGACCCCGACCTTTCCGGCCTCGACCCGCCACCCTCAGCCCCCGCGGCTCCCCTATAAAAACCCCTCGTTCTCCTTCTCCGGCTACCCCCAACTCCCGTCGACCTCCGTCCTAGCCCTAACCCTAGCTCCGCCGTGCCACCGCCATCTCCGGCCCCTCCTGCGCCGACCTCCTCCCGCAGCCGCTCCGCCCCCGAGCCGGCCTCCCCCTTCTCCTCCTCCTTCTTCTCACAGAGCCGCTGCCCGAGCCCCGACTCCGGCCTCCCTCCGTCTCCGACGAACCCGCTGCCGGCGCCGCCCACGTCCCGAGCCCCCGGCGACGTTGCCCCTGGCCGCCCTCCGCCTGAGCTCCGACAACAGCTCCGGCCAGCAGAAGCCCAATCCCTAACCCTAGCACAGTGGACACGGACACGGTTCGGACCCGTGTCGGACACGAGAAAATGCGGTTTCTCGAGCCCTGTTCAGGTACGTGTATCTCTATGCTCGTTGCCCCATTTTTGATTCCGTCTGTTGCATCGTGAACCCTGCGTGATCCTCTCGGTGTCCGTGCAAACCGCTCGGGGCATCGCGTCCTGTGGTGATCGCGAACCGCGATCCAAAAACAGAAAAACTAACACCCTGTTTCACCCCGAAACCGAGTCCGCCCCGCCAAACGGGATGACTTGGTCACGTGCGGTCTTCACAGATATGTGTGCATCTTCGATACGGACGTGTGGAATTTTACGGAAGTCGATTCGGGTGTGCGTGCACACCGGAATCAACGCGTATCCGCGGACACCATCCCGTATCTGCCCTTTCTGGAACGTGTCCTAACTTCGTGCACATACGTCGGATCGAGACAAAACTTATGCCATCGGACTCGTAGCGATACGCTGGTCCTGTGACCCAAGTTTGGTTCAATTCCGAGAACGTTAACGAAATCGCGTGTCGTGGGCCCCACAGGCTCTGCTCGACGGGCGATTTTGTGATCGGCTCATCGGAATCCAATTCTGGAAGTTCCGTTGGGTTCGTATCATCGTTCCTGACCTGTTGACACTAAGTTTGGCAAATTTGGAGACCTTTGACCCTGACACATTTTTCGGTGCAAAGCGGGCCCACATGTGGATCCCGTTTTGACCCGAAATTGCTATTTTTGCCCTTGTCTCCAAATTGGACTCAAGGACAGAAGTTTCTAGCTGATTGATATTTTCTGGATCTAATGTTGATATTTATTTCAACAACCGTAGTACCGCCTGTAAATCCGGCTGAAGTCAGAACTACAGTTGGAGCCCGAAGCACAGGCAAGTGTACCTCGCCAAAACTTGCAGTCTTTGCTAAATATTCCTTGACTTAGTTATACATCAGAGGGCAAGTATACCTTGCCAACTTTACAGTCTTGTTGCATATTTCCTTGTTTATTTATAACTGTTGTACATGCTTAACCTAGGACCGTGTGACGTACTTAGCGTCCGATTATCAGTCGGGTGCCAACACCGTACGCGGTGTTGGGTATGGTCATCTAGAGATGGATATTTGTGATACTTTATTTTCTTGTACTTGTCTTATCAAGTACCATACGACCCAGGACACTTGACACTATTCATGAGACGGAATTTTCCTGAGATATTCATGGTGATTCTGTGTAGGATACATATTCATGACATTCCAGTTTACTTGCTTAGAAACTATTCTGACTTACTGCATTAGTTGATCTTGCGTGACTGGACCTGAGATATTATGGAACTGTGACGTAAGATTACATGGGGTGGGGAGAGTATTACCATATCAAGGCTGATTATAATATAAATACTGTTATCTGGCGGTGTCTTAGTCTCTGATACAGAGCTTTGGTACCTTACTGGCCCTTCGAGAAAATACTGCTATGGTTTCTTCGACACTGATCCTGTAGTAGTCTCAGCCTGAGTATGACTAAAACTCTCACTTGCATATCACTTAGCTGGTTTATTTATTTACCCTATTGTTCTTTATTGCTGCACTGCATTTATTTTGGCTTGTATTTTCTGTACCTTGTTATGTCCCCTAAGGACTTGGAATGGACTATGTCCCCAGGTATAGCCGAAGAGATCTACCTCGAGGTGTATGGAGCAGGAGCACTACTCGGAACAGAACAGGAACCTGAGGACGAGATCGTGGCAGAAGACTTCTCATGAGTACCGGCTTCATATACTCAGTATTTCTATTTTCAGTTCATTTATTTTCTGTCTATTTGCATTGATGTACCAGACATATTCTCGGATTGTTTCCCGAGACACTTATTTAAGATTTGCTTATTTATTCTATTGTATTATTTCTGGCATTTAATCTGTGATTATCTGTTGTGGATGAGATTAGTATAGACTGTGACCTGTATCGATGGTTCTATTTCCTGTTAGTCTACAGCTTAAGCATGCCCTGATGGATCCATTAAATTGGGTTGTCCATCGGTGCGTGCTGCTGGCCATTGCCATGTGTCCAGTCCCTCGGCATTTTGGGACTGGGGCGTGACAGTATTTATTTCAGATTTACTTTTTTTGTCAAATTTTGATTTTTGGTGACAAATAGGTAACTCGTTATGACCTAGTTTTGGTTTCTACTTGGTTTTGGACTCATAGAATTTATAGGAGATAACCCTATCACTTAAAATCCAATTTTCCAATAAAATTCCAAAAATAATAATTTTTAATAATTAATGTTTGGTAATGTTTGACGACTAGTAATATTTTGGTGTGTAGTTACTTGCATGTGCAAACCAATGTAGAATTAATAACTAGATAATAATCTAATTAAACTAGAAAACAAGAGCCTAATTAGTGTCATAATTAATTAGTAGGTGTTCGAGACGTTCCCGTGGAGAGCTCCGGACCAGAATTGTTGTGCTTGCATCTTGGCTTGGAAGGCAAGTACACCTTGCTTGATTGTATTGTTCAGTTTACATATGCCTAGTTTTTATTTGTTAGTTGTGTGCACGCGTCTTAGAGTAGCAGACTTACCTAGTATATTGTGAAGGTACAAGGTATCTTCTGACCTGACACTTGTTCATCACGTACATTGAGTGAGAGAGTGCATGGACTAGCGGGTCGACCGTACATCGATACATGATTTCGCGTCTTGTCTTAGTAGTTGGTGCTTGGGCTAATTTTCTAGATTTTTATTGACATTGTTGCATTATGTCTGCACCGCATATACGGTTCGGATACATTGGGAGGAAAGAATCTACTAGTGAGCATATGAGATTTCTGTTTCTTACTGTGTATATGGTATGACAGGCGTACCCCCGAGTCCTTTTGGATGCCTAGTGGGATGATTGTTCTTCTATTTCTTCCCCCTCATGCGCCACTAGAGATGTCTCGAGTGCATATGACATAGATGGTTAGTTACCCTATTTATTGTTTACTGCTTTACTTTTATGCATGTCAATTTTTTGTGTACTTGTTATGTCCCTCTGAGGACCTGGCACCTTTTCCAAATCCAGACGAGCATTTGTACCCGACGGACTACGGAGTTGGAGATTTTGTAGACGAGGACTTTGAGGTGGAGCCATAGGAGTTTCCTTGAGCATTCATGGATGACAGTTGCTTAGTGTCTTGGGTGTCCTTATCGAGTTAGCTGACGCCTAGACTATTTCATTATTGCTTAGTTGTATTCTTTCAGTATTCTTTTGTACTTATTTTTCGTGGATTATTCTCCACTAGATTTTATTTTGTTTTTGATTCTGAGACTTATCTATTCATTCAGTTCTTACTCTGTGATATTTGTGGATTAGACTAGATTTTACCTGCCTGAAATACTGTGACTTAGATATATTTTACAGCGCACTACGACTGGTTAGGTCCATTAAATTGGGTTCCTATACTTTTTCGTATAGCTGGCATGTGTACGTATACCTAGTCCAACGAATTTTAGGACTGGGGCATGACAATTCCTCATATTCGACTTCTGATTGCTCGGCTACTACAATCTTTATTGCAGAGCTATTGGTTGCTAAGGCCTGCATGATCTGCTACAGGGTATCTATATGCTTTTATTGGACCTAGAACTGAGTTTCGAATCGTTTCTCAAACTACTCTAACATTCTTCGGCCAGTTTCTTGTCTCGCTCAAATTGAGCCTCATCCCTCTGCTATTGAGCCTCTATCATATGCATCATCCGCTCAATCAGGTCGATAGAGGGTGTAGCCTTCGGGAGTCCAGTACTACCCAAAATTTCTAAACTACTCCCTTGTGTCATTTATGTAAAAGAGAGCAACTCACATCAGCCTCATAAAGTATTATGGACTTACTGTATGGAACATCTCATTTTGACCATATGAATCAAGGGTTCATCTAAGAAGGTGTAACTACCGTTCCCGAAAAGCATATTTCTAATATAGTTCTAATTCTTAAAAATTATTTTTTCATATTTCAAAATCCATTTTCTAAAATAAAATATTAACGTTGCTTAAAAAGAATTCATTTAGAGAAGAGGAGTGGCAAACTAGTAAATAAATAAAAAATTTAGATATTTTTCAAGAGCCTCTAACCACCTCTAACTAACCATAACTAATTCTCAACCAACTTGGGGACTAGAACCTTCCTAAAATCCCTATAAATTAGGTGTACTCCCTGTTCCCAAAATCATTCAAAACCTATTTCATTTCTAATTTATTTTCCTTCTTAGTTATTGTTTGTCTTTCAGCCTTGGGCTCGGCCCAAAGTAACTGAGTATAACTCAAATGGAGGAACTCTCACTCAATTCATTCTCTTTGAGTTTTTCTCGCGCATTGAAGAATAGCCCAGAGCCGTAACCATCACCAACCTTGAGCCCTGGCCATGGCTATCGACAGCGGAGGCCTTCTCCTCCCATGTTGACGAGCTCCGACGAGCCATAACTGACCCCCATCGACGGCCACGATCTTGAGCTCCAACCATGGCGGATCGGCTCCTCCCTGCCGAGTTTCTCCGGTGCTGAGCTTCCTCTGATGATAGCGAACGGTAGAGCAAAGGCGACCCCGACGACTTCATCCAGGCCGAGCCTCATTGCGCCTCGACGAGTCTCCGCCACGAGAATGATCTAGTAGGTAGTCTGAGCTCTCGACGACTACTCTGTGTTCGTCGACTTCGAGCATCATCAACCATTCTTCTCTATTCGGTGCAATCTTGGTTAAGGAAGCTCCGTTGACGAGTCGATGACAATTCGAACGGGATCAGTGCATGTCTGGATCTGTCAAAGCTTGACCAGATCGAGCCAAGTTGTTAGAATCGGTAAACTCTTCTAATCTCTGAGCCGAATTCTTGATTCAACTTGAATGAAGAGTTGTTCTCATGTTCGTCGTAGTTCTTTCCCTATATACGACTCAACACTGCACAAGTGTATTGTCCTTCCTATTCTGAATCATCTATTAGATGCACTTGTGATCGTTTCCTGATTGACACAAAGATTGTGGCTGATCAACACTGATATCCACGATACTTGTCTAAGTTTCAACATATTATTAGAGTTGGATGAGCAGGGAACTCATTATTGGTTGGTTAGATCGTCTTTATTGGCAATACAGAGTCATAGTAAACAGGCACACAGTCGTTTGGTTAATAGGAGATAGAAAATAGGCCAGGAAATTACCGTTCACTGAATAATGAAACAGGTTTAGAAAGCCAGTGTACCGGATTCTGAAATAGTTAACAGCTGGGTTTTGGGTCAGAGCCAGTGACTCTTAAGAATTTAATTGTAAATAATCGAGAAAACTTAGGTTAGCAATTATTGACTAAAGAAAAGATTAGAAATCAAGGAACTATTAATTAGTCATGATCGAGAATTAGTTTAGGACATATTTTGGAAATAGATTCTAACTTTAATATATTGATCCTATGTGGTCTTAGCACCGTCTTCACCATTTGATTAAGGCAAGTACACTTACCTCTACTGAGTACCATTACCTTACAATTGCTATCGTACTCTTTCATGCTCTTTTTCATGTTGCATTATTTTTATCATTGGCACGAGGTTGCATACGTGGTTCGTGTCTTGGTGTGTCGTGTCTTATTTATCGTATCATGATTGTTCTTGTGTCGTGTCTAGTTCTCGTGTCATGTACGTACAAACATGCATGACTGTCTTAGTTCCGGATTCTTGTACATTCAATTACATATGATTGTCTTATTTTCAGATACATGTACATTCAATCATATTGATTGTCTTATTCCCGGCCACCTGTACATTCAATCACCAAGGTTGTTCTATTTACCTGTACATTCAGTCATGCACCTCAGGTATGACTGTATTATTCCTACTTGCATGCCATAGTCGAATTCCAAGGGCACGTGTCATTGTCAGAGTGTGGTATCTACGTGTTTTGTTTATTGGAATTCGGTATTTACGTATTTTGTTTATTATTACAGTTTCTTGTTGCCTTTCATGATTTCAGGTATTCTATTTATCATGTTATATTTTGACTTGTGGTTTTCTTTACATTATTTCTTACATAGCTTTGTATGAGTTTTGTGTATCTTCTTAGTTGTATTGGTATACTGTTCCAATCCTGATAGGATGTTGACATATTAGGTGGTCGAGATAACAGTAGGATCGGAAGACTACTTTAGAGGATTTAATTATATTTTATGTCTAAATTGATGTATTGATGAGGCTTGTATGATGTTGATTACTTTACCCAAATTTGTCTTCGAATTTTGATTTGTATATTGTACTAAAAACTACACTAGTAGATGTGGTGATCGTGGGTGCGTGTATTGGGTTCATTTTTTGTTTAGTTTCTATGATTGAGTAAAAAAATTGATAAACGTAATCTCTTGATGACTCTTGAGGGTTAGAACAACTGACTACAGCGTAGGCAGAGCGTGCTCACGACTCGTACCTTATATTACGGGTGTGGGTGTGACAAAAGGACAGTGTTTCTTTCAAAAAAAATTCGAAACAAGGGTCCAGGGAAGTGAAGCCATGCTTTGATACCAAAATATCGCGCACCAAATATGCAGAATCGATAGTCGCAACCAGACATGATGCTGTACGAGCCTAAGTTACGCTCGTACAAGACATATTTATGTGAATTTTAAAGTGTCACAAATTAATAGAGGAACAATAGAGTTAGGCAGAGAAATTTAATAATGCTTGACATAGGAGAAAATATTTCTTTCATTGATAATGTATATATATTACATAGGATATAGGTACATGTAAAGGGCGTCGTTGTCACGACCCGCACCTGGATGATCAGAGCCCGAGTACGTGGTACGTTCAGCCTATGCCACAGCATCGACGGTAGAACGCTGTCTAGGTCATCAATAGAATCATACTAATACAACTAGTTCTATCATGTACTCAATCACAATATTCTAAAGGAAAAAATAAACAAAGAAGATAATTCAATCAATAATCTGAAAGAAATAAAACTAGAAGATGATATGTAATAAGAAACACTATTCTAGATATCTACAAATGTCACCTTATGGTCCACAATGCAAGAGTAGTCATAACTATAGCACCACTCTGAAGTCCAATATCGAAGAGCACAACAAATTCTAAAAATGTTATCCAGTCATGATGGAACGAGCATATTTTCAATAGCAGTTCCAAATAAATAATAAAGACTATTAAATAGTAAAGAAATACATGATAAGAAGTAAGAACAGAAAACAAAAAATAGGGTATGGTAATACAGAATGTAAGTAAACATGAATAATAGAGCATCATCATGTACAGGGAATAGGAATATATGTATCAACTAAGTGTGCGAGTACTAGCTTCGACATATGATCGGCATGGGAACTTGTAAAGGAATTATGTCCTGGTTAATCATACATGAGATATATGATTAACACTCATGGGTACTTGCACAGGGAATGTGTATGATCACATGTCTAACTAACACTTCTCGCCCCGACTAGTATAGTAGATCCAAATTATGACACGTCACGACACATGAATCATAAGGCAAATATGAATACCATAACATGAATATCATGCACATAAATGACTTGCACAGGAATCATAAGTACATGCACAGGGATCAACAGTACATGCACATGGTCTGACAGGAAAAGCAATATCTTATGACGGGGATCCAAGATATACCAATATGTATATCATCGTATCAGAAATCAAGTATAACAATACTAAATACATGTAACATAGAAGCTACCATATAAAGAAAACTATCATAAAATGTACTCGTCTGAGGTCCGGTGCTGAAATATCAAACAGTGTCTGAAACAGGACCTCGAAGACCTATATATGGAATTCCATGTCAAACAGGTATTTCGGAATCATAAATATGATTAAATAGGTCCATGTGAGGCTTCTAGGTCATTTTGGTGAAACTAGCCCAAAACCTAGTTTTTGGTACCATAACATCTATCAAGTTGGTTTATGAAGTCATTATAGTCAATACCTTGCTAATCCTAGGTTTCTAGATCAATACTCTAGGTAATTAACTATACTAGTCATTAGGCACTAGGTATGATATATATACTCATATATACATAATACCATAAAGTATCATGGTAATATCTTGATATCTTAGAATACCTACACTATATAACTAATACCTTAACATATAGATAATATCATAACATGTTTCCATTTCCTAGATACCAACCTAGTACCTAGACCACACTTGGTACCACATTCCAATGCCCCATGATACCAAGGTATCACTCCTCATGATACATACTGTCACTAGGTGATACTCGACTCACATACTCATATAACACCCTCGTACACTAAACACTAATACTTACACTGATACAACCCATCTTTATACTAGTTTACCCATTAACATCTAGGTAACTACTTAGACACTCACTTACCCTAGTGTCATCATATCCCCAACACTTATCTCACATACCCTCACCCAACTGAGACCATATTTCCCAAATATGCAGTCCAAACTCTGGCACCAAGTGCAGAGCATATTACTACTTTCTGAACATCACTGGCTTGACCTCTCCACATGCATATCAGGTACCTACAGACCCCAAGTCCTACTACCAATGGAAGTTGTTAATGCAATAGGACAAGCCCTACACTGTTCCAGACTACAATGGAATGTAGTTGCTCTGTAACCACTGCCCGAGCCTTGCTCGTATCAGTGCACAACTACTACTTGGACACCAGCAAGAACCTCCCCCTACTGAACACTTAAGCATGAGCTCCTTACTGCCTATTCCCAGGTCTGATGCAGAAACACTCATACCCAACCTTCACTCTAATATACTCCATATTTTACCCAATACACATTGTCTGGTACTGAGCATTCTAGTGTGCACCTCATCTGTCTGTGCATTCCCTGTACAATACTACAAGCCCGAGCCACTGATGTTGCTCCTCCTCACACACTGCAGATCGACTAAACCCCCTTACACTGCTCCCTTTCCCCCAAACCTTGATGCACAGTTATTAGCTATACCTTGATGCACACTGATCAGCTGTGCAGTGCTTCCTCAAGTGGCCAGCAGAATACCACTTGCTACACAACACCCTCTCAAGCAGCCACAAACCAAAGCACACATGCAACACTATCCTCCCCTAACCCACACACATGCCTCAACCAATGCATCATCTAAATTCAAGACACACACAACCAATACACACTAACACTAACACCCCACTACTCCAGCCCATATCTGAAATACACTGAACACACACACAATACTATCATATATAAACACTTATAAAAAACAATTTAACAAACACCTAATGAGCACCATGAGTATCACATTATGATTCTCTTAAGATACGCACTCCAAACTCAAGATACACTATCCAAATTCTATGAACCAACTCATAAACAATATATATATCTCTAATATATGAATAGACAATGTAATTAAGGAAAATTATAGAGAATTGGTACCAATTGCACAGAATTACCAAATAGACTATGATACCAAGAACAAATACCAAAAGCTCTATGAATTTGATATCGAAACTATATAAAATATAATTAATACATTGAATAGGACTAAAAATTAGTTGTACAAAGTAAATTAGAGTGAAAATAGAGTTTGGACACAAAGACACCAAAAATACCAATTTTTTCTACCTGTATCATGGCGTATCATGATACGACATCTACGTATCCATTTGGGGATACAAATATATTAGCACACAATCAAAATAGTCACAATTAGTCCTATTGAGGACACAATCAAATACTTGGTGGACACAATTCGAATTTTTCCCAAATTGGCCACAAAAATATCTAAAACTATCAAATTAGAGGCCAAAACTACCTAGTTCTTCCCCTATTGGATTGTTCCTAGCCATGGGTGGGTTTTTAGAGGTTTATTATGACAAACTAGCATAGAAATTGAAGTAAGGAATGAATTATACATATTAAGAGTCCCAATGAAACTCTTCCAAAGTGACACATATGGTTTAGAATGGACACGAACTCCTTAGCAATCACCTTCCCATTGGTGCTCTTTGCAATCCAAGCTTCTAGGTCTTTATGAGAAAGACAATGAGTATGGCATGGGTGGATTTGATTAGGGTTGAAGAGGATTTGGGAAATTTTTTGGGGGTGAACTAATTTGGAATGAAATAGAGGCTACTAATTAATAATTAATAATTAATAATTAATAAAGGAACACTCCCTTTATAGGGTTGGCCACTAGGTTTAGGGATTTGTGAGTTTCCAAGTTGCCCATATTGGTTTTCATGAAGAGAATCTAATTAATGAGTGAAAGGAATATTTTATCTATAAGTCTAATTAATTAATGAAACTAACTAAGTCATGACTAAAGCTAGTGACCCTAATTGGCACATCCAACACTAAGTCAAACTAGTTAGCTAGCACTCTAGCCAAATTAATTATATTAAAAATATATAATATTAGCATAAATATTAATTATATAAAATGATAAAAATATCCCTCTACCCACAACTAGGTGGTTACAGTCGCACGGTCTTACAACTTGAACACAAAATAAGATAGTCATTACATACATCATACTCACGACACATATTTTATGAAGGATAATAATTGATGTAGGAACACACTTGTGACATTTATATATTATGACAATTAACATTGTTAACTGATCCTAAGGCAATAATAGAAAGATTGTGTAATAATTTTATCGGCTCTAATATGATTATTGTCTTCGTTTAGGTGAGTCTGCTAGAGAATGCTCACTAGTGTATTCCCATTGTATTAATCCATTCATCCACGGGTTCAGGGAGTCGCTTGGATGTTCGGATATGAATGGAGCTCTTTTGGCAACCTGAAGCTATTCGGTTGGAGATATTATCTTTTTGTTTATAAGAGACATAATGTACGGAATAATGTCGATTGTACTAGTTTCATGACTTGTAAGCCTTGTGGCATTGTTCATTGTAATGAGATCAAGTTTTCATAATTGACTTGTTCTTTTAGCCTAGAGTTATTATAATTTTACTATAAATTATCAATAAAGAGAATCATTTTTGTATATCTTGTGTCTATCAACTTTTCTGCTTATTTATGCTACAATGACTGCTGAGCCGCAACCTGAACTCTCTGAGCCTCCATCAGTCCACGGATTAGCTTAAATAAATGTGCCCCATCAGCAGGCATACCTCCCTGAGCTGGGTATTAAAATAATGGAGGTAGAATATCCTCTGAGGCAGCTCGAGCAGTCTCATGTACTGTCGAAGGAACAATATCCGCCACTGCCCGAGTAGCAGGTCAGAAAGTAGCAGACCTCTCGGAAGCTGTTGCGCCTGAGCTACGGGCCCTAGTCTTGGGAGCTACGAGCCCTAGCCTTGGGAGCCATGCTGAAAGATAATTGAAAACAAGAAAGTCAATATGGCACAAGATATAATATTATCAAAGAAGGACAACAATTATCAAAGATAACAAGCATTTAGAATAAACATGATTAGCAAATTCAAATTAGATTGGAATTTCTAGTTGTGATTGAGTATCCTATTATCAAAATTTCTTATGTCCTATAGCATGCTCATAATAGTACTCTAAGCCTAAGCACTATTACGACATTACACTAGTTACGAAGCAGACTTGCATGAGCCACCACTAAAAATGTGTCACGACCCGTACCCGAAAATTGGGCATGAGTCGTGGGTACGTCGAGCCTACGCCGCAACATCGGTAGTAAAATGATGTTTGTGCCAACACAATAATATAATCACAGTCATGTCAATAATATCCCAACTCATAAGGAGGACAATGATATAAAGCAATACTCAATCACAATATCTAGAAGGAAGATAAATCACGATAATGATATAAAGAGATAGAAATCCAAGTCACAAGTCTAAACAAGCCATGACAAATACTAACAATTCTAAGTCTCAAAATATAACATCCCAATAATAATAAAGTAGTCTCTGGAGAGAAATCCAGTAGCAAATAAAATTAGCTAACTAAACTAGACAACCGCTATCTGGTCGTCTACCTCAGCTGTCACCTGCTCCTCCTGAGCCACAGGGTCTAACTTTGCACCATCTACATCCTGAGGGCCATAGAAAGTAGGACATCAGTCATCAAGGCAATCCCCTAAAAATGTTATCTAGTCATGATGGAATGAGCGCAACTCTAACAGAAGTTTCAATTAAATGATAAAGACTATAAAATAGTAAATAGTAAAGAATACATGATAAGCAGTAACTGGATAATCATGACATGGTAAAGAATAGACAAGAATTGTAGTTTTGGCATGACAGGTAAATAAAATAGATAATAAAGGAAATATGACGTAATCAGCATGTAAAGAATAGTAGAGAACATTGTAAATAACTAAGTGTTTGAAATCTAGTTTTGATATATGATCGGCTTGGGCCTAACAAGGACTATACTAAAAAAGGAGCTAACTCAATCATACTTGAAATATATGATTAGCTAGTAGCCAAGGTCTACACTACCACAAGGGCTATGGATATAATCACATATCTAACTAGCACATCCCCCGCCCCCGACTAGTACAATGGATCCGAACCATGACACATCACGACACATGAATCACCAAGCAAGGCCTAATATCCACATGGTAATCAAGGTCTAATATCAAGATAATGATCAAGGTCTAATATCAAGATGATGATCAAGGTCTAACATGAAAAGCAACATCTCATGACGAGGGTCCAAGACATACCAATCCGTGTACCATCGTGTCAGGAATCAAGTATAACAATACTAAGTACATGTAACATAGAAGCTACCATATAGAGAAAACCATCAGAGAATGTACTCGCATAAGGTCTGGTGCTAAATATCAAACAATATTTGAAATGATGCATCGAAGACCTATATATGAATTTCCATGTCAAACAGGTGATTTGGAATAATAAATAAGCTCAACTAGGCTATATTCTAGTCTTTTAGGCCAAAATTAGGTCATTGGGTAGAAACTAGCTAATTACCTAAGTTTTGGATTCTAATTACCTATTTAGCTAGTCTATATAGCTATATTGGTCATACATTGCTAATACTAGGTTTCTAGGTCATATCCTATGTGTATAACTATACTAGACAACACACACACACACACACACACACACACACATATATATATATATATATATATATATATATATATATATATATATATATATATATATAAACTCATACATAATAGTATCAAAGTCCATTACCTACTATCTTAGGATACATTAGCATTTTTCCTAATACCATGACCATACTTGATATCAACCCATTACCTTGACTATTACTAATACCTTATATCTATATACTAGGTATCTAGTATCTTGGTATCACAACCAATACCCTAATATCTAGTTACTAGAACACTCACAAACCTAGTATTATAATACCTTAGCCTAACTAGGATATCTTACCTATATCTTAACACTTACTTTAGTAACTTAAGTGGGATACCTTATCTCAACAAACTATAACCCTCACTCTCATACTTCAAGGCACTGACTGATACGCATACCTCAACTAACCACTTATAACTCCTTAGTCTACCCTTATACCAATGATACATGAGTACCTCTCTCATTCACCCACAACCAATCTTTCCACCAATCCAAACCTATTGTAGGACTAAAACACCAAACCTCAACACCCCCCTCTCTCAACCCTCTAGTGAATATTGCACATGCAGGCACTACTTGCAGATTAGTGCTCCAACCGCATATGTGCAGTTGCACTCTCTACTATAATGTACTTGTTGCAGTTAATCCAACATCATACAACTGTTGTCGGATCTCCTCCTGCATGCACCATTGTACAGTTTTTCCTTTCATTCCTTGCTCTTTGATGCCTATTACTGTCCCATGCCTCTACAATCGAGCTCCAAAGTTCTACTATGTTGGCTAAAAGCAGTGCATTCAAGGCTGCACACTCAAGTCTCCACACTGATCCAAGTGTGCAGAAACACACATGTTACTGATACCCACAACAACCCGATTGCTTACCTGATACAAACTGAAAGCAGTAGTTGTCTGCCCATTGACTGAACATAGATGTAACTAACCATAACATGTTCTACACTCAGTGTAGACACAACCCTGTTGTGTTGATGTCTGTAACTATACCCCCACATGCTTTGCCTGATATCCTAAGTTCTTCCTCTCCCTCTCACTGGTTCAACTAACTCCCACTGCTACCAAGCATGCATGACTTTCCTCACAAACTTACTCTCCCACTAATGCACCAACTAGCCCACTCTAACTCAAGCTCCTATCATAAGCACATCATTACTATACTTACCAAGATACTCTCAAGATACCCTACACTAAAAATACACACTTAAGAATCATACCCAATCAACACACACACACACACACACACACACACACACACACACACACACACACACACTAGATGCTAAGATACACACACAACACTAATACAATCACACTAATATATGTACATATCCAAACATCAAACACTTGGTGCACACACACTAGGATACTCAAGTATAATACTATGATACTCATGATATACCTCTCCATCATCATGATACCAACCCCAAACACCATGAAACACCTCACAATATATAAGTAATAGATCCAACATAATATTGAGAAATTGATACTAATGGACACCAATACCAAGAAAATATCAAATATACCTACTTGTATCATGGCGTATCATGAAACGGACTCTACGTATCCATTTATGGACACAAGGACACTACCACATTACCAATTGGATACTAATAGTCTTATAGAGGACTCAATTCAAATACTTGGGGTACACAATTCGAATTTCTCCTAAATTGGCCACAAAAATACCTAGAATTATCAAATTAGAGGCCTCTACTCATTAATCCATTCCCTATTAGGTTGTACCTAGCCATGGGTGGATTTCTAGTAGTACAAAATGACAATCTAACATAAAAATTTATGTAGGAATAAAAATTTATCTATTGGGGGTTGGATCCCAATAAAACTAAGCTCATCTCCAATGATCTTCTTGCACTCCAAAGCTTCTAGGCCTTCATGAGAATTGGAATAGATGAGAATGTGTGAATTGGATTAGGGATTTGGTAAGGAAATTGAGTTGGATTTGGGAAAGAACTAATTTAAAAAGGATAGAGGCTCATGAGATTATTGATGGAGGCTAATCCCTCCCTTAATATGTCAGCCACTATATTAGGGTTTATGTGGAGATGTAATATCCAAAAAGCCCCTCTCCACTGTCACGCCCCGGTCCCGCAGGGCCGTTCGTCCTCGCTTTGGTCCCTGCGGAACCGATCATCCTCGCACGGGCGTGATGCCGTGCAAGCCTAAAGTGTGCTTGCGCAAGACCAAAGCTTTGAACAAGGGCAAGTAAGCTATTCAATACTGAAGCAGCGGCACACATATTGCAGAAAAGTGAAGAACACAATGGCATATGAAAACAGGCTCTTTTATTGATATTCACAAGTGTTACAAATGGCTCAAGGCCGAGGTTATAGATCGCTCAAGCACTCTTCTCTCGATTACAATAACACCGTTCCATATATTATGTCCCTCTATACAAAAGCAGCTCAAAGCAGGCACAAACTCGATGCGGCTCCAGGCATCGACTCCAGATTTCCGGCTCCTTAGGATGAGGTACGGCTATCGCTTCCTCAGACGAACGAGCACCTGAGAACAAGCAAACTGTTGGTGGGTCAGCACTTTATACAAGTACTGGTGGGATAAATCAACTGAACAGAAGCTACACCCCCTGAAACCCACACTAAGTAATCATGTGGCAAAATATTGCATTACTAGTGATCACCTAAGTTCATTTCATGCAGCTCCGAACTAGTCAGATTACATCTTTTGAAAACATAACTTTGAAACAGTTTGCATAATCAAACTTATAAGCATACGATCGGGGCAGTGCTCTATCGTGTAATGCACAGCATGTATTGTGCGTCAATCTAACTCTCTGGGGCAAATTAGCATATAGGAACTATCATTCAATCAAGCACACAAGTTAACTATCAATCAGAGGTCGGTCCCCGAGTAACTCAGGATCGGTAGCGGTAATCCAGCTGTCACGCCCTAGTCCCAAAATACCGAGAGACCAGACACGTGGCAATGGCCATCAGTACGCACCGATGGACAAACCCAATTTAATGGATCCATCAGGGCATACTTAAGCTGTAAAATCAAGTCTACGATAACAGGAACAACTAATCTCATCCAAACAAGATATAAAATACGATCCACAGAATAATAAGAAATGTAAATCATCAGCTAGTCTCAACAAAATGCTTCGGAGAACAACCCGATAAATATCTAATACAATGGTTCAACAGACCAGAAAGTAAATGACTGAAATAAATAATAAATACTGAGCATGAAACATGGATGCTCAGGAGAAGTCTTCGGCTAACACCTCATCCTCGGATGGCGGTACAGCTCCTGGATCAGCTCCTGCTGCGGTCCCGTATACCTCGGGATAGATCTCATCCTCAAATCCTGGGGACATAATCCGGATCCAGGTCCTCAGGGGACATAGCAAGGTACAAGAAAGCTCATGCCAAAATAAATACAGTGCAGCAGATAATGAAATAAATGGGATAAGTATGTAACCATCTATGTGAAATGCAAGATGAGAGTAACACGAGTACTCAGGCTGAGCCACTACAAGCTCTGTGTCGGGGAGCCGATAACGGTAATAACCGGTAGTGGGTCTAGCTCTGCTCCGAGATTCTACGACCTCTCAATAATAGAAGATATATATAAAACAGCCTGTAGCCTGTGTGTCTCTTCCCACCCAATGTAACCACGCATATCATGACCATAACGTCTCATGTCTATGTCAAGCGGGATCATAGCTAATGCAACAAGTCATACAATATCTAAGAATATAATGTCCATGTCAAGTCCTGTATCATATACAGAATCACCACGAATATCTCAGGAAGATCCTGTCTCATGAGTAGTGTCAAGTGTCCTGGGTCAAAGTGTACTTGATAAAACAAGTACGATATGGGTGTAGGCCAAGTCTCTATTGCCGCAACTTTCTCTGGATCCACTGAAAGTCCTTCTCCTGAGATGATATGTCCCAAGAAAGGCACTTTGTTCATACAAAACTCATACTTACTGAGTTTGGCATATAACTTCTCCTGTCTCAAGGTCTCTAACACGATTCTGAGATGCTCCTCGTGCTCTTCGTGGCTCTTGGAATATATGAGGATGTCATCAATGAATACCACCATAAATTTATCCAAAAACTGATGAAAGACTCTGTTCATTAAACTCATAAATACCGCTGGCGCGTTGGTTAAACCAAACGACATTACCAAGAACTCATAATGTCCATACTTGGTCCTGAAAGCTGTCTTTGATATGTCTTCCTTCCTTACTTTGATCTGATGATAGCCAGATCTCAGGTCAATCTTCAAGAATACCCTAGCACCACTCAATTGATCGAATAGATCATCAATGCGTGGTAAGGGATACCTGTTCTTGATGGTCATAGCATTTAGTGCCTGGTAGTCAATGCATAGTCGTATTGTTCCATCCTTCTTTGGCACAAATAATATGGGTGCTCCCCAAGGCGAAATACTGGGCCGAATGATACCCTTCTCCAAAAGATCATCAATCTGTTCTTTCAACTCCATTAACTCCTTAGGTGCTAGCCGATATACTGATAAAGTGATAGGCTCTGCTCCTGGAGTTAAGTCTATTGTGAATTCTATTTTCCGATCAGGCGGTAAACCTGGAAGATCATCAGGAAATACATCCACAAACTCTGATATGACTCTTGGGTAACCTGTCTCCTCTTCCACAGATAGTACCCTAAGAGTAGGCTGAACTCCTTGCTCTACTGCTCCTCGAAGAAACTCAAATTCTGGATGTCCAGGCGGTCTAAATATAACCCGCCCAAGTCGGCAATCAAGAGTTGCATGGTACTGACTTAACCAGTCCATACCAAGTACAACATCGTAATCCGGCATGGAAAATATCAGAAATTGAGCTCGCATTTCTCTTCCGCAGACTACTACAGAACATGATCTACAGACGTCACTAACCGGAATAATTCCACCTCCCGTAAGAATTATCTTCATCTTCGGAAGGGGTGCGGTAGCTACTCTATGGGTGGCTACAAAGCTAGCTGCTATAAATGAATGCGATGCTCCCGAATCAAATAAATCTACAGTTGGTAATGAAGCTACTAAAATATTACCTGCGATGATCTCGCCTGCAGTAGCTTCCTGCTCAACAGCTAATGTGAATGCCTATCCTCGTCCCTGAGCTGGACCTCTCTGCTGCTGCAGAGTCTGCTGAAATAGAGCTGCCTGTGGTGCCAGGGGTGGTCTCTGTTGATTTCCTCCTGGGGCTGGTGGCCTGACTCCTCCAACTCCTGTCTGCTGTGCTCCTGCTGCTGGGTAAGCTGGTCAAGGGGCAGGTAAAGCTAGTCTCGATACTCCGTCTCTGTGTTCAGAACAGTCCCTAGAAAAATGCTGGTTGGATCCGCAGCTCAGACATAGTCCCAACTTACGCCTGCATTCTCTCTCAATGTGTCCTACCTTGCCGTAGTGGTGACAAGTAGGAAGAGGTCTGTCCCTAATTGCTGTCCTCTCTGGCATACTCCTCTGGGACCGTTTCGCTGAATCCCCATGTGCTGTCCTGGATGGTGCTGAGGTGATGGGCCTCTTCAGATTCGACTCCCTTCTAGTGACGCGCTCCAGGCGTCGTGCTGCTGCAAGGATGTCTGTATAAGATGTAGGTGCGACCGATCCAATCAATCTCTGGAGCTCGAACTTCAGTCCATCAAAGAACTTCTCAGCTTTCTCTTCCTCTGTCGAGATCAAGGTTGGGGCGAAGCGACTTAGGCGAATAAATTCTGCGTTGTATTCTTCCACTGTCATATTGCCTTGGATAAGGCAGTTGAACTTGTCTCTGAGCTCTGACCGTGCAACTACTGGAATGTACATCTCTTGGAAGAGTCTGGAGAACTCTTCCCAAGTAACTCAGTCTTGTCCGAGCCTCCTCTCTTCTGCTAACCACCAGTAGTGTGCATTTTCAGTTAACTGCATTCTGACTGCAGTCATCTACTTCTCTCTCGGAAGTTCAGCTGCTTCCAACTGGTGCTGAATGTTCATGAGCCATTCATGAACTTCTGTTGGCCCCTCTTTACCAGAAAATATACGAGGCTTGAGATGACAAAAATCGGTGATAGATCCCGTCACTAATCACCTCGTTGGTGGATTTGCCTGTTCCAATGCGGATACCAGGCTGGTTCTTAGATACTATGCCTCCTGACGATGGGCCTCTTGCTGAATCTGTTGCTATGCTTGCATCATGGCATACATCATCTGAAATATCTGTTGCCCGTCCATGGCTTATCCGGGCGGAAAAACTGGCATCTGCGGAGTGAACTGTGGCGGAGGTGGGATGTCATCTCTCCGGAACCTTGGATTAGGCTGACCGGTTTGATCGCTCTGCGATATTTGTCCTCCGTTGCCTGGTGTAACTCCGTCTATATAAGTAACCACAACGTCGTGTGGCGTATCCAATGGAATCTCATCTCCATTCCTGGGATCCATTTCTCTGCAACCAAAAGATAAACTGTAAGAACGTTCAGAGGAATCAAACAGGATACAAATCAAGTAAAATTTTTGAGTTCGATATAGAGTTCAATAATGGTTCAAATAATGGATGAGATCCTATAACTTATCCTATCCTTAGGGCAGGCTGGTTCAGTTCCTAAGTTAAAACTGAACAATTTTATCGTAGACCTGCATGGGCCACCACAAAAACCATGTCACGCCCCAGTCCCAAAATGCCGAGGGAGCAGACAAGTGGCAATGGCCAGCAGTACGCACCGATGGACAAACCCAATTTAATGGATCCATCAGGGTATACTTAAGCTGTAAAATCAAGTCTACGATAACAGGCACAACTAATTTTATCCATACAAGATATAAAATACGATCCACAGAATAATAAGGAATGTAAATCATCAGCTAGTCTAAACAAAATGCTTCGGAGAACAACCCGATAAATATCTAATACAATGGTTCAACAGACCAGAAAGTAAATGACTGAAATAAATAATAAATACTGAGCATGAAACATGGATGCTCAAGAGAAGTCTTCGGCTAACACCTCATCCTCGGATGGCGGTACAGCTCCTGGATCAGCTCCTGCTCCGGCCCCGTATACCTCGGGATAGATCTCGTCCTCAAATCCTGGGGACATAATCCGAATCCAGGTCCTCAGGGGACATAGCAAGGTATAAGAAAGCTCATGCCAAAATAAATACAGTGCAGTAGATAATGAAATAAATGGGGTAAGTATGTAACCATCTATGTGAAATGCAAGATGAGAGCAACACGAGTACTCAGGCTGAGCCACTACAAGCTCTGTGTCGGGGAGCCGGTAGCGGTAATAACCGGTAGTGGGTCTAGCTCTGCTCCGAGAGTCTACGACCTCTCAATAATATAACATATATATATAACAGCCTGTAGCCTGTGTGTCTCTCCCCACCCAATGTAACCACGCATATCATGACCATAACGTCTCATGTCCATGTCAAGCGGGATCATAGCTAATGCAATAAGTCATACAATATCTAAGAATATAATATCTATGTCAAGTCCTGTATCCTATACAGAATCACCACGAATATCTCGGGAAGATCCTGTCTCATGAGTAGTGTCAAGTGTCCTGGGTCAAAGTGTACTTGATAAGACAAGTACGAGGATATAAAGTATCACGAATGTCCATCTCTAGATGACAGTACCCAACACCGCGTACAGTGTTCGTACCCGACTAATAATCGGACGCTAAGTACGTCACACGGTCCTAGGTTAAGCATGCACATCAATATAATGAAGCAAGAAAAATATATAACAATACTGCAGAGTTTGGCAAGGTACACTTGCCTGGTGTCCGAATACCAACAGTCGTCCCTGTATCAGTGGATCCTGTGGGTACTCCTCCAAAAGCTGTAATAAATATCACCAACAGTCTCAGGAGATATCAAATAGCTAGAAACGCCTGTCCTTAAGTCCAATTTGGACACAAGGGCAAAAATGACATTTATGGGCCAAAGCGGGTTCCATATGTGGCCACTTTGCACCGAAAAACGGGTCAGGGTCAAAGGTCTCCAAATTCCTCAAACTTAGTGTCTACAAGTCAGGAACGAGGATACGAACCCAACAGAACTTTCAGAATTGGATTCCGATGAGCCGATCACAAAATCACCCATCAAGTGGGGCATGTGGGGCCCACGATACGCGATTTTGTCAACGTTCTCAGAATCGGACCAAATTTGGCTTACAGGACCAACGTATTGCTACGAGTCTGATGGCGCAAGTTTTGTCTCGATCCGACATGTGTACACAAAGTTACAGCGTATTCCAGAATGGACGGATACGGGACGTTATCGGCGGATACGCGTTGATTCCGGTGTGCACGCACATCCGAATCGACTTCTACGAAATCTCACACGTCCGTATCAACGACGCGCACATTTCGATAAAGACCGCATGCGACCAAGTCGTCCCGTTTGGCGGGACGCACTCAGTTCCGGGGTGAAATAAGGCGTTGTTTTTCCTATTTTTGGATCGCGGTTTGCGATCACCATAGGACGCGATGCACCGAGCGGTTTGCACGGACACCGAGAGTGTTATATAGTCTACGTGTTGTAACTGAAGGAATCAAAAACAGAATTATGAGGAGGGAGAAAATGCTACCTGAACAGGGCTCCGTGAAGACCGAATCTCACGTGTCCGAGGGTACTGTTCGTGTCCTGGTCGAGAGTTCCTGTGTCCTCGTGTCTGCCGTGAGTCCGAGCTAGGGTTCTGATCTGGGTTTTGGGTCCAGGAAAGGTCGACTCGGGTCTAACCGAGGGCTGGGTCGACTCGGGTGAAGCGGGGCGGAGCGGTGAGGTCGGCGGGGCTGTGGGAAGGAGGAAGGCGTCGAACAGAAGGGGAAGCGGCCGTCGAGCAAAGGGGGAAGCTGTCGTCGGGGTCTGGGCGAACTCGGGTGGAGCAGGGCGGCGCTCGCGCGGAGGGGGAAGGAGTCATCGACTTCGGTGGGTCTCGACAGTGGGTCAGGCGGGTGTGAGGAGGTCGACGGTGAGGGCGCTGGAGAGCGGCGGAGCTAGGTCGGCTGATCGGGGATTATGACGGCGGGGTGCGGCTAGGGTTTCCGAGACTGGCACAAAATTCGAGAAGATTTTATAGGCTGTGCACAGTAAATCCGACGGAGGCTAGGGTTCCAATTGGGTTTCAGGTCCGGGTCTGGTTTGGCTCGGATCCGACCCGACCCGACCCAATATGCGGTTGGTTCAGCCAGATTGGGGTTCAATTCAGATTTGGATTTGGTTCGGTTTAATTATTCCAATAGTTTTTAGGACCTTAAACGCGTTTCCGGAGTCCAATAAATTCACCGAAAAATATCCCATGTCCGATTTTCTATTTTACACCATAAAATATTATTTTCATAATATTTTAACACCAATAAACTATATTTAAAAATTCTTAACTCACAATTACCTTGGTTCGTCTTCCAGAAAAATATATTAAAATTATTCTGAAAATCAGGGTGTTTACACCAGCTAACCAATGACTCACATTCTGATCCTATTAGTAGCTATGACTCATGGTTGCACATTACTGCCGAAGCAGCCGTAGCCAAGGTTCAGCTCTGTACTAATAGTCATTGTCCGACCGATACAATGCATGCAACACTATCAGATAAACTCTATGATGCAGACAAAATGAACAAGCAGACTTATGAATAAACTCATATTTTTTACCCCATAGCCGAACGGTTATCCCTGCAGCAGACACACAAGTTAGCCACAATTTGCTTATATGCATAAACTTATGAATCCATCTTCTGGTGTCACAAATGATAGGTATGCAAGAAGGTAAACCTAGCATGCGCCCTATCTATATGATGACCCATGAGTTTCCCCATTTATGGACAACAACACCCCCCAAGATCCCGAAGGACCGGAACATCAGGGTGCTCTCACAATCCCTTACGGACCGACCGATTCCCAGTGCCCCAGGAATCAATCTAGAGACTATTACCATGTGCACAAGTTGTCCGAGACCAATGCATAACAAGCAACATTCATATTCACATTCACATTCACATTCACAAGCACATAACAATCTAATAGCCACACCCCCTGGAACCCGAAGGAACGGAACATCAGGACGGACATTAGACTCTCACTTCCTTGCAACACATCTTTCCAACAATCTAATAGCACACCCCCCCCCCAAGATCCCGAAGGACCGGACGTCAGGGCGGACTATTAGACTCTCATTCACACTTGTAACTTATAGCAGATCGATAGCAAAACAGGCAAGCAAAACATATACTGACAAGCACGATTGATTCATATTTAACATGCAAAACTATCTCTTCTTATAGCATATTACAAAGGGACATATTCAAACTATTCATTTACTTATCCTCTTAGCATGGCACGGGTTCGTTTGAGCTGTGTCGGTGTTTCTAAGCATGCAATATTTCTATCTTTCTCTTAGCATATCAATGGTTTTATTTCATTTCGGACAAGCATTCATATTCTCTTAGTTAGGCAGCATATTCGTTTCAATGACAAGCTATGTGAGTTCTTTTATTAGCATGCTGAGTCAGTTCTATCATTCTCTTATAAAAATATTCTTCTTAAGCAAACAAGTATTCAAAAACTCAGATTTATTATTAAGTCGTGCAAGAATCAGAGAATGCAGTTCTGCCCACTCACTTTGATTAATCATTCGGGAACTCTCCGAGAAGACTTTCGTTTTCTAGCAAGCAAGGCGATATCACTTATACATAGCGTCGATGCGAAGCGGGGCGCTACATACTTACCCACCAATAAAGAGTTTCGTCCTAGAAACTCAAGGAGAAACTCACAAAAACACAGAGCAGCGATAGTCCTCATCCCTCACCATCCCAAATCAAAACTCTAGCAATCTTCTCAAATCACAAATCACATCTCAAGCAATGAAAACAAATCCAGAAAACTTTTGTCGGCAACTTTGAGAATATTTATAGACTCATTGTATGGAACGTTCATTGCATCTCACATCAGGCACATCTCAGAGTTGGAGGCAACGGAATGGGCAAAGAATCGAGTCGCTCTGATACCATTATGTCATGCCCCGGTCCCGCAGGGCCGTTCATCCTCGCTTTGGTCCCTACGGAACCGATCGTCCTAGCACGGGCGTGATGCCGTGCAAGCCTAAAGTGCGCTTGCACAAGGCCAAAGCTTTGGCCTTGTACAAGCGCACTTTAGCCTTGCACGGCATCACGTCCCGATGAGAATGATCGTCCCGCGGGAGAGCTGCAACGTGGTGATTCACGTTCAGCGGGGACTATCGGGCTTGCGGGAGACCGGGGCATAACATAATGGTAGCAGGGAGACATGTCCGTACGGCAGTACGCTTCAGAACTTAATAGACTTGCTAAGTTTGCTAAGTCTCATATTAGTGATGCAGAGACACGTGCACGAAGATTTGAGATAGGGCTGCGACCTTCAATTCGTGCTCACGTCGTCGTTTCCTAATACTGCACCATGCGTGAGTCCCTAAACCATGCACTCTCCCTTGAACCGCAGTACCCACCAGTTCGCACCGACGCTGTGCAAAATTCCAATCACAAGCGCCCTAGCAACACAGGGGGTAACAATGTGCCTAAGCGCTCCAATAACGACGGTAACAAGGGTGCAAATCAGGGTAAGGATGGCGAGCTTGTTTGTCACCGATGTAATCGTACTGGACACATCGCTCAGAACTGTCGAGTATTCAACGGATCGTGCTTTAAGTACGGTCGTCAGGGGCATATGGCAGCGAACTGTCGGTCAGGTGGACCTAACCAGCAACAACAACAAAACCGTGCGCCTCAGGACCAGGGGCAAGTACCTCGAGCGAATCAGACGGCATCACGCCAGGGGGACGATTATCGATTGGATAAAATAGGGGCGTGATATCGTGGTATCAGAGCATAGGCTATCACTCTGTCTCAAAGTATATTATGGAAGCACTAGGAATCGGTCGGTCCGGAAGGGATTGTGAGAGCACCCTGATATTTCGGTCCTTCGGGATCTTGGGGGTGTTGTTGTCTATAAATAGGAAAACTCATGGGCCGTCATATAGATAGGGCGCATGCTAGGTTTACCTTCTTGCATACCTATCATTTGTGACACCAGAAGATGGATTTATAAGTTTATGCATATAAGCAAATTGTGGCTAACTTGTGTGTCTGCTGCAGGGATAACCGTTCGACTATGGGGTAAGAAATATGAGTTTATTCATAAGCCTGCTTGTTCATTTTGTCTGCATCATAGAGTTTATCTGATAGTGTTGCATGCATTGCATCGGTCGGACAATAACTATTAGTGCAGAGCTGAATCTTGGCTATGGCTGCTTCGGCAGTAATGTGCAACCATGAGTCACAGCTTCTAATAGGATCAGAATGTGAGTCATTGGTTAGCTGGATTATCGCTACCGATCCTGAGTTACTCGGGGACCGACCTCTGATTGATAGTTAACTTGTGTGCTTGATTGAATGATAGTTTTTATATGCTAATTTGCCCCAGAGAGTTAGATTGACGCATAATAAATGCTGCGCACTACACGATAGAGCACTGCCACGATCGTATGCTTATAAGTTTGATTATGCAAACTATTTCAAAGTTATATTTTCAAAAGATGTAATCTGACTAGTTCGGAGCTGCATGAAATGAACTTAGGTAAAACTAGCAAGATCACTAGTAATGCAATGTTTTGCCACATGATTACTTAGTGTGGGTTTCAGGAGGTGTAGCTTCTGTTCAGTTGATTTATCCCACCAGTACTTGTATAAAGTGTTGACCCACCAACAGTTTGCTTGTTCTCAGGTGCTCGTTCGTCTGAGGAAGCGATAGTCGTGCCTCATCCCAAGGAGCCAAAAATCTGGAGTCAATGCCTGGAGCTGCATCGAGTTTGTGCCTGCTTTGAGCTGCTTTTGTATAAAGGGACATAATGTATGGAACAGTGTTATTGTAATCGAGAGAAGAGTGCTTGAGCGATCTGTAATCTCAGCCTTGAGCCATTTGTAACACTTGTGAATATCAATAAAAGAGCCTGTTTTCATATGCCATTGTGTTCTTCACTTTTCTGCAATATTTGTGCCGCTGTTTCAGTATTGAATAGCTTATTTGCCCTTGTCCAAAGCTTTGGCCTTGTGCAAGCACACTTTAGGCTTGTACGGTATCACGCTCGTGCGAGAACGATCGGTTCCGTAGGGACCAAAGCGAGGACGAACGGCCCTGCAGGACCGGGGCGTGACATAAATATTCAAATAATTCATTTACTTATCCTCTTAGCATGGTACGGGTTCGTTTGAGCTGTGTCGGTATTTCTAAGCATGCAACATTTCTATCATTCTCTTAGCATATCAATGGTTTTATTTTATTTCAGACAAGCATTCATATTCTCTTAGTTAGGCAGCATATTCGTTTCAATGACAAGCTATGTGAGTTCTCTTATTAGCATGCTGAGTCGGTTCTATCATTCTCTTATGAAAACATTCTTCTTAAGCAAACAAGCATTCAAAAACTCAGATTTATTATTAAGTCGTGCAAGAATCAGAGAATGTAGTTCTGCCCACTCACTTTGATTAATCGTTTGGGAACTCTCCGAGAAGACTTTCGTTCGAGCAAGCAAGACGATATCACTTGTACATAGCGCCGACGCGGAGCGGGGCGCTACATCCACTCTCTAATTAGCTCTAATAGTTGTCATGAATGAAATCTTTGGTTGAGGGAGGAATCTAATTAATAAATAGGAAGAATATTTTATCCATACTAGCTAGTATTAATTAATTCTAATTAGCTAGTCACTAACTAATATAAATATCAACTAACTCCAACTAACACTTAATCAAATCTAGTTAGCTAGCATACTAACTAGTAACAATATTATTATAAATATATGAATATAAATATAATATTGAGCAATAGTGAAATGACAAAAATGCACCTCCTAATTCTAGGTGGTTACAACTACTATATGCACAACATAACTACCATTAAATTCAGCTAACACAATTTTTAGAACTTCCAAGTTTTACAATATTTAATATTTAATATTTAATATATATATATATATATTGTAAATAATAATTTTATTGATAATAACGCATTACATCTCTATACACATTATTTCATGTTGCTAACATCAAATTCTATATTATGTAGCATACCCACTTGGGTTGTGCATAAGCCTTCAAAGATGCGCCTGTTCCGCTCTTTCCAGATGTGCCAAGCTATTGTTGATAGCCGAATCCTCGCTTCCCTGAACCACTTGGCCCCTCTACCTTGCTGTTGTGCTAACCAATTCATTTGAGCTAGCATGTCTTTGGGAGATCCCGCCCTTATTTGTAGTAGATCACATTATTGTACCCATAATTGCCAAGTAAACTCACAATGGAAGAATAAATGTTGAAAAGTCTCCATCTCCTATCGAAAAAATTGACACCCTTGTTGATTTATTTGGATACCAAAACGCATTATCCGATCTATGGTTAGTAATCAGCCCCGGATAGCTTTTAGCATATGAAGTTGCATTTTTCTAGCAACCTTTACCCAGACAAACTCTTTGTCACGCCCCAGTCCCAAAATACGTAAGACTAGGATACGCAAACATGCCAACAATATGTATACATAGGCTACTCCAATATATGAAACCTAAGAATACATACTTAAGCTGTATATGAAGTCTAGCTCACAAGTGGTATATAATTATCACAAGTCAAAAGTATAACTAATCTCCATAAGCAATCTATATATCTCATCCACGACAAATAAATATCAACTAAATCAACAGATAATGATGAATGTAAATACGAAAGATTCAAGTTCATCAAGAATTTAAAGACGTCCGGTGGCGACAAATCCAATACTAGTAGACGAAAAATAAAAGATAAAAAAATAAAACTATCTCCATGCTAGAAATTAAACTAAGCATTTATAGGGCCATCAAATGTTGTCGTTCCCTCCTCTGGTGTCGGTCCGTAAATCTGCCGGTACTCCCCATTTGCTAAATCTGGAGAATAAATTCAGGTCCTCAGAGGACATAACAATATACACAAAAATAATACGAGCCAACAAGTAATAGCATGTATGGAAGGCAGCAAGAAAATACATGAAGACAATCTAAGATAGTGGCATGCCATAGAGAAAAGTGATGCTAGACGTGGCTAACAATAAATTAAATATTTTTATAGAGTATAGCCAATGTAAGAGTCTCCCAATCTATAGAAAATCTCAATTGTAGTTCAATGCAAGAGACTCCCAATCGAGTATAGTCAATGTAGCCAATCCTAGTATCAATCTCCTCTCCTAAGAGAACACAAGGGTCAAGTCGTACTCACGTCAAGTCAGGTCAAGTCCAAGTTGAGTACGAGTAATACGGGTGCACATTTTCATGTTAAGTCATACACACAAGGTGGAGCATATATCAAATATGTGATAAAAAAGTAGAGATGATCAACATATATGGAAGCAATAAAGAAGCATAATGAACCATGTATAAGAACATAAAACATGTAAAAAAAATATAGACATAAACAAGAACGAGCGAAAGTAAACATGCATTACACTATACAAGAGTTGTCAAGGTATCTTACCTGCTCCTAAAAAGGATAAAGTCGCAACTCAAGACGTCGTCCGATCTATCCGTCACATAAATTAAACAAGTTAGATCTATAAAAGTGGTTGGATAGATTTCTAGTCTAATCTATTTTAATTATAAATAAAATAACATAAAATACTAATTTAATTATATTCTAATTTTAAGGCTAATTCTAGATTTTGGTTTAAAGAAAATTAATTTTATGAATTCGGGATCCATGGCACGTAAATTGAGGCAATCCATGGCACACAAATCTTTCATGAATGAATCCATTTAGATTTCAGTGTCAAAAGTATGCTGGAATTTATGGCTCATCCGGATTCGAAATTGTTTCAAAATTATTGCACACACAAAATCGTATTGAGCAACGGGGGTTGATTGCTAACCTAGAAGTTCCAAAAAATTAATAGCACATAAATAATTCGAAATAAATTCTGAGAAAAACATATGTCGATGGTCTCAATGTTAGCTTTCTGAAATTTTAAACGGTTCATGATTTGAATTTCTGGTTCTCCCGAAATCATAAAAACATCAATATGCATCTATTTTTGGACATGCTGTACTCTACGATTTTTTTAGAATTTAATATTCAGAATTTTGTGAAACAAATTACATATTCAGAATTTTTACCTCGATACAGTTCTAACACAAGAAACAGAGATGCATTTGGAGTTTGGAGTTAGGAGTAATGGCCTCGGAAAGTTGAAGAATACGAAGAACCAATCTCCCTTCTCTCTCTCCTCTCTCTCTCTCTCTCTCTCTCTCTCCTCAATATATATATATATATATATATATATATATATATATATATATATATATATATATATATATATATATATATATATATATATGCTGGTCGGCGGCTAAAGAAAAGGGGATAGGTTGGAACATGTCAGAATCCGGTTGGTGGTTTGTTTATATTATTTATTATTTATTTGCCTTTATCAAAATATTATTTAAATTATTTTAAATCTAAATAACTCAAAAAAATATTAAAAGTAATCATAAAAATCTGAAAAAATTGCAAAAAATATATTTTTAACTCACAAACCTAGAAAAATACTTGGAAAAGTTTTATATTCATAGATTTCCTAATATAATTACAAAAGTCCTAGAAATTTAGTTATTAGCCTATTTAAAAACCAAATAAATCAAAATAAATTCCAAAAAATTCTAAATAAATTATATAAAATATATTTAATTATTTTAACCTTAACATAAATGTTTGGTAGGAACAACATGCAAGTATGGTCTTACAATAAATTATGGAAGTCCTAAAAAATTATGTTTTCTAGGTTTTAATTACCCAAAAATTCTAGAAAAATTCAAAAAATTCTAAAATAGCCTGAAAAAGATTCTAAATAAGTATTTATATAAGTAATTAAATCAAAGAAGTTATATTCGAATTAACCAAGAAAATAGCCAAAAGAAATCAATAATTTAATAAAATACTAAAATTACAAATTAAAAAATTAGGGAGTTTACACTCCCCATGTTGCACTATTCTTCCTGGAATCCGGATGTCATTGTAAGTGCAATTGAACTGAAATTCCCCAGACATGGATGAATCCCAGGCCCATTCGTCCACTTTCAATTCATTATGAATTGGTATGTCAGCTATCAATTCTACATATTGTCGCCCAATAGAATGTTCCGTAAGATGCCACATGCCACTCACCATTTCGGATTAGAGAATTGACCTGTTCATTTCTACCCTATATAGCATATGACTGCCATCATATTCTATCGATAATACTACTATGGTCCAACCACGGGTCCTTCCATAGATGGGTGTTACGTCCTTCTCCGAAATTACGTGAGATGAAGTATTGTCTAGCAGCTCTCGAACACAAAATCGTCTTGTACGTTGCTGAAAAGTTATTATTATTTTATTGGCACCAAAAATTGGCCCCCTTCAAATATCTTTCCTGTATCCACTTAGCCCACAACGACTTTCCTTGTAGAAAGTTCCACGTGAGGCGTAGCTCCGCCACCTTACGTAGATCCAGTAGCGATCGTAATCCCACTCCTCCCTCCTTCTTTGGCCGACATAGATCCTTCCAGGCAATGGTATAAATCCCCCCTCCATATAAAGTTGGCACATAATTTTTCCACTCTACGGATGGTAGATATTGACAGCATAATGGTTTACAACCAAACACATGGATATAGCCGTAATAACCGAGCGTACTAGCTCTATCCTTCCCCCAAACGATAGCGTCTGAGCTTGCCACGCATCAATACACCGTTGTGTGTACTCAACCAAACTCTAACACTCCTGTGCCCGTGCATAGTTAAGTGACAATGGAAGGCCCAGATATTTCACAGGCAAATTACCACGCTCAATATATAAATGATTCTGATGGACACCTTGATCTGGACAATGTGTACTGAAGTATATCTTGATTTTATCTCTATTCAACTGCAGGCCCACCAAATCCCCAAACTCAGCCATAATACGTTACATCGCTTATAACCCCATGTTCGAGGGTACCAAGAATACTAACAAATCATCGGCATATAAAAGATGTGACACGCTCGGGGGCACCTTTCTGTAAAGTAGAATAATTCTATTGTAATGGGAAGCCTTGTCAATCAATCATGTAAAATATTCTATCACTATGGTGAAAAGATAAGGGGAGAGCAGATACCCTTGTCGTAACCCTCTACTGCTGGTAAAATATCCATTGGTTTGCCCTTTAATTAATACTGAAAAAGGATGGAGTAGTAATACATGTATGTATACGTGCAACCTATATCATATCAAATCCCATCTCTCTCATGATGTGGCATACGAACTCCCTATTGACTGTATCATAGGCCTTCCATAAATCCAGCTTTATGCACGCCTTCTGACCCCCTATTTTGTTGAAATTACGGACCATCTCATGAGCAAGCAAGCTATTTTTCGCAATGGACCGCCCTTTAACGAAGGATGCTTGGTTCCAAGATATAAGTCCCTATATTATATTCTCCATGCGCCGACACATAACTTATGTGATAATTTTGTACAGGAAGTTGCAGTACGAAATAGGGCAATAATCAACAAGGGAAGTCGCCCCTTCTTTCTTTGGAATCATTGTGAGGAAAGTATGGTAGATCTCTTTGAGTAGTCGGCCATTGTCTAAGAAATCCTGGACAATATATAAAATATCATTTTTAATTTTCTCCCAGTGAGAAGTAAATAAGTTACTGTTGAACCCGTCTGGACCAGGGGCCTTGTTGGGATCTGCCTTCTTCACCATACTCTCAATTTCCTCCAAACTAACAGGTGCTAATAGTTGCTGATTACCCTCCTCTGTCACTGCCGCTTACTGATGAGTTCGGGGAACTCGTTTCTGTATTTAATTTGATTATAAAGATGTTGATAGAACTGTATCGCCTTATCTCATATGTTCGTCGTCTCTGATAAACTATGTCTGTTGGAGTCAATCAGTTTGTTAATGTTGTTCCTATCATGTCATAGAATTTTTTTGAACATCTATCGCCATCTGTAAGCCAAGATCATTTTGCTCGTTGTGCTAATTGAACTTCTTCTTGCAAGGAAAGTAAGGCAACCTCCTATTGCAGTTCACGTTCATTTATAGCTAGCAGCGGGTCTTGAGGAGTAGCTTGTAATTGAGTTTGGAGCTAACGAAGTTCTTATTTCTTGAGAGCTAGAGATGGCCTTGGTGCATTCAGTTCCATCCCTTCAGATAATACTTCACCGCCTTCAGCCTACTTACGAACCTGTACTATAAATTCCCGCTGACGATAGCGTTGAAGCCCGCCTCCACCGCATGCCGGTAACCTGACATAGAGGTCCATGCATTATTATACCTGAAGGGTCGGTTTTTCCTGACCTCTTCCATCGCCAGCTTTATCCATATCTGTGAATGATCACTAGAAAGAGGAGCAAGCCCCTCTGCAGCTACCTAGGGGAATTTGTCCAGCCATTGTCTATTCCCCAATGCACGATCCAATTGGCACACAATAAGGTTGTGAGTGGCCTTGTTGTTTTATGTTCAAATTACGCCCATTCTTTCCAAACACTGTAGATTTGCTTAGAGAAGACAGTTCTGAAAGTCAGCTAGAGTCGAGTCTGGTGTAGTACCCCGCTCTACGTCGGTACTATGTACAAGAGATATCGGTTTGCTGACTCAAAAAGGATATCTTCCTTAAGAGCTCCTTGTAGAACCAGGAGATGACTAATTTAGATGAGTGGGCAGAAACTTCATTCTCTGATTCTTGTACGCTGGCGTGCTGTCGTAGGCACCCAAAAATAAAACCTTTACTCTTGAAATAATATGTAGTAGTGAGAGTAAGGATCGTTCCCACGAAGAGTAATTAGTTTGATCTTTATGCTATGTAAAATAAGATTGGGGGAGAGTTTTTTATCAAAAGAAATTTAAGAAGAGCTAAAAACAATTAAAGTATTAAAGCAATCAAGAAATAAATGTTGGTCTCAGTCAACATCCACCATTGGAATCTTAAAACTGATCATCGATGCAAGTATATATTAATTCATACTTTGAATATTCATCGTTGGAATTATTTTCCTATCTCCTTCAGCCACAATTAATTAAAAACAAGCGATCTAATTAACCTTAACTGCTAAATAACCCCAGACAAGCGCTAAAGGTTTAATCTAGTAGCGTATTAAACTCGATGAGATCGATGAAGCAAAACAACACAAGCACACGCGGTTGCATTTAATTTTGTCAAAAAAATTTCTCCTAAGATCTAATAAAACAAAGCAGTTCATTAAATCTTGGTTGCTTCACAAATTAGAGGGATCGAACAATTACGGATTCGATATCTAATTTAGCATTAGATTATCATGAATAATAAACTAGTATGCATCCTAGTCATTAAACAAGATAATCATAAAAATATGCATAAGAAAATATTCGATACTTAAAGCACAAATCAAAAATATAAACACAAATTAGATCTCACAAGTTTTTATTCATTCCGATGCTTCCATTTTCTTCGACCAACAAGACTTTTAGCTCCGCATGTTCAAGAAAACTTCAAAAGAATATTGGAGAAAAGGAAGAAGAGTTGTGTGTTATTCTCCATTTCCTCCTGATCTCTATCCCTTTTATAGACTCTAAATTAGTGTTTGAAGATCATAATATCTTCCCACAAATCCTCTAATAGTTACAACAATCCAAACAATAAAATAAAATCTTTGAATAGTTGGAAAATGGTTATTTCAGCTCCACTTTTTGTGCACAGCATAGTTGACTCAATCTTCAAGCGTGATTTGGTCCATGATGCAGCCAGAATATCGGGAAACTCAAAACAGAAAAATTATGCCTCTATCACTTAGCTTTCCGAATCAATTTGGATCAGCTCAATTGGACTTCGGATGAGAAAGTTATGACTATTTTGCTACAAGGTGTCAGAACTGTCCAGAATTGATAATTAGCTCCATTTTGCTTTTAGTGACTCCAATTACATCCTAGATCAAAATATAAAAGTAATGAGTATCTTTAGACATTAAATGAGCATAAAGGAGTATATATTAAGGAATAAAAATATGATATTTTATGTTCTCATCAAATACCCCCACGCTTAACCTTTGCTCGTCCTCGGACGAAACTCTAATTTATTTTTCAAAAAAGAAATCAAGGTTGCAATATCATAAATAAAAAAATAACCAAGCTCTTCAAAAATCATAATATATCATGAACATATAATTTTAAACAACTTCTAATTACTTAGTAGATATTTTTACTTGACAAATGGAGTAAACTAAATAGGTAGACCCTCACGGAATAAATACTCAACTCTCATGTGTTTGAAGGTATATATTTCACTCAAATTCATTCCAGAAGAAATGATCTACCATAAGCTTGCATATCTTCTCATTCTCCACCACTGGGATCACATGCATAACATAAATCATAAGAACTTTTCATGGGTTGTAACGTGGCTTAGGATTAAGGTGAGATATATTTGGGAGTGTAGCTCAAAAGCCATCAAAACTAGTGGAGCAAAAATAAATCAACTCAAGCTCAATATAAAACATGTAAAATCAATCACTCCATTTAACTTCTTCTTCAATTTGGCTTTTAAAGTATTTAAACAATGTAAAACAACTTCCACTATTTTTTTTTTCTTCTTCTTTTCTCTCACTCAAATTTTTTTTTTATTATACAAAAATGGAACTTAGAAAATTTGAGGATGAAAATATGTTCCAATTTGTTGGTTGTAACCAAACCACAAATTTAGACACCCCCACACTTATTTTTTTCCTCGTACACCCATACATATCATAATGATCAACAATGCTCCACTAGCTTTGCGACTTGGGTAAAGGTATAAATATTATAGGTTGAAAGCTTGTAATGTGGGTATACCAAGAAAAAGGCAATAAAGCTCAAAAGGGTTCAACAAAAAGAAAATTAATTACAATGTGGGCTATTTGGCTTATGTAACACATAACAAAGATGGCCTTAATCATGTTCATGCATGAATGTGTCAATGTGATCTCGAAGAGAATCAAAGCAAGTTCTAGAGAAACAAATCAGTGGAAGAATATCTCTCATGAAAGAATAATGAGACTGATGTGTCATTCTAACGGCTCAAATCCTCACTGGCTTTTGTCTACCAATTTAGATACTACCATTTTCAATAAAAATAACTAGACTAATTAATTCTAAGTTGAAAAAAAATTACTTATTCAATCATGTTATGAATTTTTCAAATTTTAGTTGAATCTTACTCATGATATACACAACAAAAAAATATTAAAAACCACAAAAACAAAATTCTTTTATTTAATTTTTTTTTTATGAAAACACAAACTGCTTAAAGAAAATTAAATATCCTCCCCCACACTTAAAACAGACATTGTCCCCAATGTATGGTTAAATGCAAAGAAAAGACAAAATAACCAAAAAAATAAAATGCGAGAATAAAAATAACTTCTCTTGGGTTGCCTCCCAAGCAGCGCCTTTGTTTAATATTGTCGTTGGCTCGACTCTATGCACACTTGATATAACTAGGCAGGAGTTTCAAGTCTAGAATGCAGTCCTGCAAAACAGAAGGTAAAGGTCTTTTGTCATAAATTGGTAACAAAATATATGGAATGTTACCTGACTGTTGTCTTTTTGGAAGATCGTTCAACACTGCAACAGTTTTATGTAAGTTAGTAATCAAAGCTAACTCATATTCTTTCTTAAAATTCTCACTGATGGCAACTTTTACTCCATCTTTTCCATCAAGTTTAAAAACTTCTTTTGCATTAGATACTACATCGTCATTAGGAATATTCGTGTCTGCAACGATATTTTTCTTCTTCTTCTTTTGACGATGCACGTGCTTCTTTTTCTGGAATGTCAACTTCTTTACTACTTCTCAAAATGATAGAACATGGAGTTTCTTTTGGATTTTCTATCGTTTGAGATAGTAATTTCTCTAAGCTTTGTGCCTCTAGCTTATTAATTGCAGTTGTCATTTGGCTCATTTGATTATTCAAACTTTCGATACTAGTCCTCGTCTCCTGTTGAAATTGTAAGTTATTAATGGCAATAGACTTAACAATATCTTCTAAAGACATACCAGAATTAGAAGTTTGGCTCGGTTGTAGGTATTGCTGCTTGTACTGCTGGTAACTTGGGCAATTTTGAGTTACAGGTTGATTTAATTCTGGACTCCCATAGGTGAAATTGGAATGATCTCTCCCTCCTAGGTTGTACGTGTCCGAATAGGGATCATACTCCATTTCTGATAGTCCAGAAAAACCATATTCCGCATTCACTTGTTCATTGGACTCCTCTTGAAGTGTTGGGCACCTATCAGTTGGATGCCCTGCTACTAGACAAATCCCACAAGCCTTTGTTGTTTTCATGTTACCTACAACCATCTGACGAACAAGCGAAGTTAAACTAGAAATTTGTTGTTCTAGGAAAGAAATATTTACCTCATCAGCATGACTAGATGGAAGATTTAGCCAAGTGCCAAATAATTGAGAATTGGCCGCCATTTTCTGTTACCGATTTTTTTTCAATAGACAGAAAATTATTTGATCATAAAAAAGAAATAAAGATCACAAAAAGCACAAAAATCAACTAAAATTACTCCCCGGCAACGGCGCCAAAATTTGGCGTGCTGTCGTAGGCACCCAAAAATAAAACCTTTACTCTTGAAATAATATGTAGTAGTGAGAGTAAGGATCGTTCCCACGAAGAGTAATTAGTTTGATCTTTATGCTATGTAAAATAAGATTGGGGGAGAATTTTTTATCAAAAGAAATTTAAGAAGAGCTAAAAACAATTAAAGTATTAAAACAATCAAAGAAATAAATGTTGGTCTCAGTCAACATCCACCATTGGAATCTTAAAACTGATCATCGATGCAAGTATATATTAATTCATACTTTGAATATTCATCGTTAGAATTATTTTCCTATCTCCTTCAGCCACAATTAATTAAAAACAAGTGATCTAATTAACCTTAACTACTAAATAACCCCAGACAAACGCTAAAGGTTTAATCTAGTAGCGTATTAAACTCGATGATATCGATGAAGCAAAATAACACAAGCACACGCGATTGCATTTAATTTTGTCAAAAGTTTTCCTCCTAAGATCTAATAAAACAAAGCAGTTCATTAAATCTTGGTTGCTTCACAAATTAGAGGGATCGAACAATTACGGATTCGATATCTAATTTAGCATTAGATTGTCATGAATAATAAACTAGTATACATCCTAGTCATTAAACAAGATAATCATAAAAATATGCATAAGAAAACATTTGATACTTAAAGCACAAATCAAAAATATAAACACAAATTAGATCTCACAAGTTTTTATTCATTCCGAGGCTTCCGTTTCCTTCGACCAACAAGACTTTTAGCTCCGCATGTTCAAGAAAACTTCAAAAGAATATTGGAGAAGAGGAAGAAGAGTTGTGTGTTGTTCTCCATTTCCTCCTGATCTCTATCCCTTTTATAGACTCTGAATTAGTGTTTGAAGATCATAATATCTTCCCACAAATCCTCTAATAGTTACAACAACCCAAATAATAAAATAAAATCTTTGAATAAGTTGGGAAATGGTTATTTCAGCTCTATTTTTTGTGCACAGCATAGTTGACTCAATCTTTAAGCGTGATTTGATCCATGATGCAGCCAGATTATCGGAAAACTCAAAACAGCAAAATTGTGCCTCTATCACTTAGCTTTCCGAATCAATTTGGATCAGCTCAATTGGACTTCGGATGAGCAAGTTATGACTATTTTGCTACAAGGTGTCAGAACTGTCCAGAATTGATAATTAGCTCCATTTTGCTTTTAGTGACTCCAATTGCATCCTAGATCAAAATATAAAAGTAATGAGTATCTTTAGACATTAAATGAGTATAAAGGAGTATATATTAAGGAATAAAAATATGATATTTTATGTTCTCATCACACGCCTTAATAATGAATCTAAGTTTTATAATGCCTGTTGCTAAGAAGATTATTGTTTCCGTTGCCTGATTAATAGAACTGCATGCTTAGCTAGAACTTGAATGCTTGTCAATAGAGAACCTTGCCATGCTAATAAGAAAAGTAAGAGATTGCTTGAACATATTTTCATATCGCTTGTATTTTGAGAGAACCACATCATGCTTAAACTTGTTCAGAGAGGACGGCCAGTCCGCATAGAGAGAGAAGAGATAGATGGTCTGCTTATTCATTTTGTCTGCATCATTGAGTTTATCTGATAGTATTTCATGTATTCACATATGTCGGACAATGGCTATTAGTGAAGAGCTGAACCTTGGTCCTGGCTGCTAATGATAGTGAAGAGCAACCACAAGTCACAGCTGCTAATAGCATCAGATAAAAGAGTCATTGGTTAGCTGGATTACCACTACTGATCCTGAGTTTCTCGGGGACCAAAAGCATATAGATAGTTTATCGTGTTTGCTTAATAGAAGGATAGTTCCTAGATGGTGCACTGTTCCTAGAGTCTTTGGGTATAGCTCACGAGATACGCCGTGCACACCCTGATAGTAGAATCATCAGCTTACCTTGTGTGCTTGAAATGAATCAAACATGAACTCTATTTTTAAAGATGTTTCCAAAAGAAGTAATATGACTCCATTCATGTGCTACATGTAAGGAACATAGGTAAAACTAGAAAGATCACTAGTAATATAATATTTTATTACATGATTACTTAGTGTTGGTTTTAGTGAATGTTGCTTCTGTTCGTTAATTTTAGACTCACCAGTACTTTCTTTAAAGTGCTGACCCACCAACAGTTTGCTTGTTCGCAGGTACTGGATCGTCCGAGGAAGCGATATGCATGCCCCATCCCCAGGACCCGGAAATCTGGTTTCGATGCCTTGAGCCGTATCGATTGCTTTGAGCTACTTTTGTATAGAGGGACATAATGTATGGAACGATGCCATTGTATTTAGAGAACCTCGTATCGTGTGATTTGCCCCGTATACTCAGATGGATTATTGTTTGCAACACTGTCCCTCCGCTGTGTATTCGATCAATTCGATGATAACCATAACTTTAACGATATTGTCTTGTGCGGGCGCAACCCCAGGATCGCACGACATCATATCCCGATGGCAAACGATAATACACGTCCCGCAGGAGCGCCGAGGCGCGGTGATTCGCGCCCGACGGGGGCGTCGTCGGGACCTTCGGGATCAGGGCATGACATAATAGTATCAGAGAAACTCGATCCTCTGGCCTTATGCCCATTTTGCATCTGTTCTTAGATGATGATTCCTTGTGCATTGATATCGTTATTGAATAGAGCGTTCCATACAATAAGTCCATGGATATTCTCAAAGTTGTGCAAAAGTTTTCTGGATTTGATTTGTTGCTTGAGAGTTTTGCTTTTGTGCTTATGGTTTGCTAGAGTTTTCGATTAAGGATGGTGAGGGATGAGGACTATCGCTGTTCTGGATAATAAAAAGTTTCTCGTTAAGTTTCGAGGACGAAACTCTTTCTTGGTGGATAAGTATGTAGTGCCCCGCTCTGCGTCGGCACTATGTACAAGAGATATCTGTTTACTGACTCAAAAATGATATCTTCCTTAAGAGCTTCTTGTTGAACCATGTAAAACCCCCTTCCTAGAAAATCTATAAATATCTATTCAGCCGTAGGTACATCTATATATATATATATATATATATATATAATATAATAACCCTAATTATCTCATTATTTTAGACAGAGAGAGATTTGGTAGAATTGTCATCTAGGGTTTCTTCATCTTCCAGAAGTCATTGCGCATAGCTCTGGGCTCCAAACGAGGCCTAGTTTCTTGCGTTAGAAAGATATTGAGGTTAGCTTTCTGTTTATATAAAAAAATCGAAATTATTAGTATTAAATTCTGGAAAATTCGTAGAGCACAGCATGTCCAAAAATAGATGTGTTTTAATGTTTTCGCGATTTCGGGAGAACCAGGAATCAGAATCATGAACCGTTTAAAGTTTCGAAAAGATAATGTCGAGATCATTGACATATGTTTTTATCAGAATTTATTTCAATGTATTTTCATACTGTTAATTCTGTAGAACTTCTAGGTTAGAATTTAACCATCGGTGCACAATACAAAATTTGTATGTGCCATAATTCCCAAACGAATTTGAATTCGGATGAGCCATAAATTCTAGTATATTTTTTATGCTGAAATCTACAGGAAATCATGCATAAAAGTCGAGTTTGTGTCGGTTGACTTTTTGGTCAACAGATCGCCTCGATTTGTGTGCCATGAGTCTCGAGTTGATAAAATTCAATTTCTTTGGACAAAACTTAGGAATTAACATAAAAATCAGAATAATAAGATTAAAATAGGATTTTAGAATAATTATTCCAGAATTAAATAAGTTAAAATAAATTATCTTTTGACGTGATAAATTTGTAATACATAGGCTATTTGGACTGTGACTTGGACTCTGATTCATACCAGCAACAGGACCCCAGGCAAGTGTACCTTGCCAAACTTTGCAGTCTTTATATATATTTTCCTTGCTTTATTATATTTCTGTGCATGCTCAACCTAGGACCGTGTGACGTACTTAGCGTCCGATTATCAGTCGGGTGCCAACACTGTACGCAGTGTTGGGTACTGTCATCTAGAGATGGACATACGTGACACTTTATATTCTTGTACTTGTCTTACCAAGTACATTATGACCCAGGACACTTGACACTATTCATGAGACAGGATTTTCCCGATATATTCGTGGTGATTCTGTATAGGATACAGGACATGGACATTATATGCTTAGATATAGTATGACTGGTTGCATTAGCTATAATCCCGCTTTACATGGACATGAGACGTTGTGGTCATGATATGCGTGGTTACATTGGGTGGGGAGAGACACACAGGCTACAGACTGTTCCATATATATATACATATACTATTATTGAGAGGTCGTAGACTCTCGGAGCAGAGCTAGACCCACTACCGGTTATTACCACTACCGGATCCCCGACACAGAGCTTGTAGTGGCACAGCCTGAGTACTCGTGTTGCTCTCACTTGCATTTTCACTTAGATGGTTACTTACTTGTTCTATTTATTTTTTGCACTGCATTTATTTTGGCTTGAGCTTTCTTGTACCTTGCTATGTCCCCTGAGGACCTGGATCCGGATTATGTCCCCAGGATTTGAGGACGAGATCTACCCCGAGATATACGGGACTGGAGCAGGAGCTGATCCAGGAGTTATACCGCCATTCGAGGACAAGGTGTTAGCCGAGGACTTCTCCTGAGCATCCATGTTTCATGCTCAGTATTTATTATTTATTTCAGTCATTTACTTTCTGTTCTGTTGAACCAATGTATTAGATATTTATCGAGTTATTTCTCCGAAGTACTTGGTTGAGACTAGCTGATGATTTACATTCCTTATTTACTCTGTGGATCATGTTTATTTCTTGTGTGGATGAGATTAGTTGTGCCATGATTGTCGTAGACTTGTTATTTTACAGCTTAAGTATGCCCTGGTGGATCCATTAAATTGGGTTGTCCATCGGTGCGTGCTGCTGGCCATTATCACGTGTCTGGTCCCACGGTATTTTGGGACTGGGGCGTGACATGGAGCCGACACTGTAAGCAGTGTTGGGTACGGTCATCTAGAGATGGACATTCATGACACTTTATATTCTCGTACTTGTCTCATCAAGTACCCTATGACCCAGGACACTTGACACTATTCATGAGACAGGATTTTCTCGAGATATTCGTGGTGATTCTGTATAGGATACAGGACTTGACATAGATTTTATATTCTATATACATTATGACTTGTTGCATTTAGCTATGATCGCGCTTGACATGGACATGAGACGTTATGGACATAATATGCATGGTTACATTGGGTGGGGAGAGACACACAGGCTACAGGCTGATTATATATATATAAAACATAGTAAACACATAGTAAACACATAGTTATTGCTGCTACCGGCTCCCAGACACAGAGCTTATAGTGGTCTCAGCCTGAGTATTCGTGCTGCTCTCACTTGCATTTCACTTAGATGGTTATATATTTACCCCATTGTTTCATTTAGTTATTTATTTGCTGCACTGCTTATTTATTTATTGGCATGAGCTTTCTTGTACCTTGCTATGTCCCCTGAGGACCTGGATCCGAATTTTATCCCCAGATTTTGTAGACGAGGTTTATCCCGAGGTTTACGGGACCGGAGCAGGAGCTGATCCAGGAGCTGTACCACCATCCGAGGACGAGGTCTTAGCTGAAGATTTCTCTTGAGCATCCATGTTCATGCTCAGTTTTTATTATTTATTTCAGTCATTTACTTTCTGGTCTGTTGAACCATTGTACTAGATATTTATCGGGTTGTTCCCCGAAGTACTTTGTGAGACTTGTTGATGATTTACATTCCTTATTTATTCTGTGGATCATATTTTATATCTTATGTGGATGAGATTAGTTGTGCCATGATTGTCGTAGACTTGTTTTACAGCTTAAGTATGCCCTGATAGATCCATTATATTGAGTTGGTCCATCGGTGCGTACTGCTGGCCATTGCCACGTGTCTAGTCCCGCGGTATTTTGGGACTGGGGCGTGACATGGTTTTTGTGGTGGCCCATGCAGGTCTACGACTAAATAGTTTGGTTTCAACTTAGGGACCGGACCAGCCTGCACCTAGGACTAGAATATAGGATCTCATCCACAATTAACTATGATTCATCTTCCTCCTATATGTTCTATTTTGAACAATTGTATCCTGCTTGATTCCTGTACTCCCCTAATAGTTCTTTAAGTATAGCCTTTTCCTAGAATATAGAAGTTCCTGTTGATAGATGATAATTAGAGTAGCACCTATTTAGAATACAACGAGATATAGACACACCTCTAAGTTTAGAATATCTAGTGAACCTAGAATTCCTTATCTTTAGATTGGCATACCATTACCCTTGATGTATTAAGAAGACTTGAGAGTAGTATAGACACTACTAGAATTAGTTAGAAGGTTACCATAATGTTTGCCCCTAGCATTGAGGAACCCATAGAAAACCAAAACTTAACATTAGGACTGAGCCTAACCTTCATAGTTAGATGATATTGGAACTATAAAACCTATATCATTGTCTTGTTATTAGTAGACAGTACCTAGGAAGCCTAGAGGAATGTAATCAACACTTCACCCTTGATCATACCCCAAACATGGCAACTAGCATGCCACCCCCTTAGAGAACCATGATGCCATCTAGAGCCCTCTATCTTTATTTTATAGATTGTTTCCCTGCGACCATAGCGCTCGCTATTTTGCGACGGCTAATTACGTTTCTTCTCTTCATCTTTCAACTCGTGCCATCTGACACTTCGGATAGTAGGCCAAGTAAATTTATTCTTTGTTAAGGGCTCATAGTTTGCTAGGCTTATAGTTGTAGCCTTGAGTGTGAAATCTTTATGCTTGGTAGTTAGAACTTGATAAGTTTAAGTTGTTTTGTAGATTGTGACCAATGATTAACCCTTAGTTTTAAATCGTGTAATTTGTACCCTCACCTCGATACAAGCGAGATCCCTTTTCCCTTAAACGGCCAGTAACTCTTCTATCCTTACTATTGACACTTATTCTATAAGCACTATGACTAAGAGGTAAGATGACCATGACCTATGTAATATAAGAGGATACCCTAACAAGTACCAAGACCTCTTCTCATAGACCTTAATAGGAGCTTTTACGGTATCCTTAAGACAATACAATAGTAGTTAATTATTTTAAATTGGGTAGTATACCTCACCACCTAGTATCACATAGCCCTTGTGATCCATTGATAAAGTGTAACTGAATGACATTAATTGTATGTTAACATAAGATGATAGTGTTTATTCAGACTATAGAACATAGAGGCTCACACCCCTACTTTGCCGACCATTGACTTAGACAAGGAATTAATATGATAACTGTAGAGATTGTAGAATCTTTTGCTATTGTTGCTTATGTTGTTTTGTTTTGCAACTTGAATTATTTGTAACTTCTCTCATCATAATCCAGCGTTATATTTTCTGTGCTACCTCGAATTATGCTGCTATTATAGCCTAGTTTTTGCAAGCTTATTCTTTATCAAGCTTGTTCATGACATATATATTAGTGGGCGCCCACAATAATATATTTCAGAATCAGTGTATGAAGGTCTAGCTAACCTTAGTGCGCTCGATTCGCCCTTCGTAACGCTATTTTACGTGGATTGAGATATGTAGTGATTAGTAGACAATTATACTTGCCCTAGACATGTCTGATATCTCGTATCGATTACATAACTGTACTAATATGAGCAGGCAAACAAAGGATTACCAAAATAGGATTTTAATCCACAACTGCTTTGACAATTCTCAATTGAATTCTTTAAACGCCTTGATCCCAATACTTCTATTCTATTACGCTGCCCTTGAACTCTTTATTATTGATCTTCGCCTTCCCTTATTTCGGAAAGACGAAACCTCGTGCTGGGTATAAAGTTTGATACACAGAGAGTACTAGATATACCCCGTAGGCCGATCACATACTCGAGGATTATCCTTTTGTAATTAAGGACATATCAAATGTGATATGATCGGCGTTGAAGTTTCGAGGATTGAACGACATGAGTAAATAAATTAAGGAATATTTCCTTAAGGTATATAGCCTTAGGTGATAGGTGGATAAATTCTAAGTTGGGTAGTAGTGCATTGTCAACTCGGGAGGAATTTCTTTTAGATTGTGATCGAGTAAGATTAGATTGGGAGTGGTTCAAGCCATTGTAATTTTGAGAAATTTAGAAGGATGACTAAGATGATGAGGATCAATGAATTGATATTGAGGACCCAATATTTATACTTTAAGTGCATGAGTTAAGTTTTTGAACAATGAAGGTAGAATCACCAATTTGAATTTAGAGGATAAATATAGAATTTCAGACTTGAATATTGGTGGACTGCATTTAAATTATTTTTCAATTTGGTGAATTGAATTAAGGATTAAAATTTTGGTTGGACGACCTATTTGAAATAATGAGGATGTGAATGGAATTTAAAGAGTTGAGGCATACAAAATTTTATAAGTGAAAATAGGAATATATTGGACTCAAACCACTTCTAAAGGAGCATTTATGTGTCCACACCATTGGACATGACACATGAAGAAACCTATTTTTCGCTCATATGGATTTTTCCATGATTTTTTTTTTCAGGATGTGCGACGTGCAACATCGCCCACCCCTTTAAACCTAACCTTGCATTTTAAACAATGTAAATCTTATACCATCATTGCATTCTATCGTGGCTTAATTTTAATTTCGAGGACGAAATTTTTATAAGTTGGGTAGAATGTAAAACCCCCTTCCTAGAATATCGTATATACATTTTTATTTATTAATTATTAATTAAATTGTAATAATTAGGTCCAAATAGGAGAAATAGATTTTTAATAATTTTTATGTTAGGTGTTCGGGCACTTAGAGGACTTGTGGGACCATCAGGAATTTTTCGGAATTTATTCCATGTAGGAGACCCCTTGAGCAGTTGCTAGCCTAACGATGTGCAATACCCTGTTCTATAAATTTTCTTATGAGTATATATACAAATATATATATATGTATATATATATAAAGAGAAGAAAGGAAAAGAATTATTAATTAAAGTAACTAAGTATAATAATATAATAATAATATTAATAATAATAAGCAACTATTCCTTTAGCCTTGCAAATTCCTTGCAGCAAACTTAGCGTTCTATTATCCCTTCAGCACTTGCTGCATAGTATGACCGCTCCTAAGTAACTTAGCTCTTCAGCAACTTCTCTTCAGCCTTTGCTTCACGCGGATAACCCGCGACCCGTCCAAACCCACCTCCAACTTCCCCCTCTCTCTTAATATAATATATATATATATATATATATATATATATATATATATATATATATATATATATATATATATATATATATATATATATATATATATAATAGCATTCCAAAAACCCTAACCTAATTTTCAGACCTTCTCTTCCCATCTAGAGCCGTCACCACATCCAGAGAAGCCCCGCCAAGCCATCCAACCACCCCGTCGACGCCGACATCGCGAACTGCAGTTTCCCACTCGAGGCACCTTCGCTCCGGCGTGTTTTCCCGTTGACTCGCTCATCCAAACGCTGTTCCGTTTTCATAGGTATGATCTTCCCTCAACCCTCTCCAGTATTTGTTTTATAGTCAACCTCGGAAAACGTGTGCCCCTAGGTAAAAAACAGCGCCCAAGTCAGCGCGAGCAGACAGAATTCTGAAATCGCAGAAACTTGCGATGACCGCCCATATTGTCGAGTTCGTATCTCCCACCACATAGATCCGAATTCAATGATTCTTTTTGATACATGTAGATTACATGACCTAGTTTATTTTCTGTATAATAACTTTGTGCTATTAGTCGCTGTGGACAGAATTATATTCGTCACAAAACTGTACGCACCCACTTTTTCCGGTTTTCCAAAAGTTGGAGATCGGAGCGCGCCCCGCCAAACGGGACCGCCCCGCCGTGTGCCAAGTGTACCGAATGGTGCACACAGCATAATCGGACACGTGAAAATTTGTGGGGACTGATTCGGACGCGTGTGCGCACCGGAATCAGGCCGTATCTGCGGACACATTTCGTGTCGCCACTTTTGTGGAACTCGCGAGTATTTTGTGCACGCTTGTCAGATTATGACGAAACTTACGCCACTGGACTCATGGTAACGCGCTGGTCCTGTGACCCAATTTTCACGCATTTCTGAGATGGTTGACCAGATCGCCAATTGGCGGGCCCCACAGTTGACTTTTTGGACCAAATTCTGTTCGGCCCATCGAAATCCACATTTGGATATACCGTTGGGTTCGTATTAATATTTAGAGTTGTTTGACCCATAGTTTGTCCCATTTAGAGACTGTTACCCTCGGCACGCTCTTCGGTGCAAAGTGGGCCTACCTATGGAACCCGCTTTGGCCCGGAATTGACCTTTTTGCCCCTGTGTCCAAATTGGACGTAAGGACAGACATTTCCAGCTATTTGACATCTTCTGAGACTGTTGGTGATATTTATTACAGCTTTCGGAGTAGTACCTACCGGATCCACCGATACCAGGACGACAGTTGATATTCAAACATCAGGCAAGTGTACCTTGCCAAACTCTGCAGCTTAGTTATTTATTTTCCTTGCTTTATATATAGTGATGTGCATGCTCAACCTAGGGCCGTATGACGTACTTAGCGTCTGATTATCAGTCGAATGCCGACACTGTAAGCAGTGTTGGGTACGGTCATCTAGAGATGGACATTCGTGACACTTTATATTCTCGTACTTGTCTCATCAAGTACCCTATGACCCAGGACACTTGACACTATTCATGAGACAGGATTTTCCCGAGATATTCGTGGTGATTCTGTATAGGATACAGGACTTGACATAGATTTTATATTCTATATACATTATGACTTGTTGCATTTAGCTATGATCGCGCTTGACATGGACATGAGACGTTATGGACATGATATACGTGGTTACATTGGGTGGGGAGAGACACACAGGCTACAGGCTGATTATATATATATAAAACATAGTAAACACATAGTAAACACATAGTTATTGCTGCTACCGGCTCCCAGACACAGAGCTTGTAGTGGTCTCAGCCTGAGTATTCGTGCTGCTCTCACTTGCATTTCACTTAGATGGTTACATATTTACTCCATTGTTTCATTTAGTTATTTATTTGCTGCACTGCTTATTTATTTATTGGCATGAGCTTTCTTGTACCTTGCTATGTCCCCTGAGGACCTGGATCCGGATTTTGTCCCCAGATTTTGCAAACGAGGTTTATCCCGAGGTTTACGGGACCGGAGCAGGAGCTGATCCAGGAGCTGTACCACCATCCGAGGATGAGGTCTTAGCTGAAGATTTCTCTTGAGCATCCATGTTCATGCTCAGTTTTTATTATTTATTTCAGTCATTTACTTTCTGGTCTGTTGAACCATTGTACTAGATATTTATCGGGTTGTTCCCCGAAGTACTTTGTGAGACTTGCTGATGATTTACATTCCTTATTTATTCTGTGGATCATATTTTATATCTTGTGTGGATGAGATTAGTTGTGCCATGATTGTCGTAGACTTATTTTACAGCTTAAGTATGCCCTGATGGATCCATTATATTGAGTTGGTCCATCGGTACGTACTGCTGGCCATTGCCACGTGTCTAGTCCCACGGTATTTTGGGACGGGGGTGTGACAAACCAGGAGATGACTGATCTAGGTGAGTGGGCAGAAACTTCGTTCTCTGATTCTTATACGCCTTAATAATGAATCTAAGTTTTATAATGCTTGTTGCTAAGAAGATTATTGTTTTCGTTGTCTGATTAATAGAACTGCATGCTTATCTAGAACTTGAATGCTTGTCAATAGAGAACCTTGCCATGTTAATAAGAAGAGTAAGAGATTGCTTGAACATATTTTCATATCGCTTGTGTTTTGAGAGAACCACATCATGCTTGAACTTGTTCAGAGAGGGCGGCCAATCCGCACAAAGAGAGAAGAGGTAGATGGTATGCTTGTTCATTTTGTCTGCATCATAGAGTTTATCTGATAGTGTTTCATGCATTCGCATCGATCGGACAGTGGCTATTAGTGAAGAGCTGAATCTTGGTCCCGGCTGCTAATGATAGTGAAAAGCAACCATGAGTAACATCAGATAAAAAAGTCATTGGTTAGCTGGATTACCACTACTGATCCTGAGTTTCTCGGGGACCGAAAGCATATAGATAGTTTATCGTGTTTGCTTGATAGAAGGATAGTTCCTAGATGATTCATTGTCCCTATAGTCTTTGGGTATAGCTCACGAGATACGATGCGCATATCCTGATAGTAGAATCATCGGCTTGTCTTGTGTGCTTGAAATGAATCGAACATAAACTCTGTTTTTAAAGATGTTTCCAAAAGAAGTAATATGCCTCCGTTCTTATGCTGTATGTAACGAACATAGGTAAAACTAGAAGAATCACTAGTAATATAATATTTTATCACATGATTACTTAGTATTGGTTTTAGTGAATATTATTTCTGTTCGTTGATTTTAGACTCACCAGTCCTTTCTCCAAAGTGTTGATCCACCAACAGTTTGCTTGTTCGCAGGTACTGGATAGTCCGAGGAAGCGATAGGCGTGCCTCATCCCCAGGACCCAAAAATCTGGTTTCGATGCCTTGAGCCGTATCGATTGCTTTGAGCTACTTTTGTATAAAGGGACATAATGTATGGAACGATGTCATTATATTCAGAGAACCTCGTGCCTTGTGATTTGTCCCGTATACTCAGATGGATTATTGTTTACAATATTGTCCCTCCGCTGCGTACTCGATCGATTCGATGATAGCCACAAATTTAACGATGTTGTCTTATGCGGGCACAATCCCAGGCTCGCACGGCATCACGTTCCGATGGCAAACGATAATACACGCCCCGCGGGAGCACTGAGATGCTATGATTCGCGTCCGGCGGGGGCGTCGTCCGGACCTTCGGGATCGGGGCATGACATTCGGGACCCGACGTCCCCCGACCTTTTCATAGCTATATAACATGGCATTGAAATCTCCATACAATGTTTGGTGGACTATATAATTGGTTATCTCAAATTGTATAAATTATCTTATTTTTAACCCATGTAGAACTAGCTTTTTGATGACATCCTATTATAATTCACACCTAAATAAATTTTTTGAGTTTCTAATGTACGAATAACAAATATTTTGCCTTAGCTAATGGCTTTAGCGTATACTCTCCAACTACAACTGGTTCATTACAACTATATATAATTCTCTGATATTGTTCAAACTAGCTAACAAGTAAAATTATGTTCATTGTTATATCACTAAAAACTTTTAAATTTAGAACATGGTTCAAATAATTTTTCGGCAAATATTTCGAGAGTGCTAAGATCATTGACATTATTGTCTAAATTATCAATTAAATTATCACTATTTTTATCATCGTCATCATCATCATCCATCATCATAATCATTATTTAATATACGTTCTTCTTTAGTAAATGAAACAATTTAGTGAAAAGAACTAGAACCAATATTAATAGTTAGGTTATTAGAAAAATATTGACTGCTAGTATTAAATTTTGGTAATGGTGGAGTAGCATAAATATTTATATACTGTGAATAAAAATTAGTTTCAAGAACAAAGTTACATGCATGCTTCTTCACTATTTAATAATAAACAAGTAGAGAAAAAGTATCTTATACATTCATATAAAATAGAAAAAATGATAGGTGACCATATTGCATAATTATCTAACGTAGTATTTCAAAAGAAGTTGGATTAGCTCCTTCACATGATAACAAATTTAGTGCACTTCCATGCGAGCATAATATTCTTGGGGTTTGAACGATAGCGAATAGAGATTGTATAGCTTCTGAAGATCTACAAAATTTTCAGCTACTAGAAAAGTACGTAAAGAATGTATAATGATTTGAAATCTCCCTCATTTTAATTTATACGATGTGCAAAAACCTATTCGTTCTGATTTAAATGATCAAATTTCTAATCGTTATAGTATTTAAAAAAATCGGATTGGCTTATTTTGTAGTTCAGAATTCGTCTGTCTGACCGTAGTTATCTCTTTATAGGTAATTTTCTTTGTATCTTCTCTCAACATCTAATTTTCTTCAAGGTGCGTAATGGGTCGGTCGGCCAGAAACTAGGCCCGGATTTGGCATAGTCAAATCTGGACCGGCCTGGGCCCTGTCCACGACCCGACCAGGCCCACATAAACCTGGGTTGGGACTGGTTTCCATTTCTCGACCCATAGGCCAGCCTAACCTAAAACCCGGGCCAAACCAGATGTCACGCCCCGATCTCCCACAGGCAAATTGGCCGTTCCCGCTAGGCGGGAATCACCCTTGCCAGCGCTCCCGCGGAACGATCGCTTAACCTATCCGGGCGTGATGCCGCACGAGCGTGATCCACGCCCGTGCAAGGCCATGGTTCATTGGCTGGCGGCAAGAGTTCTAAGCCACAGGGTCGCACAGATTGTTCGAGTGCAGCGGAGTTTAGGAACGCATAGCGATCGGTAACAGGTTCACTGAGTCGACAATATAGCGGAAGCATCGAAACAAGTAAAGTAATCTCTTTATTGATATGAAACATGTATTACAGGCGGCGTATAGCCGAGATTACAAGTCGCTCAAGCCTCTCTCTGAAACATAAAGGCGTGCCAAGTGGCTACAACTGTGGAATGATTGTACAGGCGATGGTCAGGCGATGTTCACAACTTATGTCTTGTATAAGCGCTTCAGTCCCGGATGCACCGTTGCAAGGCTTCAGAGGGAACTCCTGGCCTTAGCACGCACGAAGGAGGCGTCCATACCGAACGAAGTTCTCCCGCACCCTGCATACAAACTGGTGGATTATCAGTACATTGAATGCACTGGTGGGAAAGCTACTCGCCCGCTCGACAAATCCAAACACGTAATACAGGTTCCGTGCACAACTATTAAGTTGTCTTTCTAGTTGCCTTAGGATCAGTTTTATGCAAACATTGAACAGCTTAACGTGTCGGGCAGTGCGCCGTGCGATGTTAGAGGAAACACGGCGAGACTTACCAACTTACCATCTCCTTCCCTGTCCAAGGCAAACATTGAGGCAACTTGTTAATTCGAGCAGAGGCATGTATAAACATTCAGGAGGCAAGCATATGCAAACACGAGGGCCGTTTTAACATGATCGTTCAGGTGTTCAGTCGATGCGATGCAGTGACTCGCACGCGGATAGCCGCTAAGCGAGGATGACTTATCTATATGAACAGGAGTCGCTGGCATAGCCATAAAGGACCGTTTAGTCTTTGAACAAGGATGGTGTGCAACGAAGCACGTGAGGCGCTACACGCCATCCTGTCCGCACGTGAGACTATCATGATGTTTCATCCGGATCGGAACGGTCCCAGTGCCCCGGTGACCGCCCGTGGAACCGTTAAACCTTGTTTCCTAGTTGTCCGCGACATACAGGTCAGGATCAGGGTCAGTTCAATCCACAACTTGAATGATAATCCATGATTCGTGATCTGAACGAGCGTTTGCTCCAAGAGCTGAGATTCGTTCGTTACGTGACGTGATTCTCGTTCGAACATAAACTTGATGTGATTATCATTCAGTTGTCACGTTAAGGATTCACGTTCAGTATTCGTTACCCTGATGCGTGCCCCTGGTTCGGGGATTGCCTTGGCGACCTAATGGTCCCGGATACTTGCAGGTTCGTTCAGGCACGGAACGACTACGTAATAGTCTTCCGGGGTTTGGATGAAAACACGGTAACATTCAAGCAGACAAGCATGCGTTTCTAAGGAACATAAGCAGGCACGTTGCTCGGACCCGAAGGTAAGCCGAGAGTTGAAACCGTTAAGGAAATTAGCATGCGAGGGTCTGTATATAAGCAGTATTTCATTTCCATGTTCTAGCAAGCAATATGAGTTGGGATTATTCCCTTAGCTAGGTGCGTTGGATTCATTAGCATGCAGGGGTGAATCACCTAGCGACTAGCATAAACATTCCAGATTTTATGTGTGCTGGCTAAGCAAAGACAAGTTCACCGTAGCCACCCACCTTAGCGATGATTCGCCTCGGTAGAGCGATACGTCTGAGCGAGCCTCTGAAAGTCCAAGCCGGATTCCTGTAGGGACAAGTCTGGATATCCTTTGCTTCTTGATCGAGGCAAAGCGGGTCGGGACAGTTGCACTATTGCCGATTGAGTCGGCAGTCCGCTTGAGCAGAACGGGGTGTTACACCAGATTTGCCGCCCAACCCGGTCAACCCAGCCCAGACTGACCTGATTGGTGACCCGGTCAGAGGCCCCGTTCGACCTGGATCACTCTCCCGGGACTACCATTGCTATAATTTAGGGGGTATTTACCAAAATACCCCCTTTATAACCTTTAGTAAAATGTTGAATTAATTACTATTACCCCCAATTTTCTAGGAGGGGTATTTGGTAAAAAAATGAACTCATTCCAAAAGCCATTTTAATATAAAGGAGAATATTTTTACAATAAATTTTCATAAGTGTATTTAAAGAAAACCTTCATAAGTTTATTTATTTACATTATTTTTTCATAATTTTATTAATTAACATTAATTTTTATTAAGTCAATATATTAAGTCAATATATATATATATATATATATATATATATATATATATATATATATATATATATATATATGCAATTTTTTTCTTATAGCACAATTTTATTCCGACCAAAAGGCTATTTAATTTGGCAATTTTATTTGGTCATTTTCTACAGATCAACTCATAACCGATCTGAGCCTAGCTCATCAAAACCTGGCCCACTATTTTTTGGGTCCTGGATGGAAGTAGGTTTGGATTATGATTTTCTCGGTCCGGTCCAGTCCGACCCGGGCTTGGCCTAAAACTGGTCAGATTCATTCAAACTTTGGGTAGACACCTTGATTTTTTTTTCGAAATTATTGATCTTCGATATTTTTGGCAAATTCTATAGGCACTACAAAAGTTACTTAGGACAGCCTATTACTTCAGGATAGCCCAGATTTTTATAACTTTTACTTATGACAACCCAAAATTTACTAAGTACAGCCCAACCCCCCTCCCAAACCTTCCCAAAACCCTTCATTCTAAATTTCTACTCTCTCTCATCCAAATTCTCAACCCCCTATGTTATCTATTCTCCCTCCAACCCACCTTTATTTTATTTTTCCAAAACCTAATTTCTTTCAATTCTCAAAATCCTTCATTCTAATGCCTAAAATAGTTAGATAAATTAGTTTAGAACTAATTTAGGGTTGATATACGAACTGATGAACCCTAAAAATTAAACTTGGGTTTCAAAAAACCGAAGAGAGTCGACAGTCGGGCTTTAAACCTATAAGACTGTAGGTAAATTCTACAGTCCTATATTATATATAGGACTGTAGGAAAGTCTATAGTCCTATAACATATGTTGGGCTGTAGGTAATCCTATAGTTCTGTATTATATATGGACTATAGAAAAGCCTATAGCCCTACAGAATATGTAGGACTGTAGGAAAGCTTATAGTTCTGTATTATATATGGACTGTAGGAAAGCCTATAGTCCTATAGTATATGTAGGACTGTAGGGAAGCCTATAATCCTATAGTATACCAAGACCCAATGTTGTTGGAGTATATTGGATCTTGGTACACTATAGGACTTTAGGCTTTCCTACAGTCCTACATATACTATATGATTATATGATTTCCTACAGTCCTACATATAGTATAAGACTATAGGCTTTCCTACCGTCCATATATAATATAGGACTATAGAATTTTCTACAGTCATATATATACTATAGGACTATAAGCTTTCCACAGTCCTATATATACTATATGACTGTAGAATTTACCTACAGTCTTGTAGGTTTGAAGCCCGACTGTCGATTTTGTTCGGTTTTTTGAAATTCTAAGTTTAATTTTTAGGATTTATCAGTTCGTATATCAACCCTAAATTAGTTCCAAACTAATTTATCTACCTATTTTAGACATTAGAATGAAGGGTTTTGATAATATGAAGAAATTAGGTTTTGTAAGAAGGAAGAAGCATAGGGAGAAGAGAGAACATAGAAAATATAAAAAGTCATTGACTTTTATACCAAATTTTGGGTTGCCCTCAAGCAAAAAAAAATGGATGACAAAATTGTAAAAAACATTTGGGCTGCCCTAAGCAAAAGATGTAGTGCCTTTAGAATTTGTGTTAGAATAAACGTAGAAGAAGGAAGAAGAAAATAGGAGAGAAGATACCTTATTAGTGTAATCCCATAGTGGAAGGCAAATGCCTTATTTATACAACCTAATGAAGGTGTAATATTAATCTCTAACCAATGTGGGACTAAAATACAAAGTAAACATCCAACCCTTTACTAACCCACGTTAGAACACTTCCCCTTTGGATGACCATCATTTCTAAGCCTATTGCCTCGTTAAAACTTTACCAAAAAAAACCCATTAGGACAAAACCTATACGAAAGAAAAGAGTACAATATTTAGGATGACTTAGATAGGTGTTGGACACGCTTAATGTTGCCTCATTAAAACCTTGTCAGGAAAACCCAATGGGAAAAAAAATCTATGACTAAGGAAAAGAGTACAACGCATTATAGTCCATACAAAATATATCTCCTCCTGAAAATAATTACTCTCCATGATGATGTTGATCCTGAACAGTCAGTTGATGAAGACGTCGCATTCCAATTCCATGAACTAGTTTATAAAAGTTGACTTTGGCAATGATTTGGTGAACAAGTCTACAAGATTATCACTTTAGCGAACTTGTTGGACGATAATATCAAAGTTCTTCTGAAGCTCATGAGTATAGAAAACTTCGGTGAGATGTGCTTGGTCCTGTCTCCTTTAATGAATCCACCTTGAATTTGTGCAATACATGATGCATTATCCTCATGAATAATAGTTGAGGTATTTGTGGTAGGGGAAATATGATAGAAGCTACGAATGTGTTGAATCAACGATCTCAGCCAAATACATTCTCTACTTACTTCATGGAGAGCAAATATTTTTGAGTGATTTGAGGAGGTAGCAACCATTATCTGTTTTGTTGAACATCAAGAAATAGCTACATTGCTATTAAGAAACACATATCCAGTTTATGAACCACCTTTTTGGGGCTCAGATAAATAACCTGAATCTACAAAGCCAACTAGATTTGCGATGTCAGATAAACCACAAGTATAAAATAATCTCATCTCGGTAGTTCCACGAAGATATCTCATCACATGTTTAATATCATTCCAATGTCTGCGAGTTGGCGCCGGGCAATATCTAGCCAACAGATTGACAAAGAATGATATGTCTGGCCTTGTACATTATGACAGATACATTAATGCCCCAATGACACTAAGGTACAGTACTTCGAGTCCTAATATTATTTTATTGTCGTCCTTAGGACGATATGGATCTTTATTGATATCTAAAGATCGAACAACCATTGGAGCGCTAAGGGGATGATCTTTATCCATATTAAACTATTTTAATATATTTTCTCTGTATTTGGATTGATGCACTAAAATTCCATTAGTGCAATGCTCAATTTGTAATCCGAGATAATATTTCGTGTCTTCGAGATCTTTCATCTCGAACTCATTTTTTAGATACTTTGCAGTCTCATTGATTTCATGTCTTGTCCCAATCAAGTTTATGTCATCGACATATACTACAACTATAGTGAAACCCTCCTTAGATTTTTTTTATAAAGACACATGGGCATATATGATTATTCTCATATCCCTCCCTTTTTATATATTCATTAAGACGGTTGTACCACATCCTTCTTGATTATTTCAAACCGTACAATGAACGTTTTAGCTTTATGGAATGCATGTTCTTAGCTTTTGAGCTGGGTAGGTTAAATCCATCTGGTATTTTCATATAGATATCGCTATCTAAATCACCATATAAATAGACTGTTACAACGTCCATAAGTCTCATGTCCAACTTTTTCTCAACTGTCAGACTTATCAAATAACGGAACGTTATTGCATCCATTACAGGAGAATATGTCTCTTCGTAATCAATCTCGGGTCTCTGAGAAAACTCTTGTGCCACTAATCATTCCTTAAAACGAGCGATTTTATTCTTTTTATGTCGCTTTCTTATAAACACCCACTTGTAATCTACCGGTATGACGTCTTTTGGTGTTTGTATTATAGGTCCGAACACTCCACGTGTATTAAGGGAATCTAATTCTGCTTGAATAGCATCCTTCCATTTGACCAATCTTTTCTTTGTCGACATTCATCGATGTTACGTGGTTCAGTGTCATCAATGCCCTTAAATATTTTAGTAGCTACTGAGAATGAGAATATCTCATATATTGTTATATCTTTGTGATCCCATACCTCTCCTGTATATGTATAAAATATAGAGATCTCTTTGCTTTCAGGTACCTGAGCCTCCTCTTGGGCTTGTGTCTTTTCTAAGACAACAACCTTTTCTGGATTTTCAGAGAGTATGGATCTGTCATTCATAACCTCTTCTTGAGCGATATGTGTAACCTCTTTAAGAGCGTTACTTGAATATTTTCTCTTTCTAGGGACTAAGTCCTTCGAAGCTATAGGTCTACCACGCTTCTGGTGTGCAGTAGATTCATTAGCCACTATGCTATTTTTTTTATGGGGATATCAATTCAAGCTGGCGCATTTGCAGCGGGCACATGGATTTAATCACTTTAGCTGCATCAGTAAATGCATCTGGCATTTGATTTACAATCTCCTGTAGATGCAATATCCTTCGTACCTCAGTTTCATATTGATTAGTATAAGGATCTAGATGAGACAGAGTGGGATTATCCCACGATAATTTATGCCATTTATTTGTGGCGAATGGTTCTGTAAAATATTATTTTCTTTCTTATCTTCTCCTAACGGCAGAAATTTAGTCTCATCAAAATGGTAGTCTGCGAATCTAGCAGTAAAAATATCACCGGTTAAAAGTTCCAAATATCTAATGATTGAGGGCGAATAAAAACCAATATAAATTCCTAAACGGCGCTGATGTCCCATTTTAGAGCGCCGAGGAGGGGGAATAGGAACATAAACATCACAACCAAATTTACACAAATAAGAGATGTTAGGTTGATAGCATGTCACAAGTTATGATGGTAAAAATTCATAATATGCAGTTGGCCTAACAATGATCAATTTAGCAGCATATAATATGGCATATCCCCAAGTTAAAATGGGTAAATTTGATTGCATGAGTAAATGCATTGCTATGTGTTGAAAATGCTTAATAAAGGACTCTGCTAAACCATTTTGGGTATGAACACGAGGGACAACATGTTCAACTTCTATTCCTATAGAAGCACAATAATCATCAAAAGTACGGAAAGTGAACTTAGCTGCATTATCAAGTCGAATCGTTCTAACATGTTGGTCAGGAAAATGAGTCTTAAGCTTAATCAACTGAGAAAGTAGCTTGGAGAAGACAAAATTTCTAGATGAGAGTAAGAAAATATTTGACCATCGACCAGAAGCATCTATTAGAACTATAAAATACCTGAAAGGTCCACTAGCAGGATCAATTAGTCCGCAAATATCACCTTGTATTCTCTGAAGGAATGGTGGTGATTTAGAAGCTATTTTGAGAAGTGAAGGTCTTGTAATGAGTTTATCATGTGAACAAGCTACACACAAATGTTCAGTAGGAAAGAAAAGACTTTGGTATGATAAATTATGTCCATTGATATTGTTGATGACCTTTCTCAACATAGTCGATCCTGGATGACCCAATCTGTCATGCCAAATGATTAGATTCCTTGGATCCTTTAGCCTTTTGCTAGTGATGGGGTGAGATTCTAATACCTTCTGAGTAGTTTGATATAGCCCCGAGGAGATTAACTTGCACTTTTCTAATGCGAGCTTATTGCTTCCAACATTAGAGGTGATACAAAGATACTCTTTGCTATCATCATTCATGGTTTCAACATGAAACCCATTCATTCGAATATCTCTAAAGCTAAGTAGATTTTTATTAGATCTACTAGAGAATAATCTCTATTTGGTAACACAACATCGACCTTACCATAACCTTCTATAATTTGCACTGGTCCAGCAATGGTGGTCACCTTGGTAGTTTTTTAGTCATATGTTGTAAAAAACTTTCTAGTTTTCAATATAGTGTGAGTTGTTGCACTATCTATCAAGCATATGCCATCATCATCGTCCATATCTTTCAAAACTAAAAATTAATAATATATTAATATGCTACTAAATGGTTAAACTTGGCATATTGTCAATCATTACAAATTGATCTAGATCTAAATAAAACTGCTTCAAAGAAAGTAAACTATCTAGACTATTGATCATATAATGACCAATTTATTCAAAGTGGAAAGTAAATAAACTTAGATAAGCATACAATAACTATTCATTGACTTCGCCTATCATGGTGTTGAACTGGTCTTCCGAAATTGCGTTTCCATACTTAGAAGAAATCATTAAAATCCACGTATGTTGTACCCTCCATGAGATTAGTCTCCATACCCTTTGAGGCTTCATACTCGTCCACTTTCTTTTGTGAGGTGCGATAATTTCGCATCCAATGACCAGCTCTTCCACAATGTTTACAAATATCAGTTGGAGCAGTTGGATTGAGAATTTGGGCATTGTTTCTTCGAGGATAAAATACCTTATTTTTGAATTGTGTATCGTTCCTTGGACCCGGATTGTAGCCATTTCTTTGGCTTCCACGACGTCCATGCCCTCTACCTCTGTGATTTCCTCGACCCCTAGTATTAGTCATATTTTTTCGATCACTAGTCACATTCACTTCAGCTGGAATTGGTGCAGACCCAGTTGGTCTACTAGTGTGGTTTTTTTATTAATAACTCATTGTTTTTCTCGGTCATGGGTAAGACAACAATGAGTTCGGAATACTTCTTAAAATTCATCTTCCTATACGTTTGTTGTAGGGTCATATTAATCGCATAAAATGTGGTGAATGTTTTCTCTAGCATGGAATGCTCTGTCACTTCTTCACTACATAACTTCAATTGTGAAGTAATCCTGAACATAGCTGAATCATAGGCTGCAACTACCTTATAAACTTGGAAACGTAGATTGAGCCATTCATGGAGTGCACCTGGTAGTACGTATGACCATTTTCTGGTGATTATATCTCCCAGCTAGAGAATTCCGTAGCACCAAAGGGTCCTTGACTATTAAGTACTCAATCTTGAGATCATCATGAATATGATGTCTTAGAAAAATTAAAGCTTTCGCTTTATCTTGTACAGATATTGGCTTATCAGCCACAATTACGTCACATAAGCTTTTGGATTGAATGTGCAATTCATCATCCAATCTCCAGTTGAGAAAGTTTTGGCCTTCTAAGTTTAGAGGTTTAAAATTATGCTTTGTGAGGCTCGACATATTGCTGTATAAGATCAATAATAACAAGTTAACATAAGAACTTGGTAAATCACGAAACAATTCATGTTCATGGTGTATGCTTCAAACAATGATGTTTCAGAAGTCAATTTATACCAAACAAATCTTGTTCATGGTATGCTTTGAACAATGATGTTCCATAAGTCATAGGTAAATACCAAACACAAGATGTTCATGGTATGCTTCGAATAATGATTATGTTCAAGAAGTCTTTCAAAAATACCACATATGGTATGCTTCGAACAATGATGTTCCAGAAGTCTTATATATATATATATATATATATATATATATATATATATATATATATATATATATATATATATATATATATATAGACCAAACAATTCATGTTCATGGTCATGAGATCTCTGATGGTTTTGATATGAATGTATTAACATATATAAAAGAAAGAAATAAAGAATAACTCCAGCGTTCTCTCCGAAAGATATATATGCGATTAACATCAGAGTGTTATCAGAATTAACTAAAAGAAGTGAGATGAATGGATACAATTTTTTTTTTTGTCCTAGCGGTATGCCAAGAGATATATAAACATCAACATCAGGCTGCGCCTAGGACATGCATATCCAGAAAAAAAAAACATAAATAACATACCTATTAGTGGAGAATCCGCAAATAACGGCTTCACTAAGATCTCTCGCTTATTTCTTCCCGTTAGAGTTTCGTGCTGATAACGTGTTAGAATAAACGTATAAGAAGGAAGACGAAAATATGAGAGAATATCTCTTATTAGTGTAATCTCATAGTGGGAGACAAAGATCTTATTTATATAATCTAATGAAAATATAATACTAATCTATAATCAATATAAGACTAAAGTACAAAATAAAAATTCAACATTTAGTAGCCCACGTTACAACAATTTGCCTATTTTTCCTGATATATTGTATTAAGATCAGACAGTCGCACCGACCACTACACACTCCATTTTTACCATCACTCCGAATCCAAACGAGAGATTTCTTTGGTTTCTTTCCTCGTTCCTTTTCCTTTTCCCTCCAAACGAAAAGCCAAAAGAAAAAAAAAAGAAAAAGGAAAAAGAGAGCAAATTCAAACTTCCGAACAATTGATCGGAGTCCGCTGAATCGATCTAGATGATGAATAGGCTAGGGTTCCGCGGGTCCTCCAAGAAGGACCCCAACTCCTCCCCTTCCCCACTGCCAAACCCTAATACTAGCCCTAACTCCGGCCGGTCGTCATCCGCCGGGACCGCGCCGCCGTCGCTGGGTCCGGCGAGGCCCCTCCGTCTGGTTTACTGCGACGAGAACGGGAAGTTCCGCATGGATCCGGAGGCCGTGGCGACCCTCCAGCTCGTCAAGGGCCCGGTCGGCGTCGTCTCCGTTTGCGGCCGCGCTCGCCAGGGGAAGAGCTTCATCCTCAACCAGGTCTGTAAATTTGATTTAATTGCCACTTTTGGAGTAGTTCTTGAATCACTTAAAGAAAGTGGAAGTGAATTTATGTTTGCTCTTTTTTTTTACTATATTTGCTAAAATTAGGGATTTATGGCATTTGCCGATGGAATGTCAAGCCAACCCCAAAAGTTTAACCCCAAAAGTTTAGAATAAAGGAAGGCTTGCACATATATTGGGGGAGAAGAATATAGCTTCATTTTGGGGAGGTTAGATGAGCCTTCGCTGGAGGACAGAAGCAGAGGATTTTGATTGACTAGTTCAGAATCTGTGTAATTGTCCTGGCATCCGTGTTGCCGTAAGCACGTGCCTGTATTGTGTGTCATGTTGTATTCACGTCTGTGCAACGTAGTCTCGGCCTGTGTTTGGGTATAATAGGGTTTGTAAAAGAAAACTGGGGTTTGGTAGAGTTCAGGCCTTCAAACCACACATAACGAAGCCTTAGTGCGTTTGGAGTGTTTTTGCGAAACTTCATACTAACTCCAAAGTCCAAACTCCAAAACACCTCCTAACTTAAATATAACTCCAGTTTTGTCAACAGAGTATCATCATTTCAAATTCCAGTTTCAAATTTCCAAACTCCAAAATAAACCTAACTCCATTTTGGCAAACATTGCTCCCAAGCAAGCTGGTCTGAGAGAAGTGAATGGTAAAAGAACTGTAAAAAGGAAGTTCTGCTTACCCACGAAATAAGCTGAACGGTTGGATGGCTGAAATGTAATTCCGGTGCATTTTGGCAGAATTTGGCTGTTACTTGTCTGCCAGAATGACTTAATTGGGTTAAGATGAAGGTGAGCAATGCTGGGTTACTAGAACACATTGTCGATAGGTAACAAAATCCTTCCTTACCCTATACTAAACAAGTTCTGTATTAGTGATCTCATTGATAAAGACAATTTTTGGTACTAGTTTGTTACATTTAGGATCTATTATTGTAAATGGTAACAACTTCTTTTTGATGTCTGACAGCTTCTAGGAAGGAGCAGTGGGTTTCAAGTTGCATCCACCCATCGACCATGCACCAAGGGGCTTTGGATGTGGAGTGCGCCGATTAAGAGAACATCTCTGGATGGAACAGAGTACAATCTTGTACTGTTGGATAGTGAAGGAATTGATGCCTATGATCAAACGGTCAGATTCGATCCATTTTGTTTCTTACTATCCTTATTGTGTTGTCTGGTCCGGGACATTGCTATAGGAGACTAAGCCAAATTCCCAAATATTCTAGTCCATTTGGGTTGTTTCTAGTTTGTATTATATCAGACACCACCTACTTTATCATCCAACTTGCACGTTGCATACAAGGATGGATCAGTCATATCAGAGTTTTTAAAAATGATTTTGGACATATTGCATGTAACATAGTGCATGTTATAGATCTTTAACTGAAATAAGCTTGCTTTTACTCCTTGCCGCAGTTTATATGATCTGAAAACTATCCTGCATTATATTGGTAATATTAAGATTTTGACCCTGATACTACCATAGAGGTTGTCACTACTTTGTCTAGTCTATTAATTTCATGCACAAGTTTGCCTATTCCCCTAATTGGGAGGTTGTGACTTTCCATACAGAAACAGTAGTGGCCAGAGCCATACTGCATCCCCACCCCCTCCCATGTGTGCCTAGACAACTCAATAGACGGGATCTGAAGTCTCGTGGAAACAAGATTAGTTCATTCCCTGAAGCATAATGCTTAGTTATGACACGGAGACTGGGGTACCGTTCTCTTGCATAATACTGTGTTAATTATTGGCAAAAAAAACATACTTCTGTCGAAGTAATTCAGGTATCGAACGTCCAACACAGATTGGGTTGGCATGAAAAAAGGTTCCAGACTTATCAGTCTTTTGTCCGAGATCATACATTTAGATGTATTCAGCCATATGAGTAGTAGATTGGTAAAATATCTTAAGTTTACTCCTTAGGGCCTGTGTTGAATTATGAAGGGAATTGCTATTGGTGGATGTTTTGTGGATTTTGCCTGACCAGAACCAAGAGAAGGAAAAGAGACCAGGAAGCACCGGATCGTATGAACTTGGTGCCGTTGTGATTCTTCTTGTGAATTTTGTCTATGTGAAATATGTATCGGATTGGATATATCGGATATGGCACATATAGTCCAAAATGCCGTAAGACACCAACATTGGTCCTATGTCTGCATCACTGTTGTAGATGTCGGACGGCATGACCGATATTTCGGTTGGCATGTCTCTTTTGAGGGGAAAGGGGGAAAATGACATAAATATGACCTACATGTCCTTAATGTAATTTTTTAAAAAATCGGCCGATATTTTGTGATTTTTTCGATATTTCGGTCGATACTTTTATCTGGAAGGAATCCGTTTTTTTGGATCTGGTTTGATTTTCAAAGAGTATTAAACCCGTAAGAAATAACTAACCCTCAACAAAATCCGTACCTCTTTCCCCCCTCTTTCGATCTGCTGGTGTTACTTGACCATTCGTTGACAAGGTTCCACTCCGGCCAGTCCAAGATCTACTTTGATTAGGTATACCACATATTTGAATTACTCACTCTTAAATTATTGGATTTTTGTATTAGAAATTGGATTTAGATAGGACATTTAGGTTATATAATATATAAAATGTTACATATGTATTGATATTCGATATTTTAATCATACTTCACGGTATCGGCCGAACTGAACCGGGACGGCTGATACTTATTGGTTTTGGCATGTCCCAATTCGATACTGACTACTACTAATATCAACTGATACCGACTTAATGGTCTCTTTTCCGATCAATTCGGCAATGGAAAATTGAATGAAGAAGATAGAAGAAGAAGAAAAAGTATAAAAAACAATCATTCAATTGTGTGGAGCATTCACAATGTTATAGTATGTCGACAAGGTTCCATATCGATAAACTACTATTTATTTGATTCAATTGAAAAAGAAGAAAATAGTCCAAACTAAGTTTTTAAATAATGAAATTAAATAACCATTACCATTGTTGAAGTTATATATATATATATATATATATATATATATATGAATTCACAACATTCATTCATATAATATTATTCCATTCAAAACTATTTATTGTGGTCTGTCTAATGACAATTAAATGAAAAATATTATTTATTGCAAGTGGGATATTATTTCATTTAAATTAACAAGAAACAACATATACTATATTAAATTGTGTAAATGTATCAAATATTTTGTAGCATTTTAAACTACTTTCTATCATTTTTTGGCTTTCCGAAACGAAGAATCCGATACTCCGACCCAAAATAACTGAAAGTGCCGATTCCGCCGATATTGAGACTCATAGGAATGGTCCGAACTCGATTCCAGTACAGATTTTGCGAACCTTGATTTTAGTATGTTGGTGACATGTCGCCAGATCCGACACCGACATTAAAAATCACAATCCGACATAAACCCGTCTTACGACAACTACAACTACAACCTTGTTCTGTCTCTGTGCTCATGTTTTATTGTCTTCTCTTATCCATATCCTTATATAAAAATGAGATGGGTAGGGGAGTTTTGATTGTTAGAGATCTGGTTGATAGGGAGAGAATTGTTCTATTCATAAATTTATGGAAGTCTTGAAAACCAAGGTACCTCCAGAATTTCATGTATGGCTGACCAATAACATTCCATCTATCTCCTACAAAAGAGATTGTATAAATGTTTTTACTTTTTAGACAGCCAGTCTACATGTCACCTGTATGTCACCTATGCCTGTTTGCATAGACACATGGTAAAGATATATTATTCCAAGGTACTTGCATTGGTTTATAGGCTGTCACATGGGCATTTATACTGTGGATTCTGTCATCCAATTATCGTTTATAGTATACCTTGCCATCTTAGGCGACCGCTGCAGCCACCTTGATTAAATGTGACACGAATCAAGGCATTGTTTTAAAGTTGAAACCTAGCCCAAGTCCATTAACTTTAAGTTATAAACATTATGAACAATTTAATATGGGTATTAAAGAAGAAATGAACAATAGCCTTTCACCTTTGCCCTCTCGATTCCCTTTCCTCTCGTGTCTAACCTAGCCCATAAAATCTCATCTTCATCTCTGATTCAGACGTACTGCCAGGTGACCTGCAAGTCTTTTTCCATCCATTCAGATTCCTCTCTTTATATCTCACTCTTACTGACCGTCTCTTTACTCTCTTTATGCCAAGTTTGTGATACTCTTTTAACCTTTTTTGTCTTGATTGAACACTTCATTTAGTTGATGTTGAAGTCTCAAACTTGTGTGTGTACCATGTAGTATACACAAGTTCTTCATGCTATGCCTATAGTTTTTAAATTATACATTTGTCACCAATTAGGGGAAACCACAAGACAGGCCAAACAACAAACCTGTCTCAACTAAATAATATACACTTTAAATTTTAGTCAACCAACACTACTTCTTAAGAGAAGACGACTCCCTGACCTCCTTACCACTTTCTTGGCCTAGCCCACGACTCAGTTTGTGTTTCTCTGACTAGGCTTACATGTCAGTCACATCCTAGCCTGACAAGTGCTATTCTATCTACTATATTATTCTTTATGGTTTTTGTTAGAGTTATTTTATTTTGTTATTTATCATATGAGGGTATAATAGTAATTGTGGGTGTATTGCATATCAATATAAATAGACATAGACATGAGATGCGCCTTATATTTTTTTTATAAAAACTTTGAGGGAGGGGTATAGTCCTTAGCTCAAATAAATGGGAGTTCATGGTTGCTAAAGTTGGTTATAGTAGAACTGAAAAAACTAAAATTTACTAAAAATTTGGTAGGGTGAATACAAATTCTTGTTAGTTCTGTTGACTACTATTGGTACTGCAGCTCTGCTAGTTCACCTGGTTATGTTTTAATATATTTTCGTTGGTTTTAATATGTTATTAGGTTTTATTTCTTACATTGCTAATTTATTTATTTATGTATATTTTATTATTTTTTATTTTTGGGTCTCGTTTTGCTCGGACGCACGTCTTAAGTGCGTCTCGGACTATATGGACCATTTGTGCCTTAAGTGCGCCTTGCGTCTTTGACTACCTTGGCGTAGATGCAACAAACCACAATCAATTCTATTCCTAATCCACGCTACGACTACTAACCTACTATATGGGTATCCCCCCATATATATATATATATATATATATATATAATGTCAGTAAACAGGGGCACCTCGGTGCAATAGGTAACATGGGTACCTCGGTGCTATAAACAAGACTAGTACTCCATAGGGTATCCTCGTGTAGAACAGTGCAGATACATTGTAGTCGGGTCTAGAAACATGGAACAATAAGGTAAAATCATCTATATCACTATATGAACATTCTCAAGTATTCACCTCGATGCATCTATCCTCAAGTGGCCACCTCAGCTAAAGTGTATCACTAGTATCAAGATCTAGGAGCATGAATCCATCTGACAAACACTCTAGAAAATAGAAGTAAGGTTCTAAACGACGGTAGACAGGTGTGCGACGGAGAGAGTTCGTCTACCGTCTAGGCGATTGATACATTTTAATTTTTCAAACTTTTTTACCACTTTTTTTTGGCATAATATGGCATATTTTAAGGGTTTTCATGCATAACTAAGTTGTAGAACAAATTTTTATGAAGTTTGGTATTGTAAAAGTGAACCATAGGCCTGTAATGCTTGCAAAATTTTTTGTCCAAAATATCTTGTTAGGTATTCTCTGCCTACTAGCCAGCCTCTGCCGTCTCGTCTCCACTGCCAAACCTCCATTGGCTGCCTACTCCACCGTCTACCGCAAAAGTGGTTCGGAGAGAGACCGTCTACCGTCTAGACACCGCCTAGACGACCTCCTCAACCGCCATTTAGAACACTGAATAGAAACAACCAAGTATTGATAATTCGGAGAATCCAAATAAAACCCCCTTAAAATTCACCCTTAATTACCTCAAGGTATAACTATCTAGGCAACTCAACAATCACACCAAGTCTAGGGACTAATAAGGCTAGAGATCAATAGGACTTGTCAGGTATAAATAGGACTTGTCGGGTATAAATGAGTCATAATATCTATTCAAGGTCATAGGGAGATCCGGTCCAAATCCTCTAAAATTCTCATACAATTCAAGGATTATAGGAAATGAGGTACCTTTAATGGAATATAACTAAGAAGGGTTAGTTTGAACTCGTTCAATCTAGTATACCCTAAGAAAATTTGCACTTTATCCCCTATAGACATACAATTCCTAAAACATCAAAATACCTCAATTCTTTGACATAGATGATGCTATGGGCTACAAAGGACTATAAACTTAACTAACTTTAGCTACTAATAATTCATACAATATATGAAAATAAATAGCTAAGAAATTCATTCAAACATGCATGACGATAACTCAAAAAACCGTGAAGAAACGAAGCCGAAATCGGCAAAAACCATGCTCGAAACGGCCCAAAACCCTGCTGATTTCAGCCACCGCAGCATACCAGTTGTATTCCGCCTGTATACCCCTGTTATTCTGCCAGGCCCAAGAACAACATGAAATTCTGTATTTTGGGACTGTTTCGGCCGTAAAAATCACAAATCAACTCCGAATTCGACTTTTCAAAGCTCAAAAACTGCATGAAATTAAATTTCTGATGTGATGGTACTATTAGTTTGTCCAAAATCAGAGGTTACAACGAGTTTCATCAAAATATCAAAAAAATTGGGTTTTTAATGTCAAAATTGGGAAGTCGAAAAAATTGCACTAAATTCGTCGAAATGCTTGGCCCTAGTGGCCCAAAATCTTTGTTGGAAACATAAATTTAAACAAGAAATCAGAAATGAGGTAAAGCCTCCACTTTGAGCAAGTTGTAACTTGTCTAGAAAACGGTCGGAGAAGAACAGAGGCCGGTCTTCAATTCCACCACCAAACCGAGTTCAGGAACCAAAGGCCGGACCTCGAGGTCAGCTCCTAGACTTCTCTTAGACTCCAGGAAGAAGAAAGGAAGAGGAGATGAAGTGAGAAGGAGAGGAGAGATTGGGTTCTAGAGAGTAATCGAAAAAAATAATAGAAAAGAGAGAGAGAGAGGGATTACATGCCAACATATCACTATTGGATGTGCACCATGTCATCAATCAATGTCCCCATCCAATCAGAACCCTCTACCAGAGAAACAATGAACTAATGGGTAAAAGGAAAAACAAGTCAGCAGGTTGACCTGGTTCAAAACAACTCGAGCGCTATACTGGCAGTATACCGTTGGTATACCGACGTGCTCAGAAAATTTCAAAATTTTGAGATTCTTGGGTGTGCCGTTCTATGTGCGGGTTCTAGCACGGGTCCATAACATTGCCAATGGTCTCTAAGGGGTCTAGGGTCGTATGCCAGCTAAGTTAATTTTATAAAATAAAAATCCAAAAATCCAAATTAAGTTGGATAAGTCCAATTATTACATTTTAGTCCCGGCGATAACTTTACGGTCCGTCCGCACGGTTCTCGAGACTCACTCAGAAAAATCAAAACCGAATCATCAGGAATAAATAATATATTCAGTATCATGTATATGTACATGAATTACATGGTACAATATCAATACAAAATGCAGAAAAGATACATAAAAGAAAAATATTGTATCAAAATACCAAAAAATATGAATATTTGGATCATGGAGTGACACCTGGGCCATTTTTGATACTTTCATTTCATATAGATTGCTCACGAAAAGGATTGCTACCGTAATTATTGCTTAATCTAGAGGAAACTGGATTTATAGGTTTCCCACCTATTGACACTCCTATGGATTTGAGAATTCATATCTCAAATGTTTTTTTATCTTCTAATCTACTTCTCCTTGGTATAGGTATGTATTATCGTCGGTAAACTCATCTACATGACTGTTACTCGTCCGGACATTTCCTTTATTGTTAGCACAACCAATCGATGCATGCAATGTCCTAAGACCTCTCACCTTTATGCTGTCAAGACTCAAGCAAGAGGATGCCAATTGGTTGGATCGAGTTTGCCGAACAAGGTCCATAGTTCGCCCAGAGGAATGAGTTGGGTCAGAAGAGGTCCATAGCCCGCCTAAAATATTTCGGGTCAAATAATTTTGGCTCAGTCCGACCTTAATCTTTTAAACCCTGACCCTAACTTGGCCCATCGGGCTTTAGGTAATGACTTAACACTACTATGAAAATACTTTGACATTAAATTTACTACTTCTCAACTTCCTGAATGAATATATACATATTACATATATGCATATAGGAGTAATATATATTTGCAAAATAACATTGTTAACCTCGTGAATGACAATAATCATAATACAAAATATATGCTCTTTGACATACAAATATAATATGATAATATCACTAAGATCTTGTTATTCTTGGGCTATAGGAGGGGACCATAGAGCAAATTATTGAAAGAATACAAGTATGCAACAATTAGCCCGAAAACATACTCTAATTTTACAAGTGCACAAGTTTATATGTATTTTTCTGATAAACTTACAATTGTAAATTTGGCTTTATTCTTCATGTGTTTATGAGCAAAGAGATTCCATCTCCTGACTTTCGTAACCGTGATTGGTCACACCTATTTTTTACTGTATCATGATTGTTATTATCTCTCTGCTATCCAAATAGAAAATTATGGAGATTTACAAAATTTTGGTATTTATAATGGGTAGGTAGGAGTAGATACTATAGTCGACTTCAATGGGTCGGTATCGGGTCGGGCCAACTAGTGTCCAAGACCCGACGCGATACTTGATCGGGCCTACAAAAGTAGCTCAATCCGACCCGTCTCACAATCGTGTTAGGGTCGGATTGAATAATTTTTCGAACCGTCCCGTGGGCCTTTGGGCTAGCCTTGACCCATTGTCATCCTTCTTTAAGTCTCCAGTTAGGGTTTGCTCTATTGACCATCCTTCTTATATCTACTACCTATGTCGATGTAGAAACCAACTATACTTGCTTGTCACCTGGTGTAGTAAGGAACAAACGATAGTTTCCGGCTCCTCTATTGAGACTGATTACCGCTCGATGGCACATGCTGTTTTCCAGCTTACTTGGCTCAGTAGTCTTTTGGCGGATCTTCGTGTCATACTTATGCGGCCTCTCTATTGCGATAACAAATTCGCTATCAAAATTGCAGAATCTTGTCTTCCATGAGCGCAAAGCACATTGATGTGGATCCACATTTCATACTAGACACAAGGTCAAGCTTTGAAAAAAGGTTCATCTTCATCATGTCTCTGCTACTTCTTAGTTGGCCAATATTCTCATAAGGCTCTCCCTTGCCCACTATTCTCCACTTCGAAAAAGTTGTGCTTGATCTATGTTGCATGGACGCATGAAAACAGCCTCTGTATCCGGTATCCATATATGTATCCGTGTAAATTTTTGTGTAACATAGATGGCTATATTCTACCTTTTGAAGATGTACGTATCTCTTATCCGTATCGTCTTGTTATCTATATCCGCGTCCATATTCATGCAACATAGGACTTGATTCACATGTATGCTCCAGTTTGCGGGGGAGTGTATAAGAATGTGTATTCTTTTTCCCTTTCTACATAGTTCTAGTGATATCACATCATCAGCTAGTTATTATCTAGTTGTCTATTTTGGTCCTTACCATTTTTTGTATCCTTTAGATAGTTGGCGTAGAACCTAATGGCAACTAAGCCATCAACTAGAGATTTTCTACTCCTTAACACTTGTTCATTGGTTATTGCCAGTCAAAAGGAGGAGGAAGAAGAAATGATATGGGATTGATGTGTCTGGGCATGGATGTTGTACACATTTTGCTTCTTTGATCAATGGGTTATAATGTTATTTGTATTGAAATTGAAAGAGTAACTGGCTTATGTGTATTTTAAATTTCAATCCCTATGGTTTTATAATTCGTGCCATATCAGTTACTGTTTTACTGATTTACTATGTACGATATCAAAATAACATGTAGCTTGTTTAAAATCACATTAGAAAGTCTGGAACAAATAGTTAGAGAAGTGAGGAAATGTCATAAAATGTATGGGTGCCATTGCTCGTGCAATCGTGGGAGATGAAAGCTATGTTAAAAGGAAAAAGAAAAACATCAGGCAAGACTTTTGATCTGAATGAAGTTACAAGAAGACCCCGGCATTCTTATGCAACCTTGAAGAGACTTTTAATCATTGCTCTCCAAGTTAAGAGTTCCAATTTTCATTTTCCGTGTTTTGATTTATATTTGATAAGCTTTGTAGATATAAGCTTTGTAGATATTCACACAAAACAGTCATCTCTGTAAATCCGGAGAGTTGAATTTCGAAATCAGCATTGAAATTTCTTTCTTTCAAATCATATACTGGCTCTTTCTACTGGGAAATATTTTGAGTTCTCTAATATTTCAGGGTGATTTTTCATGTTTTGCATGACATTTTAAAATTCTTTTGCAGTTCTAAATTCCTTTTAAGTACTTAAAACAGAGGACACTGTCCTTAGGGGGCGTTTGGTTCAAGTTTTGGAGGCTTGGGAATGGGTTTTAGATTTCTTACCCTTGTTTGGTATGTCTAGGATTGAAAATTAGGGGAGAATAGGAGGGGCTTCATATTCCCATTGTTGTGGGAAAGTAATTCCCAAGCCCCCCCTTGGGAATAGTTTTGCTTTCCTAGGAATGTTGTTTGAATATTTTGTTTGGACAATAACACCCGCATTTTACTTTCAAAATTTTAACTTCTATCCCAAACATGTAAATTTAGGTAATAGAAACATGAAAGGGTATTTATGGAAAACTAAATAAATTAAGATTCCTTTTCATATTCCCAACCTAACCTAACCTAACCAAACATGGGTATGGGAATGTTGAATTCTTTTCCCATGGGAAATGAATGGAAAATGAATTCCTAGGAATACAAAACCTTCATCCAAACGACCCCTTAACAGAACGGAATGGAAGAAATCGAAGAAAATAATTCAAACAACCGACCACAAAAATTTGGAATTATGTTTTTGTTGTAAATTCTTTATAATACTTACCTTTTCTTCTTTCCCATAAAAAGTCATGTGGAATTTATTTCTAGTAATGCTACTACTATAGTAATTTGCTATTCTACCTGGACTTGGGTACGAGTGTCGGGTACGAGTACATATCCAAGAGTCGGATTCTTCAAACTTATAATTGAAGGACACACAGACTCGGCTAAAAATGATCCAAATTTTGGATACGGATATGGGGATATGACTATTAAATTAAATACATTTGAATATGGTTTCATAAAAAGACACATCATGTAATTAAATTTGTATGTCTTCATAAAAGACATGTAATTAAATTTGCACGGTCTCATAAAAAGAAATACTCTCTAATTAAATTTGTATGATTTCATAAAAAGACACAATTATAATAAAGTTTGCATTGTTTTATATATTTAAGCTTATAACTAAATTTGTATGGTTTCATAAAAAGACATCATTTAATTAAATTTGTAAGGTTTCATAACTTTACTACCAATCCACCATATTAAAATAAACTATCTACTTCACTACCACATTAAAATAAACTATCTACTTTACTACTAGTCTTCCGATTGTTACCATAAAGGACCATGAATGATCCAATTGTCACCATGGAGGATCGGATACGGATTCCATACCCATACCCATGTCCTATCCGGTGGACACGGGTACTTCTCCTAAAGTGGAGAGTCCGGGTAACATAGGTTAATTTGTACTTTTCTTTTGAAAACTGTCATATCTGTTAGTAAGAAGTAAGAACTGTCATAAAATATAAAGTTTTTGATTTTGATGTCCGATTTAAATAGACTTTTCTATTTTCCTCTTTTACAGGGTACATACAGCACCCAGATATTCTCCTTGGCTGTGCTGTTATCAAGCATGTTCATCTATAATCAGGTATGACATGTTTTACATAGGTATATTATTTTTAATTTTAAAAAAGGTTCATGCTTTGTGTAAAATTTAGTTTTTAAGTTGTCAGACTCATCAAATGCATTCCTTCATACATTTTACTTATGTCAAAGTTTACATTCCTTCTCTCTTTCTTATCCACATTTTGATTTCTTTCATTCATTATTTCAGATGGGTGGTATAGATGAAGCTGCTCTTGATCGTCTATCCCTAGTCACGGAAATGACTAAACATATTCGTGTTAGAGCCGCTGGTGGCAGGACGACGACATCTGAGCTTGGGCAATTTTCTCCTGTTTTCGTTTGGCTTTTAAGGGTGAGTTCAATTTGCCTTTGGTACAATATTGAGGACTTTTTGCATGTATACCCTGTAAAATAGCCAATTTTGCACGTTATACCGTTGTCGAACTTTGAATTGCATATATATCCTTCAAAGACTTTTTTTTCCCCATGAATGTCCTTGTTCTGAGTATCCATTTTACATCTCTCATTTTCTTGATTAACTAAAATCTATGGCCAAATGCACTTGATAGAATGTCTAAAATTAGAGTCTGTAATCCCAAACCTGTGATAAATATAACACTTGTGCACATATTCTAGAAAGTGTACTTATGCAAAAAGAAACAGTTTTTTAGGATATACATAGCATTATGAATTTTATAGGGTTATGCAATCAAAAATGTGTATTTGAAAGGGTATACATGCAAAAAAACCCTTGTTGCATAACTACTGTACTAAGTATCTTGTGTTGCATCATATGGCTCTATAATTGTTGGTAAGTGAGAATGTTAACCATGTGATTTCAGGACTTCTATTTGGACTTAGTTGAGGATAATCGGAGAATTACTCCACGTGATTACCTAGAGTTAGCATTGAGGCCGATGGATGGTGCAGGACGAGATCTATCTACAAAGAATGAGGTAAGATATTGAGTGCTACATAAGCCATTTCATTATGCACTAGTCCATGGCTGCTTACCCCTTGATTTAATGGCCGCTTAGTCACGATTGCATGGCCACTTAGAAAATTTGCTTTAATCTGCCGCCTGCTTATAATCGTCTGAAGCAGCCATTTTCTGCCACCTAATATGCTTCTTGGAGCAGTGAGCCTCTCTTTCCTACTTCTGTTTAGTGTTTCCATTTGGTTAAAACAATACTGGCAGCTTCTTGAATCTTGATATGTGTATTGTTGGCAAATCTGTAACTACGGTTTATTCCCATGTTCTTTGCGATGTCTTGCTAATGAAAATTATGATAATAGATTCGGGAGTCAATTCGTGCTCTTTTCCCTGATAGAGAGTGTTTTCCGCTGGTGCGCCCTTTGAACAATGAAAATGATCTCCAACGTCTGGATCAGATATCTGTAAGTCTGTATTTACTTTCCTCCAATTTATCATGAGTTTTCTATTGGCTACCTTGACAATCTCATTTAGTTAGTACCATCCTATGCAGTTGGATAAATTGCGACCAGAATTCAGATCAGGCTTGGATTCATTGACAAAATTTGTTTTTGATCGGACCAGGCCTAAGCAAGTAGGAGCTACTGTCATGACAGGCCCTATTCTTGCTGGTATTACGCAGTCGTTCTTAGATGCCATCAATAATGGTGCTGTGCCTACTATATCTTCATCATGGCAGGTTGGTTGTTACGGAGGACTTGTCCCTGATGATTTTTTCATAAATGGCTTTGGCTAGAAGAGAATGAGTAATGCATTGCTTATAGACAAATTATGTCCTGGACAAACTGGATATCTTTTATCAAAATATTTACTAAAAGTTATTTCCATCTCTGCTCAAGTAGAAGTCCATATAGTAACATAGTTCGTTTACTTTTCATAATATTCGAGAATACGGAAATGGGCACCTAGCTGAACCAATTCGCGAGTAAGTATACAATTCACAATTTAATTTCACAAGTTCGGGATTAAGTCACAAATTTCTTGATATCTTCGCCCTCTTAAAGGATAATCAGCACTCCAACATTCACCAAAGTGCATTGGGCCTAAGTGGCAAGGGTTTTCATGACCACCACAGGACTTTTGTATAGTTAAAACGGGAGAAGCTCTATATCTCCATTTGTAAGTCAGCTTGTTACTGCTAGTCTGCTACTCACAGTCAGATGTGGGACTAAAGTCACCAAACCACCACATATCATAATTTTGCTGTCATATAGCTAATAACTTCATGACTTCCATCTATGTGTTAACAATGTGATTATGGCTTTTGTTTGAGGGTATTTATGAGGTGTAATGTAATAGTTAAAATGTAACACTTGCATTCATTCAAGAAAATAAATAGGGTCTTGCTACTTGATTGAAGGTGATTTGGGGCTTGCTATGGAATCGGATAAGGCATAATAGTTCATCCTGGAAGCATTTTAATATATTTTTACCTAACAGTAATTAATGTGATAATAGCAAGTATAATGTCAACAATAGTGAAAATTTTCAGTCTGATTTACTTTTTGATGCAATTTCTTTTGGAAAATTGATTATTTTTTATACTTACTAATAATGTTTTCTATTTTTTAAAATATGACTAAACTATCTATAAATATTTATATTTTGTTCGAACTGTTGCTGAAATTTCCAAATTTGTTTCCTATTCCGAACTTTTCAACCTCACCTAAATTATTCTGAATGTTGAACATGTGACTCTTTCACACCCCAAAGCCAACATGTAAACGAGGACAACATAACAAATATTGCAGTTTTCTGCCAGGTCTCAGTCATTGTTTTATTTAAAAAAAAATCTACAAGATTCTCCAATTAGATAAGACATAAGTACACTATTCACACAATCACATCCAAAATATTCATCCCAAAGGAGATTAAAAGTATTACATCTTCCTAACCGTCCTTTTCCACAATACTATAAATAAAGACTTCCAAAATCTTAACTTAATTATAAAACAAGAGCAACTACTAACAAGGTAGTAAAGAGGTACTAACAAGTCCCAAAACTCCACTTGTTCCCTAAATGATTGATATGACCTCAAATATTTACTTCAAAAACAACACGTGCAATTAAGGGTTGAGCATTCCACGACTCATAAGTACCAAATCCTTTCCAGCATTACACTTTCTGAAAGCATGTGGACCAAAATAAAACAATAATACTGGAAACACTGTAACATAATAGGTATCATGTTCTGGTATGTCAAGCTTTAAATCTATCTTTAGACATTTGTAAACATATATACAATTATACTAGGCATGCCAGTGTGGTGACATAGTTAAGTCATGCACTAGCATGTCTGATGGGCTAGTTAACCGATCTGTCAGTTTCCTGGGCTGAAAGCACATGCCTTAAACATTAACTAGTCACCACAAGTGGTGACGGAGCTAATCATAAACATATATACAATTATATTAGGCATGCCTTAGGATTCAGTGTGGTGACATAGTTAAGTCATGCACTAGCATGTGAGATGGGCTAGTTAACCGATCTGTCAGTTTCCTGGGGCTGAAAACACATGCCATTAACATTAACTAGTCACCACAAGACGTTACCGAGTGAATCAAAAGTTTTCTTGTAAACATGATTTTACTGAAATCCTACGACATAACATCTTTATCTATGAAAATATGTCTAAAACATATCTCAATTACATGTCCAACGTTACAACATGTAAAAATATAGCTAGTTCACCGCAAGACTAGACATGTTCATGCAAAAACCTCTCTCTTTTAGTATGATATGGATTTTTTTTTTTTTTTGTAATTTACAATATTACCTGGACATACAGTTTTATCCAACAAGAATCATGTTATTATTATCCACTATACATAGAACTTGATTTTGTATACAATAAAATATATAAAATATTTAGTAAGATCAACTAACTTACCTGAAATCACTATTACCATACCACTCCAATTTAAAGATCACTCTCTTATAGACCGTACTCATTATGGTTTAACAAAGCCCTTAATAACCAAGCCTTCCTCTTCTGAAATTGATGTTGAACTCTGATATAAAACCTACATTACTCATTATGGTTTAACAAAGCCCTTAATAACCAAGCCTTCCTCTTCTGAAATTGATGTTGAACTCTGATATAAAACCTACATTACTCATTATGATTTAACAAAGCCCTTAATAACCAAGCCTCTCTCTTCTGAAATTAATGTTGAACTCTGATATAACCTACACCTTGACGACTGCCTTTTCTTATTCTCCTTCACTACTGCATCTTTTTTTTTGACTCTCTCTCTCTCTCTCTCTCTGTGACATTTATCCTATGCACTTTTTCTTGTTATTCTGTCTACCCTTCTCTCTCTTATTTATAGAAGTAATAGATTAGGGCATGTGTCCCTTCTTGTCAAGTAAAAACTCATGCTTCTTGAGTTGGTTGGCCATGCTCTAAAGTGATAACTCATCCTAGCATGAGGCTTTTATGACGACTCATGCTCTCTTGAGTGCCAATTCATGCTTCTTGAAATTTAAAAAGAACTTTTAGTTTATTGATATGAATAAAACATGAGAAGCCTTGGTATATTTATAGGAGCAAGTCATGACATCCTCCTTTAGCTTAGATGATGGCATACTAAATTGAGCTATACAATAATAGTTAAGTGAACCCCCCACCCTCCCCCCTCCCTCCTGCGTGCGCGCAAGCTGGAGCATATATATCAATCATTTCGAGCTTGGAAAATAGTCGAGTAAACAAAGGTCGAGGTAGTGGTTTGGTGAGGATATCTGCTAGTTGAGTTGAAAAAAAATGTATGTCAACTTTCTTTTATGTCACTCTCTCGAATAAAGTGATAGTCTATTTCGATATGCTCAATTCTTTCATTAAAGACTAGATTCTTAGCAACGTGGATCGTAGTCTTATTGTGACAATAGAGAGCAGTTCGAGAAGAGGGGGTGACTCCAAGATCTGTACGGAGTGGGTTGATCCAAATCAACTAACAGACAACATGTGCGAAGGTTTTATATTCGACATCAACAGAAGAATGTGCAACTACATTCTGCTTCATACTCCTCCATGTGACCAAATTGTCTCGGAGGAAGACAAGATAACCGCTGGTAAAGTGACGATTATCAACTGATCTAGCAAAGTCAACATCTGCAAAGGATGTGAGCGACAATATAGAAGGTATGTAGAGAATGTCCTGTTTAGGAATTTTCCTTTATGTACCGTATAATCCTTTCAACAACCTCAAGATGAAAGGTCAAATGATATTGTATATCCTCGCCTACCGTATTTGCAACGTAGGCAATGTCTGGACGAGTGACAATAAGATAAATTACCTTTCCAACCAATCGCCAATAACATTATTGGTCAGATAGAGGAGGATATGATGAAGAGTTCAATCTGGATATTTTGACTATGGAATCCATAGATGTGTCTGTTGGTCTGCAACCTAGGAATCATGTCTTAGATAGAAGATCTAACACATATTTACATTGAGAAAATTGCAATCGTCCGAAACTCCGTGATACCTTAATACCAAGAAAGTATCTTAATGGCCCAAGATATTTTGTATGAAAAATGAGAGGCTAAGTATTCTTTCAGCTTGGAAATGCCAACAAAATTATATTCGGTAATGATTATGTCATTCACATAAACAAGATGACTATGTCTTGAAACCTCTGATGTGTAAATAATGACATATCTGAGCTGCTACGAACAAACCCAATATGTTGCAAGATCATGCTAAATTTGTCAAAAAACGCACATGGTGATTACTTCAGACCATACAAGGACTTCTCTAGGAGACAGACCATAGACTCCTCCGTTCGCTCGAAGTCTGGAAGTTGCTGCATAAAAATATTCAAAAAATCGCCATTGATGAATGCATTTCATGTATAACTGATGGAAGTGATAAATTCCTGGAAACTGTTAAAGATATAAGAACTTGAATAGATGTCAACTTAGCAACATATGAAAAAGTTCAACATTATCCAATCCATACTGTTGGATAAAGTCCTTAGCCACTAAACGGGCTTTGAGCCGATCAACTGAGCCATTTGGATTTTGTTTAACAATTAGTACCCACTTACATCCGACGATCTTTTTACCAGAGGGCAATGCTACCAAAGTCCAATTCTGATTAAAGTACAATACATCAAGTTCCTCAACCATAGCGACGTGCAACCCTGGATGCTAAAGTGCTTCCAGAAGATAGGAAAAAATAGTGATGGCAACCAAAGAAGAAACAAATGTAGAACCAAATGGAGTCAAACGATGATAAGAAACAAAGTTAGAAATATGATGGGTAGTAGTACAATAATGCTTACCCTTGCGAAGAGCAATAAGATGAGGTACACCTTCATCTGAAGTCAACAGAAGTGGAATAATAGGAACATAAGGCAGCACTGTAGTACTTGCATGAGAATCATCATGGATACCCAGAGAAATAGTGACAGGTGGAGGAATGATCTTGTCCCGACGCCTATACACTTGGGAAAAGGGAACAAAGGATCCTGACCTAGAAGAGAGAGGAGAAATAAGTGTATCAAGTTCAGAGGAAAGAATAAGAGAAAAATAAATAGTGGACAATTGAGATATAGATGGTGTATCAGAAGTGAAATAAGCTTGATCCTCGAGAAAAGTAACATCATAAGAGACAACCATCTTCGAAGTAGTAAGATCAAAACAAATATACTCTTGATGTGTCCGAGAATATCTAACAAATATTGTTCGGGCTATGTTGTATAGGGGGAGGCGCTAGGCATGCAAGGTGGGGTCTAAAATTAGAGGGGCGGGACGGGGCAGGGTCAATGAGCTCTATCGATACCCTCCCTAGTATACATTATGTAAATTGTCTCTCACGCCAAAAACTCAAATTAATTAATACATTAAACCTTAGCATTTTATAATCTCAATATACATTGTTTTATTGGTGAGCCAGAACACTGAACAAACATGGTCAGATCCGCTTCTTGTTAACAATGTAGCTATAGTTAAATTGCAAGAGTAGGTTGAGAACCCTTATTATTTCATGTTTGTTTCTGTTAATACAGGTAATTCCTTTCTGACTCTTTATATATGCTAATGTACTCCATTGGTAACCAATAACCTTAGCCTCCAGATCGGTCAATTAGCAAACCCACTTCTTTACTAGGTATGAGGATTACTAGGTACGAGGAAACAAATGTCTCCAACTAGAGTGACTGTAACATGACATGGTTACAATAACTAGTTCAACAACTCAAAAATGAAGCAAAAGAACAAGATACTACTGAGTCACCGCTTGGACCTGGACGGATCTTCCAGGCGCCCAAAGGTGCTAAAGACGTTTTGGGATGCCAAAACACAAGGAACGCCTTGTATAAAAAAATCTGCCTTTTTGGCACCACGACGACACCCTGAACAACATAGCATACGGGTTTCTCGCGGATAGTGTTTTACATTTCGCTAGGTAAAATCGGTGCGGCGGAGGGCCGCCTAGGCATCCGCACAATTATTTTTTGAAATTTTGATTTTTTTTGATTTTTTTTTGAATTTTTTTTGAAATTTGAATTTTTTTGATTTTTTTTGAAATTTCAAATTTGAAAATTTGAAAATTTAAGTTTGAAAATTTTGAATTTTTTTTGAATTTTTTGAAAACTGAATAGGCAGAACAGAGCCGCCTAGGCGCCGGACATGTCCGAATAGGGCCGAACAGGACTGGACGGGCGTCTAGGACTGCCAAACATGGCATGTTTGGTGCGGCGGGCGACCACATAGGCCGATTGTTAGAACACTGCTGGCATGTGAAGTTTATCCACGTGAGGTCCAAGATTGTGAGTATAACAAAGGCAACCAAAAATATTTTGAGCGACATGAAATGGTTTACCCATCAGAAAGTTGATAAAAAATGTGATTTATTCTTAAGGACATGAGTGGGCATGCAATTTTTATATATAAAAGAAACAACTAAGATCCTAAAACTTCATAATTTCTTGGGAACATTCATATCAATAAGGAGAGTGGGCTACCTCAAAGAGGTGTCTATTCTTATGTTCTGCAATACTATATGAACAAGAAGTCTGATGAAATATGTGAATGCTTGAAACTCCTTGCTCACATGCTCAACACTATCAGAGTGAAGAACCTTGATGCAAACATCAAAATGAGTAAAAAAATTCAGCCACAAATTTTTAAAACAAACAGAAGATTGGATCTAGAGCGAAGAAGAATATCCATATCATGCGTGGGTGATCATTAATAAAAGTGATATTTATAGCCATGCACACTCGAAAACTTAAAGGGATCCCAAATATCACCATTAACCAAACCAAACGATGAATTATGTCTTAATATCACTATGAACCAAACCAAAAGGTGAATTGTCGTTTATGAACTAGATGAAAAGAGAAGCGATAATACTTCCAAAGAATACATGACTCACAACTAAATTTAGATAATGATAAATTAGGTAACTTAGTGTGTAAGGAAGATAACAAAGGAGCAACAAATCTTCTATGCCACTAACATACTGGGCGGGATGATCTACGTAGTAAAGGTCCTTTTTGTTCCTTTTGTTCATGTCCTCCACCAATCTGTTGCATCGTCAAGTCCTGTATCATAAAGTGAGATGAATAAAATGTTACTAAATAATTAGAATTATGTGTAAGCCGACGAATAGATAATAAGTTATGATGCAATAATATAACAATAACATTATTTTTTAAAATGTAAAGACGAAGTAAGCGATAAATTAGCAACACCAGAAGCATTAGTAGTGGTACCATCAACCATAGAAATGAATTTGTGACGGCTAGAAGCAAGATTTGAGGGTCCGTCTCGAGACACGGTTCGATTGGAAAACGGTATCTTGCCACTAGGTAGAGCGAAGGAGCCGTAGTAGGGGCAGCTGTCTGACAGTAGATGTATTATTAGGGTAACCATTGTCACGTTTCGATTTTGTCGAACCGATAAGTCGTCACTGGACGTGATGTCGTACTTGCCTAAGTTGCTTGTACAGGACATGTTTGTGTGCAATTTAAATATCGTTATTTTATAGAAGTTTGTAACGGATATAAGCAGAGAAATTGAATAACAACATGACACAGAAGAAATAACTTTTTATTGATAATCTATAATAAATACATAGCTCTCAAACATATGAGTAAAGGATGCCGAACTGGCTTACAACTTGAACAACAAAATGAGATACAACGTTTCATACATCATATTCCTTTACTAGAAATAAAATATAAACACCTTATAGAGTCTTCAAAATGTAACTTGAAAAGCTTCAAAATATGAACAAAGCTTCTTTGCAACTAGGTGAGCCTTCAGTTCTTCGATATGCCTTATTGGTTCGCAGAACCCGTTGAGGCGTTGGTCAGTACATTGCCATACACTGGTGAGCGAAAAATTAACCTAACTCACCAAAAATTAATACAATAATCATGTGAAAGCAAACAATATTTTTAGTGATCTTTCTATCTTCCCTTAGATCAATTAACAATTCATAAGACAATAATGTAGCAACATAATATGTATCACAAAATGGTGATTCTTACCCACGACTGATTGTCCTTTTCTGTAAATGAGGATTACCATATTCTTCCATGCGTAAGACATTATTATCTATGCAACTAGTATATATATGAAAGTCATTGACACCATAAGTCATCCTGGACTATAGCTTGGTTAGACGACAATCTTTTCAGCCCGGGTAACGAGTTTCGGTTGAAAGTTTCCGAATTACCAGTGCTAGTACGTCAACACAACTATCCATGTTCCTTCTAGACCAAATCGATTTTGTGGTCGCGACAATCGTTCGAGGAACCAAATCTTGTGCACAAGTTATCCAATGTCCATGACCATACATGCCAAAGAAACTTAGTTATTTAAACATAACATGTGAGATAATAGAAAACTTGATATTCTCATTGTGTATTCTACCTTCTTCGAGCCATCGCTCGTAATTTTCATACTACAGGTTGCATCATTCATCTATGAATACATTTCTATTTAGCAATTGTACTACAATATAGATTTTATATGACAAGCAAGCAACATTTGCCATAATCCATATTTCTATATGATAAACAAACATATTATGGTTACTCTCTTTTATCTTGATTCTTTTTATTAATGTATCATTGATCGAAGGACACAAAAGAGAGTCATTTGTTAAGGTGTGAAGACAAGGAAAGAATGATCAAAGCCACTAACTGTTGGATAATTGTCGAGAAAAAAAGATGTCCAACGCTTCGATTAAGCTTCGCCTACAAAGTCACCTGTATTTGCACCAACAAAGGATCAATACTCTTCTCTTTCAGAATTTGATATTAATGCGTAAATTAATGAAGGCAAGCAATGAAATCCATCGAAAACCTTTACGAAAATGCATTTATTAAAACCAATAACGAAAGCAACAACGAAAATGAACAATGAAAAGGTTTGAGGAAGTGACTTTATAGAATTTTGAATTTTTTTCAAAGACACGATCCACTGCATTTGAGATTTGATTCCTAAGAAGCCAATCTAAAGAAAGGAATGGTCTTAATTCAATCTGTCCCGAACAATCGATATCGATAAGATTTTCAACACAGTGCCCCCGACTGGGGAGCATGGCACTACAACCATACTTCTTCCAACACCACTCCTCGCTATGATTGGTTCTTCCATAATAACAACAATATAGACCACCCACCACGACCGTCGCATCCTCGTCCCAGGGTACTGCGACCTCGAGAAGATAAAGGAGGGCGACTACTAGGAATACACCGCCCTTCGGAGAAAGAATCGTAAGTGTCTCGCTATGTTTTAAAAGTGCGCTTAAGCGGTTTTGGAGACCTGGACGCGTTGCTTAGGAAAATTTTGCCTAAAAAAATAGACCCGCGCTTAGGCGGCGCTTAAGAGCGCATCGCCTACCGCTTGGCACTGGAAAAAACGTCAAGCTTTAAAAAAACGAAAAAAATTGCTTGATCATGGTATTTTGATGACTTTGTATTTTGATTATAGTATTTATATTATGTCTTTGCTTGTTTGATAATTGGTATTGTTATTCATGCATATACTAATAGGATTGTATGGAAAATATATTAAAATTTATGTGTATATAGAGTATTTTACATGTAGGTAGGTAAAAATGGATGAAGCGCTAACTAAGCACTTAGGCGACGCTTAAGCGAGGCGTCAACTTCATCGCCTCGCCTCACGCTTAATATAACATGTGTCTCATTTAGTTTGAAAGTGACTACATGGCTATATGTAGCAAGGACAGTTGACATGGACTCGATAGAGGTAGAAGATGGTGTATGCACATGATAAACCATCAAATGACGGTTGTCAGAGAAGGAGATTCATGTAAGAGAGAACCAATGAGCGAAAGTACTCAAAAGTAGATGGTAACCGAGCTAAATGAAGGATACCAACAAGGACCTCTCGTTATTGGCAAGTAACAACGAAATTGGAGGATATCGGCTGAAAGACATTCCATTGTTGAAGAAGACTGCTGAATAGGGCACAAATTTCTACAAATATTTTCCACTTGTGGCCGTTTTGTAGGTGTGAAAGATGTCATAAAGTTTTTGAAGATTGTCTTCAGACGAATATGGGGACCGAAGATGTTTCCAAATTTTTAGCAGTTTTTAGAGACATAATAGAGTTATAGTAACAATCATCCATATAGTTAGACAGCCAAATAATTATCTTGTTATTATCTGAACCCAAGAGGCATACTGGAGATCCTTGGAGTTCAGTGGTGATTCCGTCAAGTGATGACTGGGGCATTTGTTGTTTAAAACCTTTTCTACATTATTGGACAATTGCAAGTAATTCTTCACACCGGAATCAAGGGCGCACAAGATCATCACATGAAAGATTGTTGTCCAACTCACCAAGAGGCAAGAGATCAAAGACGTTAGAACACCGTGTTGAAGTAAAGCAACTTCAAAGACGAGAGAACCGAGCGAGAGAGCTCAAGCAAGCACGAAACGAAACCAGTAATATGGATGATGTCGAGGAATCATAAGATCATGGAGGGCTGGAGAGGGAGGTGTCTGGAGGCTAGGCTAGGGAGGGAGTTGAAGGAAGTGTTGTAGCTTCGTTGTACACATCGGCTGTAGGCCCCCGTCGGCTTTGGTAGTAGTGTCGTTGTAAGTGAACGTCTTAGCCTTGTAGAAGATTGCACCGTTAGCTCTGTGGGAACTGTTGTTAGCTTTAGCTCTACCGAAGGAGTAGTTTCGCCTGATGCTATTTTAAACCTTGCTCTGATACCATAAAATTCAGAGAGAACTCTTGATTTATTGATGTGAATGAAACATGAGAGGCCTTGGTACATTTGTAGGAATAAGTATTGACATCCTCCTTTAGCCCATACGATGTGGAGACTAAAGTGAGGTATACGACTAAAGTGAGCTATACAATAATAGTTAAGTGATATAATCCATATGTTAAACCGTAATATAACCCTAAATTTTAAATTGGAAAATCAGAAGTCCTAACCTCTCGATTTTTCCCTCTCCCACCTTCTCTCTCTCTCATCTCCATAAAGCAACGCGACAATTGCAACGACCACCGATGTCTCTGACGAACATTGTTAGCACATCATTTCTCATGTCTCGTGTGCTTCGATGATACAACTGTTTTCCGTAGTGGTGCTCTCTCGTCTTTCTTATCTCTCTCTCGTCATCTCATGAAAGTGGTCGCAATTACTCAATTACAGCCGGAAATGGCAACAGTACTATAGAAGTCTCCCTCAGGCACATTGACACCAAATACCAGCTTCACAATGCACTTTTTTTTTCTTTCCAGTTTTTCAGCAATGGTTACTTAAGATAGTAGATCTGTCTTATTGTTAATTATTGTTATCTTAGTCTGACTCTATATGTAAGCATATTTTTCTATTATATTGCCTCAATGCTTTTGTATAATAAGATTGTCCCTATAAAATATATCAATACTTGTAATTTTTTTTGTTATTTAGGAGATTTAAGGATAATTTGTATATATATATATATATATATATATATATATATATATATATATATATATATATATATTTCTATTTAGGAGATTTAAGGATAATTTGTATCAATATTTATATATTTGGTATATATCTAGGAACCCAATATGGATGCATGATATTTTAATTTATTCCTAGCATGCCATTTGATATCCGATATGCCAAACCCCAATCAAATGATCTTATTTTTAATACCTTGGATTAATGGCGATCAAGTTTTTAAATCTTGACATAGAGCTGATACTAAATTAGGTCTCTTCTTAACTTGGCGTGCAATCATGCTGTGTCTGTTATATTGCCTGATGTCTGCTTTGTCTTCTATATCGCTACTAAATGCTAGTCTATAGAATGTTCGCTTCCCTTAGGTTGTGGATGCATCAGCAATAACATAATTTGTTGATTCTACTTCTATATGCTTCTCTTTGCTATGTGGTCTGGGTAATATCTTTGGGACGTGGATGGAGATGGACTTTAACTAATAATGTCACGTCCCGCTCCCGGAATATTGTGAGCCGAGTACGTTACAACATTCCAAGCTATGCGGCATTACGAATACAACAGTATCCGTACCCGTGATTGTCACATGTAATTCTAGGATAGAATATTGGGGAACGACTAACTATTATAATATTCTTCAGGATAGCTTCTATTCGTACACATATATAACTAGATACAAAATCCAAAGAGTCCATCTCCCAAAATATTTAATTTACAAAAATATACATAACTTAAAACATAGTAAGACAAAATTTGATATGCTGTTCTCTTTCTCAACCTTCGTTTTCTTCCATTTCGTACAGAGATATGGATTATTCAGGCATTCCTTCCTCACATAGCGAACAAACACTAGGTCATCAAAGACATGCAAGTCCCATGTTCAAGAACAATGAAACTTTAACTAATAATGTCACGTCTTGCTCCCGGAATACAGTTGGTCGAGTACGTCACAACATTCCAGGCTATGCGGCATTACGAATACATCGGTACTCCATACCCGTGATTATCGCATGTAATTCTAGGATAAAATATTGGGGTACGACTAACTATTATAATATTCTGCATGATAACATCTATTCGTACACATATACAACTAGATACATAATCCAAGTAGTCTATCTCCCAAAATATTTAATTTACAAAAATATACATAACTTAAAACATAGTAGACAAAATGCAATATTTTGTTCTCGTTCACGACCTTCGTTTTCTTCCACTTCGTACAGAGATATGGATTCTTCATGCATTCTTTCCTCACCTAGCGAACAAACACTAGGTCATCAAAGACATGCAAGTCCCATGTTCAAGAACGGTGAAATTAAAGTGTGATATGAGTACAAATGAAGATCAAATTCAGTTGACGGTACTATAATTAGTTTAGTCCATTGAATTATGTATTTGAGTTAAATTTGGGTTTTTGAATTCCTACACTTACACTATCCTTAATATCGCAAATGCAATACATATAACTAACCACAAACACAATTATCTATATGGTACGTGGTTTAGAAAACAGACCGGGACACCCACTTGGCTATTTTCTCAACTATAATTCTATTTCTTCGGGATCATGTTAACTGAATTGACACGGTACTTAGGGTCAACCCCACATATATTGTGGACATAATATCTTTTATTTGACTTAATTGATACTCGATCAAATTGAGTACTACAGATACAAATAGTGAGCTAAGCCTCACGCCCTCCCTTCAGAAGATCTTGCGAATGAGGTACTTTACTAATCAATTTTTGTTATTTATTATATTGTAAAGATTTCGTCCAGTGTGACCCAAGTGTTCTCTCCCTCTCCAAATGATAGTCTATAATCTCAATCAATCCTAACTAAACTCACTCTACTAGTTATTAAGCATGTACGTGTCTCGATTTGTGTGTTTTAGGCACTACGTAATATGATAACACAACAAAAAAGGAATTATTCGTCGTAGCAAAGGTGTTCTAACTCTGGAAAAAAAATCACTTGATAGTTAATTTCGCTTGCGTATCCGTGTTCTAAACGACCTAAGTTAAGGTGCCGACACCTAAGGATTTTTAAAGTTGTCGTGATCTTGTCTTTATTCCTAACCTAATTTCCTATTTGGGTATTATGACTAGTCCAAAAATTAGGTTTTCGAAACAACATATTTCAAATCAAAATTAGACTATCTTTCGAAAATTTCGATGGAGTCTCCTTTATTTTTCTTGATCTTAAATAATTTATAAGGCCACCCGGAATAACTCTCCGTCGAATTCTGGGTAAAATCTCCTTCAGTGGAATAACTCAACATCGGAAACCCACACATTTAATATTTATATACACAAATTGAGTTTACAAGCTAGGCTTAGGATTCTCTTACCCAATCAACTTACTTTTTTACCCCCACACGCTCTTGAATACACTTCCTACCTAGGATACAAGCCTACGAAATGGAGGAGTAAGCATCTTGAAAAATTTATTGAAACACAATATTGAATAGTACAAACATGAATCATTTTACACTTATCTTAGGTTGAAATATTAGGCGATGAATTTGGCACATGCTGAATTTTTGAAAAATAGCTCAAAATAAGCCGATACGGGATTTTTCGACTTCGAATTTTGTTCAAATCATAGAACTACAAAATACTAGAAACTAACTTAAATTCTACGGTCTCAAGCATTTAGGTCTTTTTCTAGCTAAGAATTACTTATGCTGAATTTTAATAATAATTGACTCGAATGGTCAAAATCCACTATTTGGGTACGTTATGAACCTTTACACCCAAGATATTTAATTTCAATATTATGTTAGGTTATGTATACTTGGAATTGTCGAGATTCGACATTGAATCCCTATTTATTGGTTTTTCTACCCGATTCTAGGCTTCGGGGTAATCAAATACTATGAAGTTAGTCTTGACACGGCCTACTCTTTGCACCAAGTGATATCGATAGGACGGTACACCCGTTCCTTACTTCGCGAATCAATATAATCGCGTGTTTGCATACAGGTTCTGGTCTGAAATTAAAAATAGGACAAAATACTCCTTACATGTCCGATATGGCCTCAGAAGTGTCCGAAATTTATTACGGACCTACCTTGGGTACCCATAAGCCCAAATATCCTTAAATAAACCTTTAAATGTATTAATATTACTTGATTAAGTTCAATTTAATTTCTGGACAGCGGGTACACATATAGGTTTTAGTGGAAAAATGATGAGTTTAAGGAAAATTCAAAATACTATAGTCGTGGTCACCCACCTATCAACTTCCAAATTAAAACCTAGGACTAAGCCTTAATTATTTGACACTTAAATGTGTCCTTATACAATAGGGGGTTTATAGCCTAAATTTATGATTGAGGCCAACACTTGCATTCGGAGGAGATACTACTTGTGGTATCCACACAACAGCACATACACTTAACACAAATTCACTACATGTGTATCATGACTTTAATCTTCCTAACTAGTAGCTAACATAATATAAAAGTTTTCTAAACAAGTTCATAATACAAAAGTTCATACCACTTAGGGTTTATACAAAGAATTATACTAGATTATAAATCAAGAAGATGAATTTGGCTTGCATATTTAGGTTGTTTAATAGGATTTTTCTCAAGCAGTAGATCATACCGATACATATGTGATTGTCATTGGGAATGAAAATAAAAGAATTATTGGAAGAAATATTTTGACGAACACCTTATGAGCATGAACTAGGAAAACAAATTGAAAGTCGAGGAGAGGGGCTTGCCTCTATTGAGTGATTTTGAGAAATTCCAATGAAATCCCCTAAATTTTCTTCTCCTTGTTTAATTCTTCATCTTCTTCTTTTTTGAAAGAAAGGTTGGTTGGAAGTGAAAAATGAAATGGAGGAGCAGATGGTGGTTGTTAGGAGGGAGAAGGTTAGAGGAGCGTGGTGGTGGTGACAAAAAGGGAGCTCGACCAGTAGAGGCGGCGCCTGCGGCCGGTCACGGGGTGCGGGCGAAAGTCCACTGGAGAGGAGGGTGGTGGTGAATGGTGCTCGCTCTCTCTCTCCCCCCTCTAATAAATGTATTTCTTTTCTTTATTTCTTTTCTTTTTTAACAAAGAACATAATCATTATGTAGGGGATGTGACATTACTTAATTAACCTTAGAGGTTCATGCATGGTGGCACCAATGCACCTTAGGTGTCTAGGTGGATTTGTAAGGAATCTAAAATTTTAGGGGTTGTTTGCAAAATGGAAAAGTTGCAATAAAACCAATTGTTTTAGGGATTTGTTAGCAAGATGGAAAATTGATTAATTTTCATCTATACTACTTAATAACAATAATAATGATAAAAATGCAAAATTAAAATTAGGCTTGTGATAAGGGCACTACTAAATATACTTGGGGCTAGTTCAGGATTGGGGCTAGCCCATTAATGAATAAAGTTTACTCATACTAGCCCAAAAGTTTCCTCATACTAGCCCAAACATTACTCTTTCCTCCCAAACCCTCCTAACTTCCACCGGAGTCCTCTCCCCTCCTCTCTTTCTTGTCGGAGCCCTCCTCCTCCGCCTCCTCCCCCGTCCTCCACCGCCGCCTCCCGTCGCCGCCTCCGCCTCCTCCCCCGCCTCCTTCCCCTCCTGCTCCTCCGTCTCGTACCCCCTTTTGGTGCTCGACTATCTCGGCACCCCAGGCGTCTGCCGCTCCTCCTTCCCCTCCTTCCTCCGTCGCTACCACCAGATCCTCCACTCCAGCGTCATGGAGGACTGTCAAAATTTTGACAGTCCTTCCAATTGGAAGGACTGTCACAGTCCTAATTTTTTAGACAGCTAGTAAAATGCATTTAAATGCAACATAAAACCAGTAACAAATAAGTTAATTTCAACAAACCATATCTGATCCTTTTACTAACTGAATACTGTATAGTCACATAGACATTGGTCAGATGACATGAATAATAGCACAATGACAAAGAAAAATAACAGCACACATGAAACCAAAAAAAAAGAAGAAAAAATGGAAGGACTGTCAAAATTTGACATATATGTTGATTTTTTAGGACTGTCTAAATTTTGACAGTCCTACCAATTGGAAGAACTGTCAAAATTTTGACAGTCCTAAAAATTCAACATATATTTTTAGGACTGTCAAACTTTTGACAGTCCTACCAATTGGAAAGACTGTCAAAATTTTGACAGTCCTAAAAAATCAACATATATTTTTGACAGTCTCTACCAATAAGAGAGACGAATAACGGAATAAGAATCACATAGTGGCTAGTCCACCCACTGTGCGTCTCGATGAATCACTGACCACCTTCTGGATATTTTTGACCTGATTATATATATGCTCACATTCCCATACAATCTTTTCCTTTTCATTTTCTCTGGCTGGAATTGAGCCAGTGGCACATACTCATACAACCTATCGTTATTTTTCTTTCTTTTGCTAAGAGCATATAACCTATCTTGAAATAACTTGAACACGGAAAGAGTCCATAGAAAATTTTGACAGTCAACTTTGTTTTACAAGAGTCCAACTTTGTTTTATAATCAGGACTGTCAAATGACAGTCCAACCAATTGTTAGGACTACAGTCCTTCAAATTGGTAGGATTGTTAAAATTTTGACAGTCCTAAAAATATATGTTGATTTTTTAGGACTGTCAAAATTTTGACGGTCCTTCCAATTGGTAGGACTGTCAAAATTTTGACAGTCCTAAAAATCAACATATATGTCAAATTTTGACAGTCCTTCACAGTCCTAAAAATTCAACATATATTTTTAGTACTGTCAAACTTTTGACAGTCCTAACAATTGGTAGGACCGTCAAAATTTTGACAGTCCTGATTATAAAAAAAATTAAGAGTGGGCAGCCCCGAGTAAATTTTGGTAGTGGCAAACTTGTAATTATCAATGGTAAACATTTGGGCAGCCCCGAGTAAATTTAGTAGTGCCCTTATCAACAGCCTAAAATTATTAGAACAGAAAGAAAGAGAAGAAAAAGAGAGAGATATTACAAATAACTGTTCAGCATGCTGGTTGACTAGGGGTTTAGTAAGATGAATCCTTGAAGTTTGCTATGGCAGAGGCTCTACTTCTACTTGCCCTGCTAGGATTTCTAAGCATGCAAACTGCGGATGCAGCTCTATAATAATGGAGAGGATTCAAACTGGAATCCTCCTATGCTTCTATCTCTCTCTCTCTCTCTCTCTCTCTCTCTCATGGGTTCGTGTGCGAACACGTGTGTTGAACAATGAATAGCAAATGAAAAGATGGGGGATATTTAAATGATCAAGGTTAGTGCACTGCAGACTTCTGATGCTATTTGGTTTTCCAGAGTGTTGAAGAGGCAGAATGCCGTAGGGCTTTTGATGCTGCTACTGAGTGTTACACTGTGTCCTTTGACCGCAATAAGCCAGCAGAGGAGGTAAGCGTTGCATATGTACGGCATTGTTTTCTAGATATATTTATTGTTTTCAAACTGTTTCCTGAGTTTGCATATTTAGGCTGTTCTAAGAGAAGCGCATGAAGATGCTGTCCAGAAGTCGCTTGCTGTTTTCAATTCTGGTGCTGTTGGGACTGGTTCAGCACGACACAATTATGAAAAGCTCCTCCACAGTTTCTTCAGGAAGGCATTTGAGGTAAGGATGAAAACTATTTCTTTGGATCTCTCACTTCTTCAGGGCATCTATTTGTAGATTTTTGTAAAAAACATCACCAACTGTTCCTTCAAACAAAAGCTGTTATGTGCACCCCCCATCTAATATAATTTGCCTGTTGAATTGTAGACTATGTTTTATTTTCTTTCTCTAGATGCTATTTTTGTGATAGAAAGAAGATACCAACTCTATATAGTAGCTACATCTGGATTGATGGGCATTTTCTTGTGATGAAAGTTAAAAGAGAACTCCGTGTAGAGATCTTTATGGCAAATGTGTGCATCCTTTGTAGTGCAAGTTTGATCTTATTGTTTAGTAGCTGATAGGTGATGAGTTTTCCATCAAGTGTGATTATGAAACTTCTTCTGTCTTAAAGAAAGATCTGATTGCATTAGGAACCTATCCAATCAAGCGACAAGGTAAATTACTTGAAATATAGGCATGTTATTGATACTGACTTCATAATGAACTCTCCACTTAATGCTTGATGATACTCTTTATTGTTGCCCAGTATGTTCAATTTATCCATCTACATATGTCTATATTAATTTTCAATCAAATTTCCTAGCAACAATGTATCTTACGGTATATATGGTACACGATATGACAATCAATTGAATCGTTGTATGATACATATATCGATTTGACACAACGTAGATCTGCTGATGAATGTGTAATACAAAAATGTGGGAACTATAAAAAGTTACCTAAACACTGATCTGCTTATATTCACTTATAGATACATGAGACTTGTGTGACTACTCATGTGCTTGTACAAAATAAGTTTTGAGTAGCACTTGCTACAAGTAACATTGGTTACATCCATGAGATATGCAGATGAACTATGTACTGTTTCTTAGGCTTGTTATGTATTAAATCAAGTAATAACTGAAAGCTGTGTAATAAAAGAGTGATGAAATCTATGATACAAGATATTACAAATTCATCAAAATTTAGAAGATCAGCAATTTAGATTTGCAAAGATTGTTCATCCTGTAGAACTAAACTTGTTGGAGTAACCCATTAGTATTGTTTCACGCAGAAGAAATTATTTAGTACAGTTCTTTTTGCTACTCTGCAATGGACTTGAATATTACAAGTCATGACTAGAGTATGGCTTTCAGTTTGTGTGGCCTGTCATGTGGTGTTTATCAAGGTTTGAGAATCTGGATTCTCCCTTACCGAATTCTGTCTCCTGCAGTTTCAGGAACCCATGCATACATATGTTTGGATGGGCTTGGGTCCTTTGCATGATCTCCTGTGTGGCGCTGTTAAGACCATTGACGGGATTTGAATTTGGATAGATCCAGCAGGTCCCTTTGTTTCTTTACCTCAGACATCACCTGCTAGATTGGATCTTCATGCTTAAGACCATGCACATGCACCTGTGCCTTAACTTGCAGACGCAGGCCCCAATACTGGCTTGCGCTTTCATGGCACCATGTTTCAAGTTCACTTATCCTAGTCCAACATTACCATGAAGCTTAACTAACCTTTCATGTAAAAAAGGGCGTAAAGTGCCATGAGGGAGCCCTACCTTGCAGATGCAGGCCCCAACACTGGCTTGCGCTTTCATGGCACCATGTTTCAAGTTCACTTATCCTAGTCCAACATCACCATGAAGCTTAACTAACCTTTCATGTAAGAAAGGGAATAAAGTGCCACGAGGTTCCCTCTTACACTAGGTCTGGGGAGGGTCAAGATGTACGCACCCTTTCCCTATATATACCTAACCTTTCATGTCATTTAGGTTAGTTTTTGATCTAGGCTTGTGACAGGAAAGCCGAATCTGAAGCTGACTGACTCGTTTCATCAACCGTCTGTTTTTTAAGAAATGATACATTTCACTGAACAATACTTATCTTAAATTACACATCATATTGTACAATACAACACATATTGGTGCACTGTATCAGCCGATACAAGCAATCGGGTTTAACTGAATATAATGGGTTTAACCCGCTTTTAAGTGGATTTATTGAGACAATAAGGAACTATTGTCAATCTGTCTTTTTTGGATTTCTTGAGCCTTCTTTATGTTTTATTCGAGCCTTTTGTTGGAGTATTTTCCATCTATTTTTTCTAGGGTTTTAAGAAAATATACATGTTTTAGAAATTATAATTTATAGTAGAATATGTTTGAATGTCAACTCACTGAATGGTAACAAATTTTTTTTTGAAAGGAAATGGTAACAATTAAGTTCTTATTGATGCAATGGTTCTATATGACTATATGCATAAATAATTTTTGTCATGTGATACAAATGTTATATTTTTTGCTCTTAATTATCAAATTTATGACGAAATTGTCTCTCTCATTTTTGCCCAATCTTTTCAATTTATCTATATATCTATGTTTTATTAATTTTTACAAACCAGTTTTCTATAGGACAATGGTAAATGATACTGATACACGACCAACCGTCACACCCCAAAACCATTAATATGAAAATAACATGGGATGGCGACAAGGCACAACTCTACTCTATAAGATGTTAGAAACAAGTACCAAACTTAGCTAACAACTCTCATAAATTAATCAAAATTTTGACAATGGACTCAATATCTGTAAATGCAATAAATATTAAAAGAATAATACTCTTACATTCAATTTGACAACTTATAAGTTCTACTTCCTATATATCACACCACTTAAGAATCTATTGATCTGGAGCCAAAAAGCTATACAAGCAGACACTTTGATCTCTAAGTGGTAAATCAACAGTGCCTGCAAACAAACTATTGTGTTTTTGGATGAGCTCACACGCTCAGTACGTCAATCACAACAACAGTAAGTAGGCAACCCTAGTTAACATTCTACAATTTGAAAACATGTGTACTATATATCTTTGATAACAAATACACGAGGAAACATATAATCTAATGAATGATAACATATGTATAAACTCAAATGTCATGATACATTACATCTACTTCTTAAATACTCTCTCTTCAACATTTGTAAAATACTTTCATGCAATGGAAATTTGGCAAGGTAGTCGACCAATCCCAGTTTCCTGGGGTTAAAATGCATGTCAACAAATAAATGCCACATCATAAAAGGCAACCTAATGGTGCTCAACTCTTCCACTGCTTAGGGTTACACTAAAATCTTGACTTGATTAACTCTCTGATAACGGTATCTACCAAACATGCAACACGTCTCAAGATATTTGAATGCATGTACATTAAGGCAACATGTAAAACATACCTAATCAACAACTTAACAAGCCTAGAAGTGCATGAATAAAACAACTTTCTCTATTAAGACATACAACTTTTGCAGCTGAAATGATTAGCAAACATACAATTTTGTCTAACAACAATCATATATCATATTTTGTAATCTTCTACTGTAAATGTTTCACGTAGAGAATCTTGCTTTAAAAGAATAAACAAAAGAGAATATATATATATATATATATATATATATATATATATATATATATATATATATATACTCGCACCATAATTGAAAGGAATAATCTGCTTCACCGTGGAATCGAACCCACCCAGTCACTGCTAACCACTAGAGCCAGGAGGCTTTGACATATATATATATATATATATATATATATATATATATATATATATATATATATAAGAAAAGTTGGCTTCACTATGAATTTTTTTCTTCCAAATATGTCCTTACCTAACTTTACTAATTAAAATTAGTTATTAAATTTAATGAGGGCAGCTAGGTAATTATGCATATAATTTTTTTAAGAAAAATGTAGTTATGGTGCCTTTTGCTCTTCCCAAATATAGAAAAAGTTAATTCAAAAACGGTTAAAATAAGTGCATATATACTAGTATGGATATAAAGAAGAATGCATAATTACAGCTAGGTATAAAGCATAATTACAACTAGGTAATTATGCATATAAGAAGAATGTTGTTTTTTGCCAAAAAGGATAAACACAAAGGATGGTCATGATTAAAATATCTAAGCATATCTAATGATTTAGAACTTTTTGTCTCTCATACTTAATTAACTCTCTCTCTCTCTCTCTCTCTCTCTCTCTCTCTCTCTCTCTCTCTTTATATTTCTCTTCCTCCATATTTAATTATTCTACAAATTAATTAATTCTTGGCCCCATAATTTCATAGATAAATCTATTTTTAAGTTGATTAATTGATTGATTCTCTATTTTTCAATTTTCTAATCTTAAAACTTTAAATCATATCGAAACCTTTCTAAATCCTAATTAAATCTTAAAATCTATTTTATTTTATGTTCCTTTTGCTTATTATTATTTGTAGAGTTAATTCATTTGGAATATACTTTACTTTGACATTTTGTTTATTGTTATTTATCGTGCAAAATAAAATATTTGGGAAAGTGTTGAGAGAGTGTCGAAAGACCCGGATCATAGTGCCAACGACATGGGTCACCAGTTAGTGTATATATATATATATATATATATATATATATATATATATATATATATATATATCAATCAGGGGCACCCAAGTGCCACTAGACTGCCATTTACGATTAAAGATTTACGCATCCTTATCCCCATTTATATAGAAGTTTCCTCAACCTACATCCTATGTTACACGGACACGAGAGACATGGCAACACACATTATTCGAAAGAACACTATTGAGGACACACACACACACACACACACACACACACACACACACACATATATATATATATAGAGAGAGAGAGAGAGAGAGAGGAGGGATCGGGATCTCAGTACTTAAGCATCGTCGTATGTTCCCTGAAACAAACAGTAGTTGGATTGTCTTTTTTGACGGTTCAAATTAGATCAAAATCTTGTGAAAAATTGGATAGTTTCAAGATCTAATCTAAACTGTCAAAAAAGACAACCCAACGACTGTTATTCTGGAAAACATCGGGGATACTTAAGTGCGGACAATCCCTCCTCATATATATATATATATATATATATATATATATATATATATATATAACCATAAATATTAGATAATTGAATATTTGCATCTTTGAAAACAGGTAGTTGATTTATATGAAATTAAAAAACCACAACAAAAGTGCTTTAAAGTTTACCTTTTAGAATTGATTTTTATCCTTATCATAAACAAAAACACTATAAAAAGTGTCTCACACGTCCTTATTCGGAGAGTGTTTGTGTCCGATTTAAATGGAAAAATGATAACACGGAAAGACACGTATCCTTATTCGGAGAGTCTGATTTCAAATGAAAATATGAGGACATGTAAAAATGAGTATCCGAAACATGTCTGAAAGTGTCACTTCCGATAGGTGTTTGATATGACATACCTAACTAAGATGAGAGTGTTCGTGGTACATAGATGCATCCTTCATGATGTAAGCATCAAGCCTTACCGTCGTACAAGATGATGTCTTTTATATATATATATATATATGTGTGTGTGTGTGTGTGTGTGTGTGTGTGTGTGGATTTTGTTAACATGTGCCCTTAGATGTTAACACATTGAAAAATGTGCATTCTATATTGGGAATATCACTAGCACATTTACCAATGTACCTTTTATGTGAAATGTATATTGATAAATGTGCTGATTGGTATGCCAATATAAAATGCACATTTTTCAATGGGCACATATTAACAAAACCCTATATATATATATATATATATATATATATATATATATATATATATATATATATGCACACGCAATAAAAACACGTAAGTGTTAAATATGATTAACCCACTTACTTTAACAATTCAAAGCCAACCGTCTTCGTTGATATCCCCACTGACTACATTTCAAGATTCCCAAATATAATTCTAGAATTACCTTAATACTCTATGACTCAATCTTATAAACTCATGTATAATATCCCATGTCCCAAATGTATCCAAATATACTAATATAGGCCCAAAATAATATTTTATAAATGTGAAAACAATCCAAGCTCATCTAAAATCCATTAGCTTAACAATGTAACTCTTAGATTCTACTAACCCCAAATCTAACAATGTAACTCTTAGATACTATTAACCTGAAACCTAGTAGAAAGGATAGCCATTTACTTCTTTAACTATTTTCATCGTTAATCAGTATGCCGAAATCTGCTTCGACTATTGTGGTATGCCATAATGTGTGGGTGCTGTTTTTATTTGGTAGAAACCCAATTTCGGATCATCGCATGCTTCGATTGATGTCGTCTTGAATTTGGGAACTGCTTCTAACCGCCATTATTTGTGTCATGTCGCTAACTTCGTTCCACTTGCTGTTGTGTCTACGAAACTCCTCTCTTGTTATTCTCTTTCTTCCTCCCTTTCTCACCTTCTTTTAGGGATGAGATAATGTATTAAAAGAAGCTTTCTCTCTGGTCATGTTGGATCGGATCGTTGTGCTCCCTCTTTTTTTCTCTTTGGCACCACCGTGAAACGGATCCGATCTTGACGTCTAAGAACCATAAAACTCTTCCCTCACTTCTTTAATAATATTTTTTCCTTCTCCTTAGAAAGAAGCTAGGTATGTTGTCTTTGTGTATTATCTCATCATAAATATAGTGAACCTAGCTACTCAGGTGTCAAAAGAATCATCAAGCCAAATGTTCAACATCATCCATACAATGACACCTAGCTACTTAGGTGTCAAAATATTTTTAAGCCAAGTGTCACCGTCAATGCATTGAGACCTAGCTTCTTTCTAAGGAGAAGGAAAAAAATATTAATAATAGATTACATAAGCAAAATTATATTTATTGAACTTTAATCATCAATCCAAATGTTCAATATCATCCATATATTTGTAATTGAACTTTAATTAATAATAGATTACATACCCAACATCAACTGATTAATAATTATAACCAAACTTTTCTAAAGCACTTGATGTTGGGTATGTATTGTCATAATTTAAAAAAAAAATTGTATGTTTTTTGTTTTGTTTACCTCCCTCATAGTCTAAGGCATAGGTTAAGTTTTTACTATCTTTGCTGTTATATTACTGTCAAAGATTTAAGTTAATTGTGCTAATCAGTCTTCAACTAAAATCATATACACACACACACACACACACACCCCTCTTTAGCTATTATTCATGGTAATTCAGTTTGTCTTCAGCTACTTCATGCCCCACCAACTCCTCTTCAGTCTTAACCACAAGCATCCCTTGCACACTCCAAACACAGCCCGCCTGTGAACTTGTTTGCCCGTGAACTTGTTCTTTTATTATTTCAGAAGTTTTTTTCCAATTTCTTCTCATCCTTTTCTCTCTTCTGCCTCGAATCCTGGGCATTGCCTATGTTGCTGTGCAATATTCCTCGCCCTAAACCAACCGATTTACACACTATCTACTCAAGTTTCGTTTAATAACTAAAGAGGTTTAAACTTCGTTACCTACTGGTGACTTGTGCTCTTTGATTTAGTTTGAACTTCTCTATCACTTACAATGTTATGCGTGTCTGAAGAATGGTTTTGACTGTGCTGGTGCAGGACTATAAAAGGAACACTTTTCTAGAGGCAGATTTGCGATGTTCAAATACCATCCAGGGCATGGAAACAAAACTGCGAGCTGCTTGTAACGTTCCTGATGCAAAACTTGATGATGTGATCCAGGTGACGACATTCTTTCCATTTTATTTTGTGCAAACAGTAACACATTTGGACATGTACTTGCATCTTTTGAAGAAAAAATGTGTAGCTAATTCTTAAGTATTAGAGTTCTAGATCATGCAGATTCTTGGTTATCTTATATTAATATACTTGAGTTCCCTTGCTGAACTTCTACTGGCCTCTTTTTGTGTACATTTCTTTGCTCATAGTCAAGTAATAAATCATAATGTTCTTTGACTTTCTTAAATGTTCTTTTAAAAATCTTTATTTTTGTTTTATATGCTATATTGTCGAGTCTCTTTATTTATTTGGATTGGCTGCAAATGCACGGTTCCAACTGGAATCTTGATGTAAGAACATAATCACCATGTAAAAGCAATATTAAACAAGATCCAAGTGTGGAAGTTAGCTTTTAGACAGATCTCCTAAATAAATGGATTCACCGATTCTCCAGAAGATCACTCAAGCAACACTGCTTCCCATGGAACCTCGCATACTGGATCAGACAAATTCAAAACCTGCTCCCCAACAACCTCCCCATTCTGCACACTCTGAGTGGGAACTCAGCAGCTGATGCCTAGATGGTCATTGTAATGAACAGAACTTAAGCAAAACATTATCTGATCATTGTGAAACTGAAACTGTTATCAAATTGTAATCAAACATAAACTAAAAGTGCAATCAAACTGAAAACAGTCATGTTGGGATTGTAGTCAATAATTTGTAATTGAACTTTAATTAATAATAGATTACATAAGCAACTAGTAAAACTGGAAAAAGATAGAGAATGAGCAGTGAGAGGGAATGAGAAGGAGAAAGAGTGATCAAATTGAGCAAAGAGATGAAGAGACAGAGAGAAGGATGACAGAAAGCACAGAGAGGGTGACATTGCTGGAGAAGGTGATTGCCGACGGAGATGGGAGAAAGAGGTGCCACTGGAAGAGAGGGGGGGGGGGGGGGGGGGGGGGGGGAGAGGGTAACCCACAAAGAATGTGTGATCACTAGTCACGGGAGGAACAACTTGGAATTCTAGTTACTGTTTTTCATTCAGTCAAGAGGGACTAATGACTGGAGCCTAAGTATATAAATGGTGGGCCTGAGTTTTCTGGTGTAGATACCTGCTTGAAGTTCAGGCTTGGCCCATCAGTGAACTGGGCTAAAATGTACTTATTTGGCAAATGTATCACAGTATCATACTCCATTTCACAGAACTGCTATCCTTGAATTGTAGCGCCATACCATAGCAGATATAGGGTGAAAATGATGTAGACTGATGTGAGACAATGATCATTATTTTGTAATGCAGTACTGTCAGGGACACATCCGATGTCAAAGCCAAATCTTTGCCAACCTTTCCCCCGTCTTCCTTCCATGCTAAGGTCTTCTACTATTTCTGGTCCCTAGACACTGATAGGAGCCTGCTACTTCCTAGGTGGTTCACAGCCTCATGCAATTCTTTTCAATTTAAAATAGAATCACTTTATATTACTACAATTCTCTGCTTGATATTTCCATGTTTTCCATTTATCTTTCTGCCTTTTCTTTCATGTTCTTCCAAATGGTTTCTTGTTTGGTTTGTGCCAGTCATGTTGCTGATGTATGATTCTCTTTTTCTTCGTGTTCCTTATAATTTATGTTCTGCAGGCATGCCCCTTGCATATTGCTATATTGTCTTATGCTTGCGGGTTTCACTTGTTTTTTGTTGGATTATAACAAATTACATACATGAGTTTATTGATTTCTACTGCAGGTTCTAGACCGTTTGCTCTCTGATTATGATACGTCCTCCTATGGTCCAGCAAAATGGAAGAAGTTGGTAGCCTTTCTGCAACAATGGTCTGTCCTGTTCCTTGTGTTTTACGCTTAATGTATTTTACAACATTGTTCTCTCTCTTTGTTGATAATTCGGACAGTTGTAATATTTGATTACTCTATTTGGTGTTTAGTCCATTTTGCACTGATACTATCATGATCATCATGCAAGCCTTCTCCCATCAGAATGGGGTCGGTTACGGAGGATAAACAAGCTCCAAAAAGGATTTGACAAAGCTTTTTTTATGGTTTGTCGGCCAGACGCCAACCCTCTATGTTGGTGCTAACTCCTAGCCAAGGTTGAGGCATGGGGGTCATGCCATAAACCTAGGTGGCCAGTTGCAGGTAGATAAACCTACCTTTTATATATGTAGTTTAAGCTCATGCGACCAAGGAGCACCCTCCAAATTCCCCCCTAGACTATAAAGAGTCTGGAGGAAGAGTTGAGAATCTATAAGATAGTACAATTTGCTATGGGAATTGCACATCATATCTATGATACATTAGGCAAAAGAGTGAAAAGGAATAACAATCCCATAAATTCAGGTCATTAGAATTGATCTGGCTTGCTAACTGGTCCAACCTTCAAAACTTCCAGTCCATCTGTTCAATACTTCCTTTTAAATGGAACTTTTATTTTGACAGTATGGAGGGGCCACTACTTGACCTATTCAAGAGGAAACTGCAGAAAGTTGAATCAGAAAGGAATGCTTTCAAATTGAAGTTCAGCTCTAGTGAAGATAAATTGGCATTGATGAAGAAGCAACTTGAGGCCAATGAGAAGCACAGAACTGAATATCTGAAGCGCTACGAGGAAGCTGTCAGTGATAAGCAAAAGATTTCTGAAGATTACTCTACACGTATCTCCAACTTGCAGGGAAAATGCAGCACATTAGAAGAGCGTTGTTTGAGTTTGTCAAATGCCATGGATCTTGCAAGACGGGAATCCTCTGAGTGGAAAAATAAATATGAGCAAAGCTATTCGGAGCAAAAGTCTGGAGAAGACAAGTTCAATGCTCAAGTTGCGGCTATGAAATCCAGGATAACTGCTTCTGAAGGGAGATTGGCAGCTGCTCGCGAACAAGCAAAGTCTGCTCAAGAAGAAGCACTGGAGTGGAGGCGGAAATATGACTTTTCTCTTGACGAAGCGAAAACGACAAGGGAGAGAGCATCTCTAATGCTCGAGCATGCTAATAAAAAGGCACAAGAGCGTGAAGATACCCTAAGAACAGAACTATCAGAAAAATTGGCAGAGAAGGTTACATTTTTATCATATTTATTTATTTCGATCATCTTTATATTTTTTATAAATATAATGTACATATTGAATGCTAACCTTATTATTATTATTTTTTTCAAATGATGACGAATAGGAAGAAGAGATAAAAAATTTAATTTCAAAGATCGAACATGTTGAGAACAGTGGAAGTAGCTTGATCTCAAAGTTGGAGGTATCCTTTAATTTTGCACCAGAATTTGTTTCTTGGTATATGTTATGGTGGTGTATAAGAAATTTATGATTATTAATGTTGGTGCTAATCTTTCCATGCAGGCTGCTGAATCAAAGTTGAAAACACACGACTTAGAAACTTTGGTATTGAAGGATGAAATTAAGAATTTAAGTGAGAAGTTGGATTCTGCTAATAGTAAAGCTCAATCCCATGAAAGAGAAGCCAAAATGTTGGAGCAAGAAATTAAGCACATTCAAGAGAAATATCTATCTGACTGCAAGAAGTTTGATGAAGCAGATAAGAGATGTAAGGAAGCTGAAAGGGACGCAAAAAGAGCTGTTGAGTTGGCAGATACTGCTCGTGCTGAAGCAGCTGCTGCTCAAAAGGAAAAAAGTGAAGCTCAGCGGTTAGCGATGGAAAGAATGGCACGGATTGAGAGAGCTGAAAGACAAGTTGAAAGCCTGGAGAGAGAACGGGCCAAACTGATAGAGGAAGGTGAGAGTTTGCGTCAGTCTGAGATGGATGCTGTCTCCAAGGCTTCAGAACTTGAGGCTAGGGTTGATGAAAGGGAGAGAGAAATTGAGGAACTCTTGAGCCAGAATAATGAGCAGAGATCCAGCACAGTCCAAGTGCTTGAAAGTCTTTTGGCCACAGAACGAGCAGCTCTAGCAGAGGCAAATAGCAGAGCTGAGGCGTTGTCTTTGCAGCTACAAGCTACTCAGGGCAAACTAGATGCACTTCATCAGGAGTTGACATCAGTTAGGCTCAATGAAACTGCACTGGATAGTAAACTCAAGACTGCTCGGGGAAAGCGTAGAAGAGTAGATGATTACTTTGGCACAGAATCCGTACATGATATGGATTGTGATGAAGCAGCACCAACGGGTAAAAGGGGATCCAAGAGTACTACTAGCCCGTTAAAGTTTAATCATACAGAAGACGGTGGTTCCATTTATAAAGGGGAAGAGAATACAAACCTGAGTCGAGGGAATCAAGAAAATTTACCAGAAGATTACACGAAGTTGACGGTGATTCAATTAAAACAGGAGCTCACAAAGCATGGATACGGTGGAGAATTGCTACAACTGAAGAATCCTCTCAAGAAAGAGATACTAGCCTTGTATGAAAAACATGTCATCGGAAAATAGATCTTACCAAACATTCTTAAGATCAAGTGTTTTGTGGACTATCGTCAAATCTTTTTTTTTTGCTATTGTATTGTGACAATTTTATTTCAGGTGTGCTTTAGGCGTGGTGTAGTTTGTTGGGTTGAGTCACTGATCCTTACTATTATTTTCCCGCAGTTGTATCTCTAATTATAATTTTCTAAATTAACATCTAGTCAGTTTGGTGCCATGTTACATAATCAGAAAAATAGTTGTTGGCTGCTAGTTTCTGACTTCCTGTCAGCTATTTGCAGTGGTTATGACTTCTAAACATGTTCTGCAAGGATTCTCCCAGCTGTCTGTCTACTTTTGATTTATCAATTAGAATTCATCTTTGAGAGCAAATTTCTGAAACATTCTTATATTGTTCTCTGGTTAGATTTCAATGTTGATTTAATTCTGAGATAGTTTCGGCAGAGAAATAACTTAAATCTATGCAAGGGATTACAGCTTCATGACTGCCAAGAATGGCAGAATATTGTTCAGTTAATGCCTTCGGTTATAGTCCAAAATCATGTCATCCACATAGAGTAAAAGAACTCATCCCTGTGGTAACGATCGCACAAACAAAGAATGATCCTAAGAATACTGCTGAAAACCTATCCCACAAATAGCACTCCGGAAACACTCAAAACGAGCTCGGAGAGTTTGCTTGAGACCATAGATAGCACGTCGAAGACAACAAATACGTCCCAGTGGAGTAGAAAGAACTGGAGGGGGCTCCATATTAGCAACCTCGGATAACGAACCGTGAAGAAATACGTTCTTCACATCCATCAGATAGAGTGGCCATTGACGAATGGCAGCAACAATTAGTAATGTACGAATTGTGGTCATTTGAGCAACATGTACAAATGTCTCATCATAGTCAATCTTATGCTCCTGTGTAAAACCCCGGACAACAAGTCGAGCCTTGTGTCGCTCAATAGATCCATCAGGTCGATACTTGACCTTGAAGACCCACTTGCAACTAATAGGCTGGACCCTGTTTGGGATTAGAACATCCCAAGTACATGTCTGCTTATATGCTCGAAACTCCTCTGTCATAGCCTCTTGCCACTCGGGATACTGAACAAGCTCTTGATAAGAACTGGGCTCTCGTGTAGTATGGATAATAGTAAGAAAGGAATAGAAATGTGGAGAATATGAGACTAAGGTAGCAAAATCAAACTTGTCCGGTGGACCGGAACAATCGGGGGTAAAACGTGAAGGAGGTCGGTGAGTACGTTGGGACTGGTGGAGAGGTTGTGGTGGAGGCGTTGATGGTGGAGACGGTGTAGCGGAGGCTGGAGGAATATGTGAAGGGTCCTCGTGAGGCAGTGATAGAGGCATCATATGAGGAGCTGTACTAGGATAGGGGAGCAAAGGAGTATGATCAATGTAAACACTAGACGATGGAGCTGGAGAAAACAAAAAATGGACATCCGGAGGTGGGACAGTAAAATAAGGAGAGTCATCTAGAAAAGTGACATGGCAAGATATACGAAGACGATGAGCCAAGGGATCATAACAACGATATCCCTTATGCTCGGAACTAAAATCGAGTAAGATACACTTGGTTGATCAAGCTGCCAACTCCGTGCGCTCAGTCTCAGGAAGAACAAAACAAGTGCACCCAAAAGTGCGAAGTATATTATACTCATGAGGGCATGAAAAAAGACTCTCATGAGGTGTTCTACCAGACAAAACAGAGGAATAGTGATATTGATAAGATTAACAGATGTAAGAATGGTCTCTGCCTAGAACTTTGAGGAACAGAAGAGGATAACAAGAGAGAACGAGCAGTATCAAGAATATGACAATGTTTGCGGTCGGCTACCCCATTTTGTTCATGAGTGTAAGGGCAGAACTACTGAAAAATGGTGCCGTGAGATTGCAAGATAGATCTCATCGTAGTGGAGAGATACTCACGAGCACAATCAGAACGAGAAATTTTAATCCTAGCATTGAATTGAGTGTGAATCATAGTAGTAAACATCTTATAAATGGTAGAAAGATCAGAACGATGACGCATAAGATAGACCCAAGTATAACGAGTGTAATTATCAATAAAGCTCATGTGGTAGAGAAACTCACTTATAGATGGAATATGAGCATGTCCCCATATGTCAGAATGAACTAATTCAAAAAAACTACTAGATTTAGATAAATTCTTAGGAAAATGTAGGGCTATATATTTTTCCAACTTACAGTCTGTACATGCGGATAAAGGAGAGAAAGAACCACGTCCAAAAGCTCCACTATGGAATAAAGTCTTTAGACGAGACTCTGAAATATGACCTAAGCGTTTGTGCCATAAGTCAGCAGTAGACGTGACGATAACAACATGACTAGAACTTAAATGTTGAGTTGATGGAAGAAGAAGAAACTCTAAGTGGTACAACCACCCCTTCCTATGAGCACGACCAATCGCCTGACTCGTACAAGGATCTTTCACAGAACATTTGAGGGAATCAAAACAACAATAAACCCACTCTTACAAAGGCTACTAACTGATATGAGGTATAAAATAAGAAGAAGAACATGTAAAACAAAAGAAAGACTCAAAATATCAAAAATAATGAAGCCAGATTGAGTGATGACCAACTGTGAACCATCAACTGTGTGTAAAGAAGGAAAGTGAGATGATAAAGGTGTAATACTATATAAGAGAATAAGGTCAAAAGTTATATAATGAGAAGCACCAGAGTCTAATATCCAAGAAGTAGACGTACCAATTGAGAAAAATACAAAGGAGCTAGCAAGGACAGGCTGACGCTGAAGCCGAAGCCGAAGCTGGAGCTCTAACTGAGTAAGACGGTGCTTAATATCTGATGATATTTGTGTACTATCAACAATGTGAGCATGAGGTACCAGAGAGCGAGTTGAGGAGGAACTCTTTATCTTTATCCGCTTGAAGAATTAAAATTTTAAATGTGGATGAAGCAAAATATAATTATCCACTGAGTGTCCAGGATTCAAATCAGACTAGACCGCTGACGAGTAGGGGTGAGCAAAAACTGCTTCAAACCGACAAATCGAGCCAAACCGACCCAAAAAGTATATTCAGTTTGGTTGATCAGTAAAACGGTTCGGAAGTCGGTTTTGGCTTTGGAAAGCTTCGGTTTCCGGTTTTCGACTTTAGCTGCCGAACCGAACTGAGAACCGAAAGTATGAATGTGCATTTACTAATTTACCCCACCCTTAGTCAGCCAACCCCCTATATAAAATCGAAAATTATGCCCTAACTTTCTCTCTCATTGTTCATGCCGCTCCGCTTACCTTTCATGTTTTCTCGGTTCCTCCCAAACCTTAAATTCTTCCCTGGCTCCCTGGACCCTGATCAGTGATCCCTCCGCTTCTTGCCTTATGAGGCTGAGAGACGAAGGCTACGAGCCTTAGGAGACTGACTCCACTCCTCTCTCTGCCATTTATCTTCTTTTCCTAACCATAGCTGCTTTCTCTGTTTCCTCTCTCCATTCATCTTCCTCTGAGAGACAGATCTACGGGGTCTAAACTTAGATCTATAGGGTCTTCTTCATTCTTAAACAGATCTAGGGGTCTTCTTCATTCTCAGCACAGATATTCATCTACGGGGTCTTCGACTCGAGCACATCAATTTCTCTGGCTTTAGTAAGTTTTATTTCCAGATTGGCCGTTGAATTAATTTTTTGTATTAATTTTTTGTTTGTTGTATTAATTTTTTGTTCACAGATTTGTAATTTAGGGCCATATTTTTGATCCCTCGGACTTCTCTTTCTGACGTGAGCACTGCTGTCGGCCTGCACTGTAATGGTATAAATTTTGTTCCCATTTGTTCCTCATATATACTTTTCAAAAAAAAATTCTTTTGTTCATAGATCAGTAATGCTTAAAATTGGTTTTGTAACTTATGTATTCCTCATATATATTGCTGCACAGCTTGCCCTGCAATGCACTCTGATTCTTTTGTTCATAAAGCGTTTAAAACTTGCTCTCTGAATCTCTGATTGAATTCTGCACTTTGGCACTGTGGCACACTGACTCAGACTCTGCACTTTGGCACACTAATAAGTGATAGTTTAGACTGCACTTTGGCACACTGAGTCACTGACTCTACACTGGACACTGACAGTGAACATCCTGCACAGTGCACATAAGGGTTGTTTAGATAGGTTGAGTAAAGATAGGTAGCATGGCCATAGGTAACTTAGGTCACTCATTAATTGTGTGATGTTTAATAGGTAGCACCAACCCAATCAATGGAAACAACTTCATATTCATGCAATATGTTTATTTCTTAATTTTTTTTACTGAAATTTGTTATTTATATTTCATATATTCAAAGTACAAATTTATTGTTTTAGATGTCGTAAAAATGTGATCCTTAACCACCAACCAGTTCTTAAGCCACAAATGAGCCTCAACCACCAACTAGAAATCCTACGAAGGAAAGAGCTCTGCATTGGAAAGATTTTAAAAAATTTCTTGATTCGGATGATCGTCCAAAAGCAAGCTACAATTATTGCGGAAAAGAATATCATTGCCATAGTAAACGAAATGAGACTACTGGTGTGAAAAGTCACTGGAATGCATGTCCATTGAATCCAAAGAATCATGAACCTAGTCAAACAATACTCAACTTGCAATCAATTGCAAAGGGCAAAGAAAAAATGCTAACTAGTTAGAAATTTAATCAAGACGAGGTGAGAAAGGCCTTGACACACATGATTGTCGTTGATGAGCTTCCATTTTGATTCGTGGAGTGTGATGGCTTTAAACACTTTATGAATGTGGCGTGTCCTAGCTTTCCGACAAGCCCTTCAATTGGATTCTCAGGGTCTTGGTCACTCTAGATTGTAACCTCTCTTGCAACTCATTTATTTTGTTTCAGTTTGAAGGTTGGTAAGAGGTCATCCTAACCTTCGTCTATCTGATTCACCGTCTGGAGTTCTTTTTAGCATTTCTCCATAGCGTTTTAATGACTACCAATCACAAGTTTCATGTTGAACACAATACTAATACTCATACTGGAAATTACGAAAAATGATGACTCTATCATAAATCCGTGCCACAATGCCGATATGAACACAAACTGATAAGGGCACCTAGAATATGCCAAATAGGAAGTATTGAAAGACCCCCAACGAATCCAATCCATGAATGAGCTCTTATTCTTATTAGATTAGAAGATCGTGATTTGATCCACATATCTTTGGTAAAAAGAATAATCTGCACCAAAGATCTTACCATTTTCGAAGGAACTGGAGCTACATCTCTTTTTAATTTCCATTCAAGAGTTCCTATGTGTTTTTATGCCCTCATCCCAGTTGCAAGGCCACTCAAATTCAGATTGCAGGAGAAACCCTAACCCTATCTTGGGGAAGACAACTGGTAATATCTAGGAAGCAGTTGGTTAGATCTAGTATGGATCGTACATGGACGGTAGTTGGAGTCGGCGGCTCTCCTAGGGTTCTCTCATCTGGGATTGCTTCTATTGATTCGATAGGAATACATTAACATACATAATCTAATGCATCAAACGATTAGATTCTCTCTCCTTTCTTTGTCCTATATTTTATGAAGAATTTTCTTATTTGTACATAAACACAATATTCTAAGGGGGCAAGATGTATGTGTTGCTTTTCTAATCAAAAGATAGGCGAGACATCACATCCTGGGGTTGAAGAAGGTCCAAGAGTTCGGTTGTTCGTCGATGAAAGTGGTACGTGAGTTAGGTTTAGAACGTCTCGAGACAGTTCGATTCATATCTACCGTTGGCGTTAAAGGGAGAACTACGAGGAGCCAACCCTAGTACGAGAGGACTGGGTTGGGTGACATCACCATAATTGCCTCCACACAGCCCCTCAAGGCAAGAGAACTCATATTATGCTGTTAGCCCCAACACATATTTTATGAATCCGGACTTCTCGTACTAGTTGCTGTTTCATTGAATTTGCTTCATTAATAGGCTCGTAATTCGACTTTGATCGTTATGGGTTTGTCACGCCCCAGTCCCAAAATACGTAGGACTAGGAACACGTAAGCATGCCAGCCGCATGGATATGGCAACTCCAATATATGGAAACCATATCCCATACGTACGCTGTAATATGAATATCAATCCACAAGTGGTATAAACATATGTCACAAGTCATAGGGTACAATCTAAATCTCATCCACAAAATTAAATATAAATAAATAACTAGTATCTATGAAACTAGATATTAATATAAGTATCTAAGGATGCTGGTTGGATGGAAACAAATTCACTACTAACTCGAATGGAAAGTACAACACAATAAACACAATATAAGAATATCAGCTAACAATCACGGGCTCGGAGAGAAGACATCCACGAAAAATCTATAACCATCCAAATCTGCGCTCCTGCAAATACTCAAGAACAGATACACCTGGCAGGGGACCAGGTCCTCAGAGGGACGTATCAAGATACAGAAAAGTGAGCCAATTTGAATACAGTAAACATGCATATAATTTATAAATAAATAAGTACGCTGTACAAGACAATCTATATGAATGCAAATGAGGACAACTTTTTGACGTATGGGTAAGGGTAGGCTACTAGATCTACCTCACAACTCACACATACGTCAGTGGACATCAGAAATTGACATACCGCGGGGGTAGCGACCAGCGAGACTCCAGAAATCGACATACCGCGGGGGTAGCGACCAACGCGACACACGCCCGTAGTGCGAGATATATACTACGGTTTACCAGAGTGGTTAAAAGCCCATACGCCTAATGATTGTCCTCTATGATACTAAGTGTCAAGTGTGTGTCAACATATCTAATATATAGTAATGACTGAAAGAACTACACATGCAATAAATAAACAGAAATGCAATAAATATACAGAAATATACTAAGCATGCAAAAGACTGTAAACAATTTGGCAAGGTATCTTGCCTGGTCTGAAAAAGAATGAAGTCCCAACTCAAGGCGTCGTCCGATCTACCCGTCACATAAATTAAACAAGTTAGGTTACAAAAGTGGGTAAATAGGTTCCTCCATTTAATCTATTTTAATTCTGAATAAAATAACCTAAAATAGTATTTTAATCTTATTATAATCTGATTTTATTGTTAAGCTCTAATTTTGGTAAAAAAAAAGTCAACTTTAAGGATTTGTGATCCGTGGCATGTAAATCGAGGCAATCCATTGACCAAAAAGTCAACCGACTCAAATCCTGGATTTGTGTATGGAATCCTATATATTTCAATGCTACATGAATACTGGAATAGACGGTTTCATAAAATCATAAGTCAGTAAAGAGTTATGGCCACAAGGGCGCACAGATGACAGTTTTCGGTAGTTTTCTATTTACGTCTACGTTGCATAAATTTTACAGTAGAATAAACTTATATTTTAAATTCTGTAAAAATACTTTTCTGTAAGTTCATCATGTCAGATTTTTGAAACTTCAAACGGTTTATAATTTTGAGTTCGGAATCTCCCAAAATCTCGAAAATACCAAAATGCGTCTGATTTCGGACAGCTGTCACTTTTAGAATTTTTTGGAAAAATAGTTTCTGAATTATTAAAATAATTTATATAATCAGAAAACTAACCTTGATATAGTTCTAACAAAAAAAACTGGAGCACGTTTGGAGTCCGGAGCTAGGAGATATCGTCTTTTTAAGTCGTCATAACTAGTAGAAAATGAGGCTGAATTTATGACGAATTTTTGGCTCTTTTTGGACGAAAAAGAGGTGAATTTGGGAAAGAAAATATGAAGGATGAGGTATTTATAATGGTGGATACTACTTAATTAAATACGACTAGGATTGGTTAATTTGGATAGGATTATGATGAATTTTAATAAGGATAGGATATGCATGAGGTTGCTTTCCTAGTAGGTTCAGGATTTGAATTAATTTAAAATAGAGTTTGAATTTATCTCAATAATTTATAATCTTAAATATAATTAAAGGTAATACAAATAATTTATAAAATCTTATTAATATCTATCAACACTAAATTAGCATCTATCTAATATTAAGACTATATATATCCAAATAAATCCTAAATAATTTTAAAAATCTAAATAAATTTCTTAAAATTCTAAATAAATTACAGAAAAATATAATCAAATATTTTAAACTAAAATAAATATTTGGTAAGAACAACATGCAAGAATGGTCGTATAGTAAATCATAGAAGTCATAAAAAATTATATTTTCTAAGTTTTAATTACCAAAAATTCTAGAAAAATCTCCAAAAATATAAAATAACCTAAAATAATTCTAAATAAATATTTATATTAGTAAATATATCAAGAAATTTATTTTCTAATTAACTAAGAGAATACTCTAAAGAAATTTAATATCTATAATAAATATAATAATATAAAATACACACAAAATATCTATTTTTGGTGAGGGGGTTTACAATCTACCCAACTTACAAAAATTTCGTCCTCGAAATTGACACTAACCCATATTCATAATAATCACTATAGCTATTACACTACATAGCTATCTAGCAATGCTTCCTAAAAGTCATGGTCTGTCATTCTAACACTTCTCATTTATTGTCCATACACTATCCTATTATCCTCTAACTCGTCTACACTACCCAACTTACAAAAGTTCTACTAGTAGTCACAGTCTCTTGAGGCTATTGTCTAGGTTGTAAGACGAATATATTTATTGGGTCGAGAATCTTGGGGTACTTGTCTTGAATCTCACAACCATGATTTTTTTTTGTAACCGTCAAGTATCGTAGTCTAATACTGCCATGCCACCTGACCAATATGTCTGCAAATACTTCGACTACTTTACTACAACGATCTAGCTACAGCTGTCGCTACTTTGCCAGTGATTTGTCATAGTTGTCAGTTCGTAACAAGTGCCTTCAATTCTTTCCTAGGCATAGTCTAAGTTTTTGGGCAACAGTTAAAGTCTTGACTAACTTATAAAAGTATTAAAAGTATAAACTAGTTCAAACAGTCTAACAAATTCCTATTAGCCTAAGGGATGCTATACATGGTTTTTTAAAATAATAAGAGGATACAAATATTGCTATAGGTCATATATATAAGGGTTATTATTAAGGACTCATCCTTTAGTTATTAATCATCTACTAAACCATTTACGTTTTAACTAACAAAACTAAGGATGGGGTCGAAGTAGACCAACAATTCATGTTGGCACGAAAAAGACGTAACTACGATAGGGAGAATTAAGCACGAGATAATGAATGGATAGAGAAGAAAAGATGAGCCACCCAATGGGCGATGGTGATAGGAGGAGAATACTACTACTGCTACTCGCGTCATCTATTAGCATTGCGTGTATGCCATCTGGGTAGAATATCAATATATCCTCATAACTGCTAAACTACCTTATATATAATTCTACGTCTATTTGTACATCTAAGATCTTGTGTCATAATAGGGTTATGAGTATGCAATGACAAATATAACTAAAAGGTCATACCTGTATCTACGACTTCCTGTGTCTGCTCTCCTATATTTTTCATAATGAGTGCTTGGCCTATGGGGTATATCTGGTACTATCCGTGTATCAACTTATACTAAGTAGGAACGTTCGTCTTTCCGAAATTGGGGAAGATGGAAATCAACAATAAAGAATTTCAATGAGGAGATGATATAATACAAGTACGGGATTCAAAGGTATTAGAGAATTTTGAAAGGGAGTTGCCAAGGCAGTTATGGATTAAAATATTATTTTGGTAAATTCCTATACGCATGTTCATATCAGAATCGTTAGGTACCTGACATGATATGGTCTGACCAGTCTAGAGGGCAAGTATATTTGTCTAACAAGTTGAGTCAACTATATCTCAATCCATATAAAGTATTGATACAAAGAGCGAACCAAGTGCACTATGGTTGATCAGACCATAATACACCAATTCTGATTTAGACAATGTATTAGTGTGGGCCCCCAATAATACATATGTCACGAACAAGCTCAATAAAAGAATAAGCTTACAAAACTAGGCTATACTAGCAGCATAAGTCGAGGTAGTAAAAATATATGTACGCTTGATTATGATAGAGGAAGGTACAGAATAATCTAAGTTCACCAAGAAGATCGGTGTTGTGCCTCTACAGTTGCCATACTAATTTTTTGTCTAAGTCTAAAGTCAACCAAATGGGTGTATGAGCCTCTAAGTTCTACAGTCTAGATAAACACTAAATTTCTATAGTCTAGATAAACACTAAAGTTCTATAGTCTAGATAAACACTATCTTCTTATGCAAGCCTATAGTTGGTGTCATTCATTTATACTTTATTACTTGGTCAGAAGGACTATGTGATACTAGGTTATGAGGCATACTACCAAACTTATAAAAATTTAACTAATAGTGTTATTGAATACTAGAGTGTATATACCTAGTACAAGGCACCTTCCTAATCCTTATCAAGCACGAGAGAAGATTGACGCTGAGAAGGGATCAAGCAAGATGCAATACAAGCAATCAAATGAGAATATGAAATAAAATTAAGGGAGGTGATAAGTAAGTGGATGAGATCCTATATTCTAATCCTATGCGCAGGCTTGCTCGGTACAGTGACGTAACCGAGACAATATGCTCTCGACCTGCATGGGCCACCACAAAAATATGTCACGCTCCAGTCCCAAAATACGTAGGACTAGGAACACGTAAGCATGCCAGCCGCATGGATATGGCAACTCCAATATATGGAAACCATATCCCATACGTACGCTGTAATATGAATATCAATCCACAAGTGGTATAAACATATGTCACAAGTCATAGGGTACAATCTAAATCTCATCCACAAAATTAAATATAAATAAATAACTAGTATCTATGAAACTAGATATTAATATAAGTATCTAAAGATGCTGGTTGGATGAAAACAAATTCACTACTAACTCGAATGGAAAGTACAACACAATAAACACAATATAAGAATATCAGCTAACAATCACGGGCTCGGAGAGAAGACATCCACGAAAAATCTATAACCATCCAAATCTGCGCTCCTGCAAATACTCAAGAACAGATACACCTGGCAGGGGACCAGGTCCTCAGAGGGACGTAACAAGATACAGAAAAGCGAGCCAATTTGAATACAGTAAACATGCATATAATTTGAAAATAAATAAGTACGCTGTACAAGACAATCTATATGAATGCAAATGAGGACAACTTTTTGACGTATGGGCAAGGGTAGGCTACTCGATCTACCTCACAACTCACACATACGTCAGTGGACATCAGAAATCGATATATCGCGGGGGTAGCGACCAGCGAGACTCCAGAAAAATCGACATACCACGGGGGTAGCGACCAGCGTGACACACGCCCGTAGTGCGAGATATATACTACAGTTTACCAGAGTGGTTAAAAGCCCATACGCCTAATGATTGTCCTCTATGATACTAAGTGTCAAGTGTGTGTCAACATATATAATATATAGTAATGACTGAAAGAACTACACATGCAATAAATAAACAGAAATACAATAAATATACAAAAATATATTAAGCATGCAAAATACTGTAAACAATTTGGCAAGGTATCTTGCCTGGTCTGAAAAAGAATGAAGTCCCAACTCAAGGCGTCGTCCGATCTATCCGTCACATAAATTAAACAAGTTAGGTTACAAAAGTGGGTAAATAGGTTCCTCCATTTAATCTATTTTAATTCTGAATAAAATAACCTAAAATAGTATTTTAATTTTATTATAATCTGATTTTATTGTTAAGTTCTAATTTTGGTCAAAAGAAAGTCAACTTTAAGGATTTGTGATCCGTGGCACGCAAATCGAGGCAATCCGTTGACCAAAAAGTCAACCGACTCAAATCCTGGATTTGTGTATGGAATCCTATATATTTCAATGCTACATGAACACTGGAATAGACGGTTTCATAAAATCATAAGTCAGTAAAGAGTTATGGCCACAAGGGCGCACAGATGACAGTTTTCGGTAGTTTCCTATTTACGTCTACGTTGCATAAATTTTATAGTAGAATAAACTTATGTTTTAAATTATTTAAAAATAATTTTCTGTAATTTCATCATGTCAGCTTTCCGAAACTTCAAACGGTTTATAATTTCGAGTTCGGGATCTCCCGAAATCTGGAAAATACCAAAACGCGTCTGATTTCGGACAACTGTCACTTTTAGAATTTTTTTAGAAAAATAGGTTCTGAAATTATTAAAATAATTTACATAATCAGAAAACTAACCTTGATATAGTTCTAACAAAAAAAACTGGAGCGCGTTTGGAGTCCGGAGCTAGGAGATATGGTCTTTTTAATTCGTCATAACTACTAGAAAATGAGGCTGAATTTATGACGAATTTTTGGCTCTTTTTAGACGAAAAAGAGGTAAATTTGGGAAAGAAAAATATGAAGGATGAGGTATTTATAATGGTGGATACTACTTAATTAAATACGACTAGGATTGGTTAATTTGGATAGGATAATGATGAATTTTAATAAGGATAGGATATGCATGAGGTTGCTTTCCTAGTAGGTTCAGGATTTGAATTAATTTAAAATAGAGTTTGAATTTATCTCAATATTTTATATTCTTAAATATAATTAAAGATAATACAAATAATTTATAAAATCTTATTAATATCTATTAACACTAAATTAGCATCTATCTAATATTAAGACTATATATATCCAAATAAATCCTAAATAATTTTAAAAATCTAAATAAATTTCTTAAAATTCTAAATAAATTACAGAAAAATATAATTAAATATTTTAAACTAAAATAAATATTTGGTAAGAACAACATGCAAGTATGGTCGTATAGTAAATCATAGAAGTCATAAAAATTTATATTTTCTAAGTTTTAATTACCAAAAATTCTAGAAAAATCTCCAAAAATCTAAAATAACCTAAAATAATTCTAAATAAATATTTATATAAGTAAATATATCAAAAAATTTATTTTCTAATTAACTAAGAGAATACTCTAAAGAAATTTAATATCTATAATAAATATAATAATATAAAATATATGGTGAGGGGGTTTACAGGGTTGGTACCAAGATCGAGTCCTAGGCAAGCATACCTAATCCTCTATGGGCACAGGGTTTGTAGCCAGTTGGTGATGGACCTCAGACCCTTAAGCAATCATTAGAGGCAACGGGGACTCATCACTGTCTTGGGGCTTTCGACTGTCACTGTCTTTTTACTCTCCCGGTACTGGCTTACAAGCGGAGATAGGGTACTGTGTCTTTATGGGAGAAAATTATAACTAATGGAAAAGCAAGGGAGGAAGAATCCAAAAAGCAAAAAAGAACACTTTTCACTTGGACAGTCCAATTCTAGAAAGTGACTTTCATGCCATGTTGTTCCATCTCTCAAACTAGAAAGCGCTTTAGCTTAGGAACTTACTTCTTTTTATACCGCGAGTGAGATGCGTATGCCTACAGAACAGAGTGACCTCACTACTCCCTTCGGTCGAGATGACGCATTCTGCTTTCATTTCCCCCATCTGGAGCATTGAGTTACTTAAGAAAGAGAAAATCTATTATGCTACGCCCTCCTCCTCCACCTCAGCTGGTGGCATCTATTCCCCCATTTGAGACTTTTGAAAGAGATTGGGAGAGCAGTCCAACTCAGTGGTTGATCTTCTAGCTTGCCAAAGACAACCATTACCAACCTCGTCTCTCTCTCTCGGACTCCCTCACTCTCCCTCTCTTGGTCCCTTACCCTCCCTTTTTGTAGTGCAGTATTCCGTCAAGATGGACCGTGGCTCGAGATTCTTATGATATTTACTCTATTGAAAAGAGTAAGTTCAAAACATACTTGAAGGAGTCCAAGCAAATTATTTGTCTTAATATGGATACTTGGATATCATTGCAAAAAATCAATTATATGTGTCTTACGGCACATTACATAAACGATGATTGGAAGTTGATTTTTTATTATTATAAAATTTTGTCCAATTTTAAGTCATAAAGGCGAGGATATTGGGAAAGAGGTAGAGAAGTTCTTGCTAGAGTGGGGGTAACTACGGTAGACAATGCAAGTTCCAGTGATGTTGCTATTTCTTATTTAAGCAAGAAGATTCAAATTGGGGGAATGGCATTCTACAATGCAAATATTTACACATGCGATGCATTTCACATATCATTAATCTTATTGTGGTTAACGGTTTGAAATTGATGTCTCCATCCGTTGTTCGTGTTCGAAATGTGGTGAGATATGTGAGACATTCTCCTAGTCGATTTCAAAAGTTTAAGAAGTGTGTTGAAGCCGAAAAGATTCAGAGCAAAAAAATATTGTGTCTTGATGTGAGCACTCGTTGGAACTCTACATTTTTGATGTTGGACACGGCGCAAAAGTTTGAAAGTGCCTTTGAGAGATTCGCCGGACAAGATCCATGGTTCAAAGTAGAACTAATGGAGAATGGTGGGTTTCCTATGAAAGATGATTGAGCTAATGCAAGAAGATTGTGCACTTTCTTAGAGCACTTTTACGAACTTACTTTGCGTATCTCGAGATCCTTATATGTCACTTGCAATAATTTCTTTGACGAAATCACATCCATTGATATACTTTTGCGCACTTCAAAGAAGAGTGATGACTTTGACTTGTCTCTCATGGCCGATAAAATGAGAGAAAAGTATCAAAAGTATTGGGGGACATTGAGAAAATGAATATGGTGATATTTATTGCACCAATTCTTGATCCTCGACATAAGTTAGAATATGTGGAATATGCTCTTGATCATCTCTATGGTCCGGACAAAAGCGATTCCATGAAAAAAAAAGTAAAAAGAGTTGCGTACTCTATGTTCCATGAGTACAAAAACATAAGCTCTCCTCAAAGTGGTGGTACTTATTGGTAGTGAAAGAGTTGAACCTTCTAGTGCAAATCAACCAGCATATAAATTGCAATTGAAGAAGTTTATGAAAGTCTAATTCAAGAAACATAAGATGAAATTGGGTGGTGGTGATACAAAATCGGAATTTGATCGATATCTTGATGAGAGCACCGTAGATGATGATGATAATGAGAGTGATAATTTTAATATTTGGGATGGTGGAAGCTTAATTCTTCTTGTTTTTCGATCCTATCGAAGATGGCTCGGGATGTGTTGGTCGTTCCCACATCTACCGTGGCGTCTGAGTCCGCTTTTAGTATAGGTGGTCGTGTGCTTGATTCATATAGTAGCTCTTTGACTCCAAAAATTGTTCAAGCTCTTATTTGTTGTCAAGCTTGGTTTCGGGGGCCTTCCGATCGACCCATAGTATCCATTATTGAAGAGAAGTTTGAAGACATTTATAAAGTTGAAATGGGTAATTTTTTGTTTTCTTATTTATTGCATTATTTTTGTGTGTGTTTTAACTTCTTCATTGATTAATTCTTTTATTTAGATTTGGGTCAGTTAACGATGGAATCAACGTCAAGCGAGGTTTGATTACTTATGCTCTTTAGAATTGTAGTAACGTTTGGGAACACAAACTTTTAATTGGAGACAATATTTGTAATATTTTTGGAGCACAAACTTCATGTGCTAGACTTGCATTTACTGTTGTTGCTCTTTTGGGACCTTGTTGTTATTACTTATTAGTTATAACTACTGCTGCTGCTCTTTCAGTCTTTTGGGAGCTTGATGTTACATTTACTGCTGCTGCTCTTTTTGATACCTTGTTGTTACAGTGGCAATTACTTATTACTACTGCTGCTGCTGCTCTTTTGGGACCTTGCTGTTATTACTTATTAGTTATTACTACTACTGCTCTTTCAGTCTTTTGGGAGCTTGCTGTTATATTTACTGGCTTACTGCAGCTGCTCTTTTTGAGACCTTGCTGTTACAGTGGCAAATCTGCTGTTCTTTCAGACTTTCAGTTTCTTTGGGACCTTGCTAGTTTGATACTGCTACTCTTTTTGTAGCAGCTTGATATTATTGGCTTATTGCCACTGCTACTTTTTTGGTAGCTTGCTGAGTTGTTGTTACATTTATTGTTGATCTTTATGGGAGCTTGTTGTTAGCCTGTTACTGCTGTTGTTACTTCTTGTCTCCAATTTTACTTGGGAGACTTTAGTCACTTTCCTGCTGCCCCAAGCCTCCAAGTTTCCAGTCCATTGGCGGGACATTTAATGCAGCCATTTGGTGAGGCATTTACTGCACTCTGCAGCCATTGGCGGGGCATTTACTACAGACATATGATATATCTATGATGTTAGTTTCTTGTCTTTTTACTAATGAATTAGATGAGAAAGTAGCAATGATGATGTTGGCTAGAGAATAGGAGAACTGATACTACATGGCATCAAACTATGATGCATAAATGAGTCTTATCTGAGCCACAATTAAGTTTTTTTTTTCTTTTTTTTTCTTTTGGTTGTGTTGTCCAGGGAAAGCTAGGGCTTGATGCTGATGACTTGATTGAGAAGAAAAGTATTGAACTATGCTTGATGATGATGCCTTTTTGTCCATGAAATTTATTTATTTGTAATTTGTTGTGACAAATCTTGTATATTCTGATGTTGAGAAGAGAGAACTTGTAATTGATGGCTTGAGAAGCTACAGAACGTGTAATTGACGATGGCATGAAAAAACTTGTATATACTATATTCTGATGTTGCGAATCATGTGACAAATGCTTTATTATATTGTTAATTGTTGTATGAAAAAACTTGTACACTACTACACTCTGTTTTGTAATCTGCTGTATTTTGTTGTCTGCATTTTTTCTGATATTTTCTTATATTTTGTTGTATTTAATCCAGCTTTTTTATTGTTATTTAGGAATAATGGCTTTTGTTATTAGGCCCGACCCAATTGGCCCACAAAACCGAACCAACCCATAAACCGAAATACATTTTCGGTTCGGTTTTGATCGGTTCACTTTAGTTCGGATCGATTTTCGGTTTGTGAGAAACGATTGTCAATTTTTTCTGGTTCTTTGAAGTTCGGTCCGGTTTGGACAGAACCGAACCTTTGCTCATCCCTACTGACGAGTATAGAAAGTGGTAGCATAATGACCATGCTTCCCACAATAGGTACATAGAGGACGCATTCTTTTTGATTATTTTTCTAATTTTTTTTTGTGATAGACTAAAAGAAAAGAAATTTTTTTCCTTTGTCCTAAGATTAGCATAGAACCTACTTCTTCTTTTTTGATTTTTTTTTTGATTTTTTTAATATAAGAAAAAAAAAGAAAGTCCTTTGCTAAGATGAGCACATAAACTTTTGCTTTGAACTTCAGGCCAATATAGATGAGCACATAAAATTTTGCTTTGAACTTTCGGCCAATATTAAAGCAAAGAACTTCCTTTGCTAATATAAGCAAAGAACTTCCGGCCAATATAGAAACATTGACAAGGGCCTTCCCCTATAGGTGAATAGTACACGGAGATGAGAATGCTCTCGGCTTAGAAAGATTCCGAGTACTTCTTTGTTTCCTGCGTACGAAGAATTAGAAACTGTTGACTGTGTGTTCTCACACATAGAGAGCAAATCTAACTTCCTAAAGATGCTCTTGATCCATTTTTTTCTCAACCTATTCTTCCTCTTGAACTTATTCCTAGCCACTTATTTTTCATGTTGGCTCCTTATTGGGAGGGTGACTCATGAATTGTTGCTCAAATTTAGCCTTTAGTTGAGGTTGATAACCTATTTATACCACCCTCCTCTCAATTGATGAGTTAGAGAGATAGAAAAAAGCCTTCAAAGTTTACTCTTCCTTTGATCCAAAAATCAAAAGCAAACATATGTTCCACCTCCATTCTCTTCCGTGTTTCGTTCTGGGCAAGGCTAAGTTCGTGTCGCATCTCTCGAAGTTGTGTGCGACAACGAGAAGCCGGTAGTACTGGGGGTTTTACCACTAGGAGCATCTGAGAACAGTCTGCACATAGACCTCGGATCAACTCTTAGGGCAGTGCGTTCAGCACGACTTTCCCATAGGCCGGTAACTCTGAACTCATTTTTATTTTAGTTGCATATTTGCTGAAAGAAATGGAAAGAATGTTTAATTATTGCTAACAATCTAAGAGTTGATACTTAGTGAAGCACTTGTCGTTTAGTTTACTGTCGTTCAAAAATAATTTTGTTCAACGAGTTTCTTTACAACTTGCTGTTATCATTATATTGCATTTGTTAGTATTAACAAATCTTCACACTGTTGTAAAACAAGTAGTGGACCTATTTTGAACATACTGGTTTCCAAATCTTCTTTCTCAAGATTGCACTTATAAAATATTTTATTTGTCAGCAAAGCTTGATTTTCCATAAACTTGTTTTTTGAATACTGTCATATTAGTGTTGCATAAGAGAATTGTTAACGTGGCCTAACTGTTAAATAGTTTAGCACTATCAGCAAATATCCTTAACACTGTTAACGTATCTGTGTTAAAGTTGTTACTTCTAATACTTAGCAAATTGGTTGGAAAGTGCTAATACACGGATATTTTTTTTTTAAATACACTGTTAACGATTTTGTTAGAACAGCATTAATTGCTTACTTAACAATTTCAAGACTATTACATAACAAAGTGTTGTTAACTAAAGTTCCTTTGTTCATTGTCGAAAAAATTTTAAAATTAAAATTAAAAAAAATTTGTTGAACATATAGTGCTACAAATTTACAAAACTGCTTGTTCATCATTTAGATCAATACAGTTGTTGTTGCTTGCTGCTTTAAGAATTAGAGTATATAAATCATTGTCAGCTTTAATTATTGATCAGTATATTCTATTTAATATACTTTATTTATTCTGTTGGAACATAGAACCTAACTTTTACTCCTGTGTCATTAAATTTTCTTTTGATACATTCAATATTTTTTTAAGTTTAAGGAATTAGTTTATTGACCTTGCAAATTCTTTTAAATCTAAAGTTCTAAAAAGTAGAGATAAGCTTGGGAACAAACTGAAAGGGTCCTTCTGTCAAACGAGTGTAAACAGCCCTAAGCGACACGGTATTTAAGTGTCTTCGGACCACCGCTAGCTGGGAACCGGCCCTTACAGCTAACCCAAGTTAATCAAAACTTGATAGAATAAAGATTTATTAAGGTTGATCAGCAAGATCACTGAACTAGTATTTCTAGAGCCTCAGGCACCCTCATTGAGTAGCAACACTATTCTTGCAGACTTTAGACCGCCTTACTAGTTACCATGACTGGCAAAGACGAGATTTTGACTGCTAAGCCAGCTAAGTTTGATGGCACTCACTTCAAGAGGTGGCAGAGTCGGATAAAATTTTGGCTCACCACTTTAGGATTGATCTCAGCAATTGATGGGTCCACACCCATCTCAAATGATTCTGATGACACTGAGTCTGACGTAGGAGTGTCTAAACCCTCTAGCTCCTCAAAACCAAAAACTCCTAAGGAAATAGACTTGCATTGCTTCCATCGAATTCTAAGCGCTTTATCTGATTCTCTTTATGGTATATTCTTTGAATATAAGAGCGCTAAAGAACTTTGGGATGCTTTGGAAGATGAATATGGCTGTGATGATGCCGGAATTGAAAGATTCAATTCTTCCTCATTTAATAGGTACTTTATGGTAGATAATAAACCAATGAATGAACAGATCCATGAATTCCAAGAATATATGAGGCATCCAAGCCAAAGGCTCAACCTTTTCTACTGAATATAAGATAGCTTGCCTGATAGATAAACTCCCCCCCTTCTTGGTATGATGTTAAAAAGGAGCTTATTCATACACAAGGTGACCTTACCTTTGCTCAAGTCTTAAAGAAAATCAGAACAGAAGAAGAAATTAGGCTAAGGTCTAATCCCAAGACTGAGTCTAAGGCTAAGGTAAACCTAGTAGAAACATCCCAAGAAAAACCCAAGTCTAATAATCCTCATAAACCCAAGAAGAACTTCTTCAAGAAGAAGAAGAACTTTCACCATCATCATCAGAACCATCAACACCAGCAAAACCATAGACCTAGAAATTTCAGTCAGACTCAGGATCAAAAAAAATTTTGTTTGGTGTGTGGGAGAACAAATCATCTATCCTTCAACTGTTTCCAAAGAAAGAAGGAACATATCAAGTCTCCTTATAAGGGGAAAGGTCCATCCAAACCAGAAGCTAACATGATTCTGAATGGGCCTACCAGTTCCTTCAGGTCTGTGACTTATCAACCTTTAGTTAATATTTCTTACCATTCTGATGACTGGTGGTTGGATTCTGGAGCTAATGTTCATGTTTCATTTGATCGCTCCTGTTTTTCAAACTATCAGGAATCATGTGGAGGAGGCATAACCCTAGGAGATGGCTCTTCGGCACAGATTGTAGGAAAAGGAAGAATAGATCTAAAGATGACATCAGAAAAAATTCTGCCTCTTCATGATGTTCTTCACGTGCCGTCAGTTAGGAAAAACTTAGTTAGTGGATCCCTTCTTGTAGCATCTGGATACAAGATTGTAATGAAAGCCAATAAAGTTTTATTTTCAAGAATGAGTCCTTTGTTGGAAAAGAATTTGTAAAGGATGGTCTTTTTATTCTCAGTACTATAAATAAAGTGTCGGATCATTCTCTTGTTGTTTCTAATGTAGAATCTTCAAATATTTGGCATGATAGACTAGGTCATGTGAATCTAGGTTCCCTTAGAAGGATGATGAACTTAGATCTTATTCCCAAGTCTCTTGTAGATAATAAACACAAATGTGAGATTTGTGTTCAAGCAAAACATACTAGACTACCTTTCAAATATGTAGAAAGGAATTCTGACCTTCTAGAACTAGTTCATAGTGATGTTTGTGATTCCAATAGAATCTTGACCCGAGGAGGTAGGAAATACTTTGTCACTTTTATAGATGATTGTTCAAAGTATTTCTATACCTACCTTCTCAAAACCAAAGATGAAGTTCTAGATAGATTCAAGGTTTATAAATCTGAAGTTGAGAACCAATTAGAGAAAAAGATCAAGATCATTAGATCTGATCGTGGCGAAGAGTATACCTCAAACGATATGACTAACTTCTGTGAAGAACACGGAATAATTCATGAGGTGACTGCTTCTTATTCACCACAATCCAACGGAGTTGCCGAAAGGAAGAATCGTACTCTGCTAGACATGGTAAATGCCATGCTTCTCAGCTCAGGTGCTCCTGATAATTTATGGGGAGAAGCCTTATTAACAGCCTGCTACATCCTAAATAGGATCCCTAGTAAATCAAAGGATAAGACTCCCTATGAACTATGGAAAGGTAGAACTCCTAGAGTCCATTATCTCAAAGTGTGGGGATATCTAGCAAAAGTAGGAATTCCTGAACCTAAAAAGAGAAATATTGGACCTAAGACAGTAGATTCTGTGTTTATAGGATATGCCTCAGATAGCAATGCCAATAGATTTTTAGTGACTCATTCTGAAGTAAATAAAATATCTAACAATACCATTATAGAAGCTAGAGATGCAGTTTACTTTAAGAATATATTTCCTTTTAAGAATAGAATTTCCTCTAACCCCACCAGCTCCTTTCTTGCTCCTTCTACTAGTTCCAATTTTCAGCCATATAGTTCACAACCTGAACAAGACTTAGAACCTAGAAGAAGTAAAAGAGGAAGGATTGAAAGAAACTTAGGGGAAGGTTTCTTTACTTATTTGATAGAGGGTGATCCCACAACTTACGAAGAAGCAATATCCTCTCCTGATGCACCTTTCTGGAAAGAAGCCATCAACAATGAGTACAACTCCATCATGGAGAATAGTACTTGGTATTTAGCAGACCTACCCTTAGGTAGTAAACCCATAGGTTGTAAGTGGATCTTCAAAAGAAAACTTAGAGCTGACGGTACTATAGAGAAATACAAAGCTAGATTAGTAGCCAAGGGTTTCACTCAGAAAAAGGGATTAGATTACTTTGATACCTACTCTCCTGTAGCTAGGATTGCCTCTATCAGAACACTTCTAGCTTTAGCATCCATTCATAATATGCTAATCCATCAAATGGATGTAAAAACAGCATTTTTGAATGGAGATCTAGAGGAAGAAATCTATATGGAGCAACCTGAAGGTTTTATTGCTAAAGGTCAAGAAAAGAAAGTTTGCAGATTAGTAAAATCACTTTATGGCCTAAAGCAAGCTCCCAAGCAATGGCACAGAAAATTTGATAAAGTGATTCTAGAATTTAGTTTCTTGCCAAATGAGTATGACAAATGTATATACTCTAAAAACATTGATGAAAGTTATGTCATTTTATGCTTGTATGTAGATGACATCCTCATTTTAGGATCAAAACTTGAGTTGATAAATAATACTAAAGATTATTTATCTAGCAAGTTTGACATGAAAGACCTAGGTAAAACCAACCTGATTCTAGGTATGCAAGTGTCTAAATCCAAAGAGGGTTATACTCTATCCTTAGTACACTCTATTGAGAAAATGTTGAAAAAAATTTAGTACTTTGATAAGAAACCTGCTCCTACTCCTTTTGACAGCAGTATCATTCTCAAGAAGAATGAAGGTTTACCTGTAGAACAACATAAATACTCTCAGATGATAGGTTCTCTTATGTATATAACGAATAGAACCCGACCTGACATTGCATTTGCTGTTGGAAGACTGAGTAGATATACCAGTAACCCAAACCAATCACATTGGTCAGCATTAGAAAGAGTATTTAGATATCTTAAGGGTACTATAGATTATAGACTTCATTATACTAGACACCTAGATATCATAGAAGGTTATTCAGATGCAAACTGGGTTACTGACTCACATGATGTAAAATCTACTACTGGATATGTGTTTACTCTAGGAGGAGCTGCAATCTCCTGGGGCTCATGTAAACAAACTATCATAGCTAGGAGTATAATGGATTCTGAAATGATAGCTTTGGATACTACTTGTACAGAAGCTGAATGGCTTAGAAATCTGATTATGCAAATACCTGTTGCTCATATTCCTGTTCCTGCTGTTTCTATAAATTGTGATAATAAATCTGTTATAGAACTACTAAAATATGATTCTGTGAATGCTAAGATGAACAGGCACATGCAGCTGCGCTTCAAGTCAATCAAGTGCCTATTAGGCAAATATGTGGTTCTTGACTATATAAAGTCAGAAAAGAACCTTGCAGACCACTTGACAAAGGGTCTGTCTAGGACATTGATCCTAGAATCATCGAGGGGGATGGGGTTAAGCCCATAAGTAAATCACCAGCAGTGGCAACCCAACTGAGTCTGAATGGAGATCCCAAGAAGCCGGTTCAATGGGTAGAAACAAGCTGAACTTCGGTGACTATTATGGAACACTGACTCAGAGATTAAATTCTCATAAACTAATGCCCAAGTAGCTGTACGAGGTTGTACAATGATATCCTATCCCTATGGTGACAGTGTTCCGGTGTGATATGGTCAGGATGAGTTTCAAACTCTTAATAAGTCCAAGCATTATATGCAGGGTTGATACCTATCACAAACCCTTGAGGACTTACCTATATGAGAGGTCGTGAAGGCCGCGACTATGGGTCAGGGCGACCCCAGACAACTCTCATGAATATGGAAAAAGTGCGCATGGCCAATCAAAGCGCCGTCCCGATAGACCCAAGAACCTCTAGCGTACTATGTGTGCTATTCTCTGAATCTGATTCAAGAAGTCTGATTCAAGACATAGTCCATCAAGCACTTCTTCAGACAAAGACAATAGTCACTACGTGAGATTCAAGGCTGTAGTCCATCTCATCTATGCATAGTATATACTTGCCCAGAAATTCTCTATTCGCATTCCTTGTTACCTATGTTTTCAGAACTTGGTTTTGGGGGGGGGGGGGATTGTTGACTGTGTGTTCTCACACATAGAGAGCAAATCTAACTTCCTAAAGACATGCTCTTGATCCATTTTTTTCTCAACCCATTCTTCCTCTTGAACTATTCCTAGCCACTTATTTTTTCATGTTGGCTCCTTATTGGGAGGGTGACTCATGAATTGTTGCTCAAATTTAGCCTTTAGTTGAGGTTGGTAACCTATTTATACCACCCTCCTCTCAATTGATGAGTTAGAGAGATAGAAAAAAGCCTTCAAAGTTTACTCTTTCTTTGATCCAAAAATCAAAAGCAAACATATGTTCCACCTCCATTCTCTTCCGTGTTTCGTTCTGGGCAAGGCTAAGTTTGGGTCGCATCTCTCGAAGTTGTGTGCGACAACGAGAAGCCGGTAGTACTGGAGGTTTTACCACTAGGAGCATCTGAGAACAGTCTGCACATAGACCTTGGATCAACTCTTAGGGCAGTGCGTTCAGCACGACTTTCCCATAGGCCGGTAACTCTGAACTCATTTTTATTTTAGTTGCATATTTGCTGAAAGAAATGGAAAGAATGTTTAATTATTGCTAACAGAAACAAAGGATGCTCTCGGCTTAGGAGCAAGGCTGAAGAGAGCTGCAGAAGCTGCGAAAGAAGAGACGATGACGTGGTGACGACGACCGGCTCTGATAATCAACGATATTAATTATCTGAAAGAAACTTAACGGTCCTAGAAAAAAATTATACACTCTGATACCATGAAACAAATCAATATTAATTTTATTAATGAATAATATTAAAAGGCAATATAATTATGAATATATATATATAGATGGAAAACAAATCCATATCCATATAGGAGTAGGAGAAGAAATATGTGTCCATATAGGAGAAAAAATATAATACTAAATCTAATTAATATATAATCGTAAATCTAATTAATGTTAACAAGATCAAATCATAGCCAAAATAGGGTTCCCGAAACTGTAAATTTTTATTTAAAATTTGTCGATCGAGGGTTGTCCGACAAACCGGACCGGCCCGACTCGAATTGCTTGTACAGAAACTTCATACTATATTACAAGCGAATAAGATTCGATGAAATTCAAATTGGTCACGCGAGGGTGAAGAATTCGATCCGTATCCGTCAAAAATACCACATCCAAAATTTTAGAATAATTAAAATTCTTTTGTGTGCGTCTGTCGTGTTGCAACGAGACTTACGTCGTTGGACTCACAATGTCTGACTTGTACAGTGACCCGAGTTTCGCATGATTATGAAATAATCGACCGAATTGTTGTATTGTGGGCCCTACGATCCGATTCGATGGACGTTTTTGTATTCGACTTATCGAAATCTAATTATGGAAGCTTCATTGAGATCATATCATCGTTTAGACGTTATTTGATATATAACTTGAACTATTTGGAGACCGACCAATTTTGACCTAATCTTGACCTAATTTTTGGTACCCTATGGGCCAACATGTTGATCATGTTTGACCCCGAAATAACTTATTTTTGTCTTGTATCCAAATTAGAATTATGAATAATTATCTTGAGTATCTCACTAATTTTGAACGCATTGATGATGTTTATTCCAGCATTTAGACACGTCTGTTCTGATCCATCTTTTCGTATTGCTCCTTCTTGGACGAGTTCATATCTGAAACGTCGTTCGAATTCGACCAGTATTTAAACAAGTTACCTTACCTCATATTTACTATTTTTGTGTGTGTTTTTGTATGTTATTGCCATGTTCCATTTATGTTATTCATATTTCTTGCTGATATTATGTTCGTACGAGAATGAATCGAGTGCAAACGATAGTAGATGTCGATCCATTTACTTGTATTATTTGACCTAGATGTTAGTAGATGAACCAAAGGATATGTTAGGATATACTCATATTTCCTATGACTATAACACGTACTTGGTACATGACATGAAGATATGGTATTCATGATAGGATACATACTATTGTATTTATTCAAGTGATCATCGATATATACGGTATGTGTGTCGGTTAGTACATATTTGTTAGTATTGATATTTATTTTTATGTAGTAGTGACGCACTGGTCATATCGTGTATGCGATTTGAACAGTATTATAGGGATATGAAGGATAGTCACTAGACATATGAGCTACCAAAATTAGTGAACCATAGTATCCTAAGGATACTATAGGAGTTATGATAATATTAATATACGATGGCCTCTGATATTCGTCAAACATTATGCACGAATTACGTTTGACAGGTTGACAATATATGTATTGCCGCCAGCCTCACATTTTGTTATATTTTAGCCTATACCTTCCCATGCATGCAGAAGTTGTCCTCAAGGATATTTCACGTAGATGGTTAATGTCACACCATAGTATACTTGTATTCAGTTTATATTTGGCATATTGTTTGTATCTTGCTACGTCCCTTTGAGGACTTGGTTTCCATCAAGATTAGTTGAGTAGATTGTGTAGTTCTTCTTATGGAGGAACGATGATGATCATCCACTCAGATTCATGTATTGTTATTGGATACTTGCATCTTTTGATAGTTGTTTGTTACATATTGTTGTTTATTTTATTTTTATTTCCAGCCTAATCTTTCTAGGACTATTATTTTTGGGGTATATTCAAATAAGTATATTATAGGGGTGCACACCATATGCATATTATTTATTCTTCATATTTATGACCCGGGTTGGTTAAGATATAATATTGTTAGAGTATTCATAGATGGATTACCCGACTTAGGCTAGAGTATGTCACGACCCGATTCCGTAGAATCGTTTGAGGCATCCCCCGAATCGTGACCGCCGTGCGGGCCTGGGGTTGTGCCCGCACAAGGCTTTAATGATTTGCATAGCAAGCACATATTCAGAGTACGCAGATAAATTGAAACACAGATTTGCAACATAGAAAAGTTCTCTTTATTGATAATGAACATCTATTACAAACTCTTGAACGAGTCAGCTAATATGCCGAACGACTTACAAAAGAGATGACTCAAAATGAGATAGCAGTCCTGTACATTACATCCCTTTATAAACTCAAAATGATAAGGACCTCCAGGCTGGAGGATAGCTTTGCCACGGAGCTGAATTTGTGTATGAAGAGTTGCAAGCTCCTGTCTTCAAAATGCTTTAAGGGCACGGTGAAGATGCGCCAACAGCTGGACTGGATCGGGTAGACGACTTTGGCTCCTCGCTCGGTTCGCCTTGGTGCGGAGAACCTGTTTCAACGAGGGTCAGCATGTCGAAACATACTGGTGAAGGCGAGCTAGCCTGACTATACCAATCAACACGTTGTTTTAATGAAGCATGTATATTTTGTGGGTTTCTATCTTGCCTTAGTTCATTTACAAGTAAGCAGCATATAAAATTTACTGAAATGAACGTGCCACCGTTCGGTGGATTTCACCTGCCCGTCTGAATTACCTGCACAATACTTACCATGCCTTCCCTGCCACGAAGACACAAGTTAGTTTGCAACAGGTTTAAATATACAAGATGATCACTGGCTTGGTGTCATAATGGACGATAGTCTTTGACGAGAATGGTGTGCAACGAAAGTACAAGGGGGCGTTGCAAGCCATTCCGCCAAGAACAAGAGACTAAACAATAGGTCTCGCCCAGACCGGATCGATGCCAGTGTCCTAGCACCGCAAGACCGTTACCCTGTGCACAAGTTGTCCATGATCGAACAATATACAAGTAACAAGTTTGTAGTTGAGGCAACAAGAGTACAAGACAAGCAATTGTACAAGACAAGCAATAATTCATGATTTATTCCCAAGCGAACAAGCATGCCATTAAGTATCCGTTCGTGCAGTTATTGACAAGCATATATACCAAGTTTATTCTCTTTTATCTTGGTTTCTTTTATTATTACTTGGTATCGTTTAATCGGGGCAAAGAAGATTGCAGATTTATTAGATGTGAAGATTAGAAGCAGGGCTAGCTAATTGGGTTAGTAGCCACTCACTTAGATAGTTGGAAGGAGAAGGAAAGAGGCGCTTCACGACTTCGCTCGCAAGCCGCCTACTGCTCGTTCACCTGCACACGAACAGCTCGATTAATACTTCTTTCTCTCTTTCCAATCTCGGAATAGAAGTGCAAGTCAATGAACGAAAACAATGAAGACCATCGAAACCGTTCAAGGAAAACAAGCAAATCCCAAAACTAACTCAAAGCACGAAAGCAACAAGCGACATCGAAAACTGATACAATAAAAGATAACAGCGGAGAGGTCCCTCCTGATTCTGCCGCTAAGCCAATCATTGGGGCGCGGTCCACTGAATATGGGAATCGATTTCGAAGAAATAAATCCATAACGAGGATGAGTTCTTAATTCAATCTATCCCGATCGAACGATACCGTCTTGTGTTTCTTAGCCGCGCTCTCCGCACCGGGAGAACGGGGCGCTACAGAGTATATGTATTCGAGTTCGGCTAGTGTCCTCTTGATGCGTAGCTGGCCATAGCCACGTGTTTTGGGATCGGTACATGACATAATTTTTATGGTGGCCCATGCAGATCGAGATCATATTATTTTAATTATATTATTGTACTCAGCGAGCCTGCATTATGATTAAATTATTTAGGACCTTAATCCATAATTGATATTGGAACTTTCTTTGAATTCTACTGTTAGCCTCCCTAATTATAGTTAGTTAGTTAGTTATCATAGATTGATTGTGCATATCTCTTAGCATAATTATTGTTAGCAAAGTGTTAGCCTACCTAATTATAGTTAGTTAGTTATCATAGATTGATTGTGAATATCTCTTAGCATAATTATTGTTAGCAAAGTTTAACCAAACTCTTGTATATATATCTCTGTTGTTAATATGAAGAGCACGGGTTTTAATCTCCTTTATGGTATCAGATAATAATTGGTACATGGACACGGGTGCCACTTCTCATATGACAAGCGATGGAGGTAATCTTACAGCTTATTTTAATTTGAGCAAAAATAAAAATATTATTGTCGGTAGTGGTCAGGAAATCCCAATTCATGGTTATGGACAGAAATCCCTTCCTACGCCATTCCCACCCCTTCATTTAACAAATGTGCTTCATGCCCTGAAACTTATTAAAAATCTTATTTCTGTTCGTCGTTTCACAACTGATAATAATGTGACCATTGAATTTGATCCTTGTGGATTTTCTGTGAAGGACATTCAGACTGGGAGGCAAATCATGAGGTGTAATAGCACTGGCGACCTCTACCCCATCACCAATACCAACACACGCCAACAAACCGCCTCGCCATCCACATTTGCTGCTTTGTCGCCTACTATTTGGCACAATCGATTAGGACACCCAGGAGTTTCTATTTTACATTCCCTTAAGAATAAAAGGATTATTGATTGTAAGCCCATCTCCCATTCTAGTACTTGTCAATCTTGTGTTTTTGGAAAACATGTGAAACTACCTTTTTATTCTTCTAATGCTTGCACTTTGTCATCTTTTGATATAGTGCATAGTGATGTGTGGACATCCCCTGTGTTGAGCTCTGCAGGGCATAAGTATTATGTGTTCTTTCTTGATAACTATAGTAATTTTTTGTGGACTTTTCCTATTGGCAAGAAATCGCAGATTTTTTTTCTTTTTTCGGCCTTTAGCACATTTATACAAACCCAATTTCACAAACCCATAAAAACATTCCAATGTGACAATGGGACATAATTTTCTAATAACGCCTTCAAATCTTTTTGTCAACAAAATGGTCTTGAATTCCATTTCTCTTGTCCCTATACTTCTTCACAAAATGGAAAAGCCGAACGCAAAATCCGCGCTATTAATAACATCATGCGAACTCTTCTTGTCCACTCTTCAGTCCATCCGCTCTCTGGCATCACGCCTTACAAATGGCCACATATCTTCTCAATATAATTTCTCACAAAAATCTTCAGAACCATTCTCCCACGAATATCCTCTACTCTAGAGCCCCTTCCTACGATCACCTTCGAGTTTTTGGCTGTCTTTGTTTTTCGTTATTTCCCTCCCAAACAATTAACAAACTCCAAGCTCGTTCCACTCCGTACGTTTTCTTAGGATATCCACCAAATCATAGAGGATACAAGTGTTATGATATTTCTTCCCAACGAATTATCATCTCTCGACACGTCATTTTTGACGAAACTCGTTTCCCATTCGTTAAGACCAATCCTTCCACAAATTCGTCATACTCATTTTTGGATAGTTCCTTGCATCCAAATATTCAAACCCATTTCGAATTTCCCATGCCCATTGCCCCTGTCTTTGGGCCGCAACCACCCACTGAGCCCGCCCAGCCGCCTCCGGCATCTTCCATTGGCCCGCTCCCAACGGCCCAAACTTCTCCCCTCCAAAATACCTCTGGCCTGTCCACTCCCAAGCAGTCTGCTACGACCATCCATCCATCCCTACCACTAAATCCCACTCGTACTATTATCACTCGGAGTATGCATGGAATTTATCGTCCCAAATGCCAATTCAATCTTTCTTCCTCAATCACACCATAACCTCTTCCCCGCAACCCAAAAGCTGCCTTGTCCGACCTAAATTGGAAATCCGCCATGAACGACGAATTTAATGCTCTTCTTAAAAATAATATGTGGGATTTAGTTCCACGCCCATCTAATGTGAATTTTATTCGTTCTATGTGGATTTTTCGTCACAAAAAGAATTCTGACGGTTCTTTTGAGCGGCATAAAGCCCGACTTGTAGGTGATGGCAGGTCTCAGCAGGTTGGCGTGGATTGTGACGAAATATTTAGCCCCGTGGTAAAGCCCGCTACTATTCGTACTGTTCTTAGCATCGCCTTGTGTCATTCTTGGCCGATTCACCAATTGGATGTCACAAATGCTTTTCTGTATGGCCACCTTAATGAAACAGTGTACATGCATCAACCACTGGGTTTTCGGGATTCTACACACCCTGACTACGTATGTCTGTTGAAGAAGTCGCTTTACGGTCTCAAACAAGCACCCCGTGCTTGGTATCAGCGGTTTGCCGAGTTTGTCGCTACCATTGGTTTTGTTCATAGCAAATCTGATCACTCCCTGTTCATTTACAACCAAGGACCCGACCTACCCTTTCTTCTACTTTATGTTGATGACATCATCTTGACGACATCATCCACAGCCTTACGTACGTCTATTATGTCTCTTCTGGCTTCAGAATTTGCTATGAAGGATTTGGGACCTCTTAGCTATTTTTTGGGAATTGCAGTTACACAAAATTCTTCAGGACTCTTTCTGAGTCAATCAAAATACGCAGAGGAGATTCTTGACAGGGCGGGAATGATGACATGCAATTCTTCTAATACACCCGTTGACACAAAAACCAAACTCACTCATGATTCGGATACCCCCTTCGACGATCCGACTCATTATAGGCGTTTAGCGGGTGCATTACAATATCTCACTTTCACCTGGCCGGATATATCTTATGCAGTTCAACAAGTATGCTTACATATGTACAATCCTAAAGTCGTGCATATGCACGCTTTAAAGCGGGTGCTTCGGTATATTAAAGGCACACTTGGCCTTGGCTTGCAATTCTATAAATCATCAGTTTCAAGTCTCATTTCATACACCGATGCAGATTGGGGTGGCTGCCCTGACACTCGATGCTCGACATCCGGTTATTGTATTTTTCTTGGCGAAAACTTACTATTTTGGTCCTCCAAACGTCAACCTACTCTCTCTCGTTCCAACGCCGAAACCGAGTACCGAGGAGTCGCCAATGTCGTTTCTGAATCATGTTGGTTACGTAATTTGCTTCTTGAGCTTCACTTTTCGATTCAGAAGGCTACCATCGTTTATTGCGATAATGTTAGTGCCATCTATCTCTCAGGCAATCCGGTTCAACATCAACGCACTAAACATATCGAAATGCATATACATTTTGTCCACGAGAAAGTTGCTCAAGGCCATGTTCGAGTACTCCATGTTCCATCTCGGTACCAAATTGCTGATATTTTTACCAAAGGACTTCCACATATACTCTTTGATGATTTTTGAGACAGTCTCAACGTACGAAAACCTTCCGCTACGACTGCGGGGGAGTGTTAGCCTACCTAATTATAGTTAGTTAGTTATCATAGATTGATTGTGCATATCTCTTAGCATAATTATTGTTAGCAAAGTGTTAGCCTACCTAATTATAGTTAGTTAGTTATCATAGATTGATTGTGAATATCTCTTAGCATAATTATTGTTAGCAAAGTTTAACCAAACTCTTGTATATATATCTCTGATGTTAATATGAAGAGCACGAGTTTTAATCTCCTTTATCTACTATCGCCCTTGAACTTCGTATTTGTACTCGTTTATTCCCTTTTTGAATACTCTATCATTCTTTATGGTCTACCCCTATTTTGAGGAGACAAATAATCATGCTTGATGGTCTTGGGTGAAAGAAAGGAAATGAAATAGTATAAGAACGGATGAAGGAAAGGAAAGGAATAAAGGGTTATATCTAGCCTCCCCAAAGAATCGTAACTATTAGATTAAATCTAACGGTCCAGAACCAAAAATGTTGTCTAGTTGTTCCCTGTCCGAGCGGTATACAGCCATGCCATGATACTTTAGAGATTTTTTGTGGTATACAGTTGTCAAAGGAAAAAATTAATTTCATGTTCGTTACCCCATCTTCACATTTGGAATGTCTATTCAAATTAAAACCCATATTTTTATTGTCCTTTATATAGCTCATTAGCCTTTGTACCATTATAAATTTTTTGTTATCTTTCCTTAAATCCAAGGGATTGGTTCTACTCTATATATATTGTCCTCTTTTGTTGACAGAGAACACATTAAAGAATTGAAGCAAAACTCTATTATTTTCCATCTCCTAAATTCCAGAAAGTCTTCATCCGAAGTCATCATCCAGTCTCTCCGAATATCTCTTTTCACTAATCTTTCTTTTCAATCTTCTTCTGGGCAAAGCTAAGTTTGGGTCATTCTCCCGAAGCCGTGTGCAGTGACGGAAAGTCAGTATGAAGGGGGTTTTACCACTAGGAGAATTCGAGGATGTCTGCACATAGACCTCGAATAAACTCTTAGGGCAGTGCTTCGTGCACGACTTTTTCGTAGACCGGTAAATCTAACTCATTGTTATTTTTATTTTCATGAATCGAAGGTAATATTTTCCAACAATCTAAGAGTTTAATCGAATTATTAGTCATATAAAGTTTTATTGTTATATTATTCATTTGTTGTTTGATAGAATAATATAGGCCATATATAGGCTCACAGTCAATCCAATATGAATCTTTTTACTCATGCATTTTTTTTGAATGCTAATCACAAACTGAGTACAGAGTTGTGTAAAATACATATTAGTAATTTAGTACTAAGAATTGAACCTGATCATGTTTTGGTGAATGTCTGGGAATATTTCTATTATAATTTTAAACACCATAAAGTTTCCTATGCTGGCATGCATATACTTTTTAAATGTGTTGTATGCATCGGAATCTCGGACACCGAAAATCAACAACTGGTAAACATGTTAACTCGGTGTATGTTAAATTAGTATTCATGTGTCTCTGGCTCGAACCAGCTAACATGGCCCATTAATTTTATTTGGGTGTGCTCCAGTTTCTTATTAAGTTGCTAAGCAGAGCAATGTGATGGATATAAGATATTATTAGGATAGGACAATTCGAAATCGATCCTAACAGGGAGATGGTTCGAAATAGCTTTTGGTACTGAGTTTTTTGAACCTTGCTTTCTCCCACATATTTTTACAGTTGTGACAATTTATGTGTTTTGTAACAAAAGATAAGCCTGCTTCCAATAACTTGTCTTTGTTTTAAAAAAATAAATAAATAAAATTATACCTGACTAATATTAATTGTTAGTTAAAATTGATGTTCAAGCCTTTCCAGTGCCTTGTGTCCTCAAGTCTTTCAAATAGAGGAATATGAGTCTCAAGAGTGTAGGTTCTTATTTAAAAGTAAGAATGTTTATTTGATGCGATGATGTGGTTGAGAAGTCAAAACTTCTTTGAACAATGCTAGAACAATATATAGAGATAATTCCGGTTAGAATGTCATGGATATTAAATTTCCTTAGTACAAAGAAATGTATATATAATTTGTAACTGAGAAAATATATCTTGTCACTTGTTCATACGTACTTTTAGACAATATATGTCTACAGTACATTATAAAAAGGTGTGTGTATATTGCTTGGGTGTATTAGCTATATTTGATAATTCTATAATAACACTCTAGATTTGCAGGTGTAATAGCTCTCTCTATATATTTGTCTGCCTAGACAACAGATACTTCAGGATTGTGAAATACATTTTTTCTCTCTATGCTAATTGTACTTCATATTATCAGTTCACCTTTTGCCATTAATGGTCATGGTTTAATCTATAAAACAATTTTTTCTCTTAATTTATTCTCTCCCCATATTGGTTGTGCAAATCTGGTATGACCACTGTTATCATGTTGATATTGGAAATGCAAATCGGTAAAGTAGATCTGTAACACATATGTTGATTATTATTGCTAGTAAAGGATATATGTAATTACATTTATTTCTATTATTATTGCGTTTATACCAATATTAATGCCATTGCAACCGATTGGTTTAAATGAGACATGGATTTGATTGTGATATTCCTTTATATGGTAAGTAGAGTAAATTGCTATTGAGACCTTTTTAGTATATTGAATGTCAAAATCTTTAATATATGGCAAGTATATTAGATACCTATCACAAAATGTAATCTCACATAATATATTATTGACCTTTAAGGATATCAATACATTCAAATTCAATTTTAAGTTTTTGTAGTTGATTACTGATATTATTTGGACTCAAGTAGCATTTTATATTTCAGAGTCGATTACACACAGATTAGACTGTATATCTTTATGACCTATATAATCTTGTGATTAATATAAATGAGAGTATTCGGTAATTATGTCAGACATTTATGTGCTATTGAACTAGAGTTATGCAACAATAGTATTTTTGCTAGAATTTTGTGATAATTGAAGATTTTCTGTCTTTATGGTCATTGATTTAGTGCTAAATCATGTATTAGAAAAATACGTTTTTTTTCTCTATGATTTCATTTACTAGTCAACTAGATTTGAAAAATATTGATTCCTAATCTTCTAAAGGAACAACTTGTACTCATATAGTTGTACAAATAATAGTGCTTGAAGATTTTATTTTATGCCTGTTTTTCCTAGATAGATAATATCATAGCCAATGGTATAATTATGCTAAAATATATAAATGCGTAAATGAGATTGTGAATACTGTTGATTACCTTTGACATAATTGTATGTTTTGTATTTGTTCGGATAATTATGAGTATAAACAAAAGCTCTTTGCATATACAAATAGTTGATAATTATTTCTCATGACCAAGTGAACCTAATCACATCTCATGCATGACATAAATGGTGATATATGCAACATAGATTTAAAGCTTTTCTCCTATTCTCCTATTGTCAGCTTAAAGAAATTTTGATAATTAATTTATTTAGAGTAATATAACTACTTTCTGAATGGTGGTGGTCTTTCTCATGGTTAGTGCAAAACTTTGTGGCCAAGATGCAATTCATGGTTTGAAGTATATACTGCTAGTTTGACGTGTACTGAATATTATAGAAATATAATCTATTTTGAATTAAAAAGACGTTGTAAATTCTTGGTGTTTATTAGTATAAACTTCTTAAAAGGATATAAATATTGCCAACTATCGACATATTCTTCTAATTTTTGTGCTATTTCTTATAACATTTGTGGCATTTTAATGTCGTAATTAATTTGTGTTGTATACATAAAGACTGATAATGGGAAGATAAATGTGGCTATTAAGTACGAGCATGGCACCTATATAGTTATATTTTATTGTCCTTTATGAAATTAATTGGTATCTTATGCCTTTTGACACTAACAATTAAGTAACAATATAAATGTTATAAATTATCAGAAAGTTATATTCTTTTCTACCACCAGCTTTTTCAAATACTATTTTTTTTTGCATTCAATGACCCATATAGAAACACAACACATACATACACATGCTAATATGAAATGTTGGGACCTGCTCTTCTTGTGTTTTCCTCTTCTGTGAATAGTTAAATAACCATTCCTACATACTATGGTTTACATATTCTGATGTACAAATAAATGTTAATATGTTCACAAATCATTAGACACATCAGTGATAGATGACATATCTTCTGGATTGCTATTCCTAAGCCGATATCAAGTCTAGAAGTATAAAGGTGCTCCAATTATTTGAAAAGGTAATTTTCATATTTATATTAAATTTTCTAGTCAGATAAAGAAATCACAATATTGTTCTGTAACAATATTCAGATCATGTTAGACGAACTTTGTTTTGCCATAATCTGTGACATTATAATTTCTTTTGATATATTCAAACAATTTAGTCAAAAGAAAATAGTTTAGTGATATTGTAAATCTCTTTAAATCTAAGTTTAAAAGTAGAGATTAATTTGGATACAATCCGAAAGGGTCCTTCTGTCAAAAATGGTGTAAAGAGTCCTAAGCGACACGGTACTTAAGTGTCTTCGGACCACTGCTAGCTGGAAAACGTCCCCTACAGCTAACCCAAGTTGATCAAAACTTGGTAGACTAAAGATTTGTTAAGGTTGATTAGCAAAAATTATTTAAACTATTATTCTGGCTATCTTGGTTGTCATAATTCTTGAAAAATTTTAGATTGTCACAATTATTAATATGGCTGGTAGAGAAGAAGCTTCTAGTGCTAAGCCAGCAAAGTTCAATGGTTATTTCTTCAAGAGGTGGAAAAGCCATATGTATTTTTGGTACATTATCTTGGAATTGATAGAATCACACATATGTTAAATGATTCTGATGACACAGAGTATGATTTAGGAATAACACAAACAGCTGGCCTAAAGAAATAGATTATAATTGGTTTCACAGAGTTTTAAGTGCTATATCTGGGTCATTATAACTCTTTAATTTTTTTATATAAATATTTAAAGTTAAATTATTGTTAATATTAACATTTATATAAAATTTCTTAATTATTTAGTGCCAACCAAATTAATTTTTATTATTTTGTGTATATTTGTGGTTCCACACAAGCCTAGCAGCTTGCTAGCTTGGAGCTAGTATGCACCATGCATGGTGCTTGGTACTATTCACACTTTGTGAGCCTATTTTGATTAAACCTAGAGCCAACCCTCAAAACCTAACTAATTGGTCAAGTAGAACACCAAACACCCTCTCTAAACTCACAAAACACTAAACACCATACATCATACACCAAAACATATTTTTAGAAGAATAATTCAGCCTATAATCATTTGTAACCACAACCCCTTCACCTCCATCTCGAAGAAGATTCCCTTGCATCGATAAAGCCTAGCTCAGTGGTAGAGCGCGCCCCTGATAATTGCGTCGTTGTGCCTGGGATGTGAGGGCTCTCAGCCACATGGATAGTTCAAATATGACCAAAAACCCCGACCATTTTCTTTCCCCACTAGGAGTTTATAACCCCCAACTTCTCCTCTCCCTATTAGGCTGGCCATAACCCCCATCTCTTCACCTCTCCCATTCAAACCACCTGAAGAACATTTCTTCCTAACCCTCTTCCTCACATTTTTTCTTTACAAACCATCTCCAAAATCTTTCTTCATTTTCCTCCACACCTCCATCTTGTTGGGAACGAAAGTGCGAAAACCGTTCCCCAAACCAGAGAGTACCTACGAGAGAATCGAGCAAAAAGCACAAACCAAAAATGCCAAACAAAAATTGCAAACATAGAGATTTTTGACGTGGAAAACCCTTGCAGGAAAAAACCACGGGACGATCAGAGTTCAACCCTGAAAAGCCTCCACTAATGGAATAAGAAATACACCGACTCCTTACAAACTTCTTACCGATCCAAACGGATCACCACAAGTCTTTTGGAACAGAAAATATATTATAACCACGAAGAAGAAAGACAACGCGAAATACCCGAAACTGATCTCCTTCTTCGAAACGGCCTTCAATCCTTCTTTCTCCTCTCCAATGTTGCAATGGCACTCTTGCCTCATTTTCTCTCCTTGTTCCTATGTTTTTTTTAGAGAGTGATATATTTTAGGGTCAGAAGACACCTATATATAGACTTAAACCCACAACTAGCATTCCTATTATAGATAGGAATATCCAAATCCAAATCCAAATCCATTGACAAATTTCTATTATATGTAAGAATATTCAATCCAAATCCATTAAGATATTCCTATTATATTTAGGAATATCCAATCTAAATAAATTGAGGTATTCCAATTATATGTAGAAATACTCAAACCTACTCTGGGGTATTTTCCACATAGGTTGGGAACCCCACCCACTTCAATAAATCTCCCCCTTCACAACTATGTGGAGGGGTCATCATCCCAACGATCTGCCTGCAATACTCAAACTTTTCTCTTGGTAGAACCTTTGTGAACATATCTGCTCCGTTGTCATCTGTATGAACCTTCTCAAGCGTCGCTTCCTTCTTGTTAACCACATCCAGTATCCAATGATACCGGGTATCGATGTGCTTGGACCGGCTATGAAATGTCTGGTTCTTCATAAGGTGAATAGCACTCTGACTATCGCAAAGCAAAGGATATTGCTCCTGCTTTAGCCCAATTTCCTGCAGCAGCTTCTTCATCCACAACAACTCCTTGCAAGCCTCCGTCGTCACAATATATTTTGCCTCTATCGTAGACAAGACAACACTTCTGTAAACGTGACTGCCACGATACTGCTCCACCAGCAAACATCATCACATAGCCCAAAATCGATCACCTTGTCTCTAGATCTCCAACTATATCAGCGTTGGTATATCCAACCAACTTTGGTTCGTCACCACTAAATGAAAGTCTCCAATCGGCAGTACCCTGAAGATATCGTAGAATCCACTTGATTCCACTCCAATGTACCCTTCCAGGATTAGAAGTGTACCTGCTAACTATGCCGACTGCATAAGCAATATATGGCCTCGTACATACCATAGCATACATAAGACATCCCACGGCTGAGGCATATGAAACCCGCTCCATATCTTCCTTCTCATCCTCGGTAGATGGACACTGCTCCTCAGTGAACTTAAAGTGAGCCGCAAGGGGGTTACTCACTTTCTTCGACCCGTCTATCCCGAAACGCTGAAGTACTCGGTGAATGTACTTCTTTTGGGACAAGTCTAGCAGCTTGGACTCTCTCTCTCGGCTGATCTCCATCCCAAAATAGTCTTTGCTGCGCCCAAATCCTTTATAGAGAAGGCCGCGTCCAGTTGATGCTTCAACTCCGCTATCCTAGTGGTATTCCGACCCACCAGTAGCATATCATCAACATAGAGCAGTAAAATAATAAAATTATCCTCGGCAAAGTACCTCACAAATACACAGTAGTCCGACGTCGTCCGTGCATAACCATGCTCTCCCATAAACGACTCAAACTTCCTGTACCACTGCCTCGGAGCCTGTTTTAGACCATACAAGCTCTTCCTCAACCGGCAGACCAAATATGACTTGCCCTTCTCACAAAATCCCTCTGGCTGGTCCATGTACAACTCCTCCTCAAGATCACCGTAGAGGAATGCCGTCTTCACGTCCATTTGCTCGACCTTTAACTCAAAATTGGCTGCCAATGCTAGCACCACCCATATAGACGACTGTTTGACGACTGGTAAAAATATCTTATCATAATCTATGTTTTTTTGTTGACTGTAGCCTTTAACTACTATCCTCGCTTTGTATCGAGGGTGAGTAGCATCATCTGTCTACTTCACTCTGAACACCTATCGATTCTTCAAAGCCTTCATGTCCATTGACAACCGCACCATATTATAAGTAGAGTTGGCCTCCAAGGAACTCATCTCCTCATGCATGGCCTCCATCCACTCCTGTCTGTGTTCGTCTTCCATAGCCTATGTGAAACTTTCGGGTTCTCCTCCGTTAGTCAGTAGCATATACTCACCCGGTGAGTATCTCGTAGATGGTCGACGCTCTCTATTGCTCCTCCTCAATGGAAATACTGGTGCTGGCTGTATATCTATAGTCTCCTCCCCTCTAGGAACTGCCTCCTCGGCATGCTCATCCTCCTTAGGGTCACCCTGACCACCATTAGTAGGCTGATGATCAAGCTTGGGAGCAACTCCATGTACTGGCTCCCCCATAACTGGATCCTCTGCGATGTCCTCTATAAATTGCTCAAAGCGAAATGACTCTAACTCAGGCAATTCTTCAGCCTCAGAAGGCATCTCGGAATCTAGAGTATTGGTCATGGTCTGATCCTCGACGAATACCATGTCTTATCTTCTGTAGAGCTTTCTTCCCACTGGATCATAGAGTCTATAGCCAAACTCATCCCGACCGTAACTGACAAAGATGCACCACCTCGTCTTTGGCTCAAGTTTGGATCTCTCGTCCTTTGGTACATATACGAAGGCCTTACAACCAAATACTCGCAGGTGATTGTATGATGGCTCTTTATCGTACCATACTTTGTCAGGCACATCACCCTGCAAAGGATCACTAGGAGATAAATTAATAACATAAGCAGTTGTTTAAAGTGCCTCACCCCAATAGCTGCCTGGCAAGTTTGCCTCTGACAACAAATACTGCACCCTCTCCATTGACGTCTTGTTCATCCGCTCTGCTACACCATTGAGCTGCGGTATCTTTGGTGGAGTCTTCTGGTATCGTATCCCTTGCTCTCTGCAATAAGCATCAAAGGGTTCAATATACTCGCCGCCATTGTCCGACCGAACACAAAGCAGCTTCTTGCCCGTCTCTCTTTCAACATAGGCCTAAAACTCCTTGAAAGTAGGCAGCACCTGATCCATGGTCTTTAAGGTATAGACCCAAACCTTCCTGGAACAGTCATCAATAAATGTTACAAAATAAGAAGCACCACCAATATATTTTACCTTCATAGGACCCCAGACATCCGAGTGAATCAACTTGAGCAACGTCGGCTTCCTTGAACTTGGGTGACTTTGGAAAGATACCCTATTTTTCTTCCCCGTCAAACAGTGCGTGCACTTCTCCAACTTTATAGACTTTTAGCCCTGGAATCACCTTCCTGTTCACCAAGTAGCTCATCCCCTTCTCGCTGATATGGCTGATCCGCCTATTCCATAACTCAGTAGACACATCAGTAGCTGCGTTAACCTCATGTGCCCCCTGTGCGCTTCCTTCCATATATTATAGTCCGAACCTCTTGCTTCCTCTGACAATCACCATCGAACCTCTGGAAAGCTTTCACCGATTTTTTCCAAAAAGACTGAAAAAACTCTCGTCATCGAACCTTCCAACCGACACCAGGTTAAAACGGATATCAGGGACATGGCTGACATCTTTGAGAACATGAACTGCACCTGTCTTTGTCCTCAAATGCACATCTTCAATGGCAACCGCCTTTGACACATCTCCATTGCCCATCTTCAATACTCCACTGTCGCCTGTTATGTATGTAGCAAATAGTGCCATATTGTGAGATACGTGCGCTGAAGCACTTGAGTCCACCAGCCAAGAGTTGTTATCGTAGGCGAGGTTCATAACTAGCTCATCACCTACAATGATCACGTCGCCTCCAGATGACGAGGCCATCGCTGAAGTATTCTCACTTTGCTTCCCCTTGTTGCCCTTCTTCTCTCTCTCTTCCAAACGAAACAGTTCCGCTTGATGTGTCCCTTCTTGCCACAATGGTAACACTCTGAGTCCTTGTACCGACCCTTGGACCTTTCTCTGCTTTTGTCTCTGCCACCGCCTGGACCCTTGCTTTTACCCCTTCTGTGGCTCTCTTAAACAAGCGCCTCTGAGTGGGATGTGGATGAAGTTCCCTGAGAACATCTTTGCATCTCTTTATTCAGTATCCTGCTCTTGACAAACTCCAGACTGACCACGCCTTCCGGAGCAGAAGCGATCATAGACACTCGTACGGTCTCCCACGAGTCTGGCAATGCACACAGCAGCCATAGTCCCTGAACCTCGTTGTCAAACTTTACTCCTATCGAGGATATCTGGTCAAACACGTCCTATAATTCACTCAAGTGATCCGTAATAGATGTTCCATCTTTGTATCGCAGACCCATCATCATCCAAATCACGAATAATTTATTTAATCTGGTCTTCTTCGTATACAAAGATTCCAGCTTATCCTACAGTGTCCTCGCTTGCTTAATACTAGCAACGTGGTTGTACACGTTCTCATCAACGAACTGCCTGATGTACCCATACACCTGTATATGCTCAAAATTCCAGTCCTCTTCGGATTTGTCACTGGGCCTTTCGGAAGCAAATATCGGCAGATACAGCTTCTTGACAAATAACAGATCCTTCATCTTGCTCCTCCAGTAATGATAGTTGGTACCGTTCAGTTTTAATATGCGTACCGGCTTTGCATCCATCTCTCCTTCCTGGTTTGCCTGTCAACTCCTAACACCCTTCTGAAATTTCAGAACCTGGCTTTGATACCACTTTGTTGGAAATAAAAGTATGAAAATCGTTCCCCAAACCAGAGAGTACCTACGAGAGAACTGAGCAAAACGCACAAACCAAAAATGCCAAACACAAATCGCAGACACTGACATTTTTGACGTGAAAAACCCTTGCGAAAAAAAACCACAGGACTATCAAAGCCCAACCCTGAAAAGTCTCTACTAATGGAATAAGAAATACACTGACTCCTTATAAACTTCTCACCGATCCAAACGGATCACCACAACTCTTTTGGAACATAAAATAGATTATAACCACGAAAAGAAAGACAACGAGAAATACCCGAAACTGATCTTCTTCTTCGAAACGACCTCCAATCCTTCTTTATCCTCTCCAATGTTGCAATGTCACTCTTGCCTCATTTTCTCTCCTTGTTGCTATATTTTTTTAGAGAGAGAGAGATCTATTTTAGGGCCAGAAGACACCATTATATAGCCTCAAACCCACAACTAGTGTCATGCCCCAGTCCCAAAATATCAAGAAACTAGACACGTGGCAATGGCCAGTAGCACACACCGATGGACAAACCCAATTTAATGGATCCATCAGGGCGTACTTAAGTTGTAATACAACAATAAGGGTCTACTAATCTCATCCACAGAAATGAATACATTAATATCAACAAAAGGAAATATAATCATCATCATGTCACAAGTAAATAAATCGGAGAACAACCAGATAACAAGTCTGATACAATTGTTCATTTAAATAAGAATGTAAATAGCATCAAAAATTGAGTATAGAAGAAACATATACTCAGAAGAAATCCTCGGCAAACACCTCGTCCTCGGTTCCTGGTTCTGCTCCAATGTATGCACCTGTTCCTCCTTCTGCTCCTGCTAATTCTCCAGTCTCGTATACCTCGGGATAGATCTCGTCTACTAATCCTGGGGACATAATCCGGAATTCAGGTCCTCAGGGGACATAGCAAGTTACAAAATAACTCATGCCAAAAATAAATATAGTACAACAATAAATAAAATAATAGGGTAAACTATATAACCAGCTAAGTGATATGCAATATGAGAGCATTAATCATACTTAGGCTGAGACTACTATAGGCTCTGTGTCGGAAAAATCCATAGCAGTATTTTCTCGAAGGGACAGTACATGTGTCAAAGCTCTGTGTCAGAGTCTAAGACACCTCCAGATAACAATATATATAATATAATCAGCCTTTGATATGGTAATACTCTCCCCACCCAATGTAATCACACGTCTCATGTCCATGACGTCTCACGTGCATGTCACGCAGGATCATGACCTCTAACTGATGCAATAAGTCATAATGATAGCTAAGCAGGTATAAAATATATGTCATAAACTTGTATCCTATACAGAATCACCATGAATATCTCAGGAAAATTCTGTCTCATGAATAGTATCAGGTGTCCTGGGTATGACGTACTTGATAATGCAAGCACGAGAATGTATAGGGTCTCGATGACCATGTCTAGGTGACGTTACACAACTCTGCGTACAGTGTTGACACCCGAATATTATTTGGACATTAAGCAATGTCACACGATCCTAGGTTAAGCATGTACAACATATGAATAAGTCAAGAAAATAATATGAAGCAGGTACTGCAAGTTTTGGCAAGGTACACTTGCCTGGGGTTCTGACTCCAATTGTAGCTCTGGTATCAGCAGGATCTGCAGGTACTCCTCCAGTTGCTGAAATAGACATCACCATCAGATTCAGAAGACATCAAATAGCTAGAAACGCCTGTCCTTGAGTCCAATTTGGATACAAGGGCAAAAATGACAGTTTCTGGTCAAGGCGGGGTCCACATGTGGGCCGCTTCGTACCGAAAAATGTGTCAGAGACAATGTTCTCCAATTTCGTCAAACTTAGTGTCAAAAAGTCTAGAACGATGATACGAACCCAACGGAATGTCCAAAACTGGATTCCGATGAGCCGATCACAAAATCGCCGGTCAAGTGGAGCCGTGGGGGCCCACGATACGCGATTTTGTCAACGTTCTCAGAATCGAACCAAACTTGGGTCACAGGACCAGCGTATTGCTACGAGTCCGATGGCATAATTTTTGTTTCGATACGACGTGTGTACACGAAGTTACAATGATTTCCAGAACAGGGCCGGTACGGGGCGTTGTCGACGGATACGCTTTGATTTCGGTGTGCACGGACATCCAAATCAACTTCTGTGAAATCCCACACGTCCGTATCAACGACGCGCACCTTTCGGTGAAGTCCGCACACGACCAAGTCGTCCCGTTTGGCGGGGCGCACTCAGTTTCGGGGAAAAATAGGGTGTTATTTTTCCTGATGTTGGGTCGTAGTTTGCGATCACCACAGGACGCGACACACCGAGCGGGTTGCCCGGGTATCAAGAGGGTCACGCAGGGTTCACGTCACAACAGACGGAACGAGAAACGGGACAACGAGGAGAGAGAAAAGGCTACCTGAACAGGGATCCACAGAACTGGGATTTCTCGTGTCAGCGAGGCGACGCGACACAGCTAGGGTTTGGTACTGCTGCGGCTGGGGGCGCCGGGGCTTCGCCGGAGGAGGGGCTGCTCGGAGTCTTCTCCCCCGGCTCGTGTTGAGCGGGCCGCTGCTGCTGTTGCTGCTGTTGTTTTCGGTGAGGTCGGCCGGAGATCAGGGCGGCGTCGTGGAGGCTGGTGGAGACGGAGGAGACGGAGGGAAGGCCGAGGTTGTCGGGGACGACGGAGAGGCAGGGGGTCGCGGGGCTGAGGCTACGGTGAAGGGGGTGACCGACTGCGGAGTTCGACGGCGGAGGTCGGAGGTTTTATAGGGATGAGGGGCCGTTGGGGAAGGCGACTTGGCGGGGAGGGAAGAGGCGGCGGCGGCGGTTGCGGGGGAGCCGGAGCGGCGCTGGGGAGCGGGGCAGCTGGCGGTTGCGGGCGGAGGGCGGCGGAGGCGAAGCGCCACGGTCGGGGGTTAGGGATTAGGGTTTTCGGGTTAGCGGGTCCGGGTCGGGTCGGGTGGTGGATGGGATCCGACCCAATCCGATAGGCAAATGGTACGGGTTCGGGTTTCGGGTTTCGGGTCGGGTTTAGATCCGACCCGATCCGACCCGCTAGGGTTAGGGTTGGTTTAGGCTCCGGTTCAGCATGGTTCGGTTCAGTTTGGTTCACAAATAAACCGGATTTATTTGGGTTTAAATTTAACTTAGTTTTTTTAGGTCTTTAAAAATATTTCCGGGGTCCAATAAATTCCAGAAAAAATACCCTATGTCTAATATTTTATTTTACACCTAAAAATATTATTTTCATAATATTTTAATATTGATTAATATTATTTAATTTCAAAATATCTTAGTTTTAATTAATTAAAAATTTCAGAAAATTCTAGAAAAATTGTGAAAATTGATTTTTAAATTCCTGAAAATTTAGGGGATTTACAACTAGCATTCCTATTATAGTGTTGAGCATGTGTTTATCCTCGAACCCACACCTATATATAGCCTCAAACCCACGTCGACCTCCAATCCTTCTTTATCCTCTCCAATGTTGCAAGGTCACTCTTGCCTCATTTTCTCTCCTTGTTGCTATATTTTTTCTCTCCTTGTTATATTTACTTTGCATGCTACACTAGAAAATTCGATACCAACCTAGTTTTTACCCGTAGTGAGCACCAACTTATAATTCTTAATATATTCATAAAATAAATTATTTTCTGATTTATACATAATACATATTTTTCAGATTATAAATTATCTATTTTAGAATTAAGATTGTTAGAGATTCATAAGGGTAATAGTGTTGAGCATGTGTAAACACTATATTAATGTAACTAGTTTGTATTTTTATCATTAGAAGGACTAGTTTTCATGTTAAGAAAGTAATTATATATTATATTTTGGTTAATTTTAGAATTTTAATTGAAGTTTTTAAGGGTTTTATGCATAAGAATTCATGAAGATTTTGCATTGAAAAGATGTGCTAAAAACTAGTCTATACCGACTAGCTTAATTTTATTATTTTATATTACATAAAATAGTAAGATAAATAGAGGAAATTATAAATTTTTACTTTAATTTTCAGAACTTATAATCTTGTTTTTGGATTTGGAATATTTGTATATTTTGGAAACAAATTTGGTTTATAATTGTACAGTTACTAGTACTAAATAAACTAGTGTTTGGTTGTTATTGATTTAAGATAGAATTAAGAGTGCTTAAATAAGGGTTAAGGGTATATTTGGTTAGTTAGACATTATCTAATTGTGGAACCTAAGTTGTACCCTCTTTTTCACACAGTGAGAGGACCCAGGACATTATCTTTTCTTAGCTCTATACTCTATATTGGAGAAGGCAAGTACACTACATCTTTTACTAAATTGAACATGAACTATAACTTTGTATGTTGAACATTCAGGACATATTTCCTTCTTATTACCAGTTGCATTTACTTTCCAAAATAAGTTATATTTAATTTTCGTAATTTGCTTTACTTTACACCAGTTGCCTTTACTTTTCACAGTTGTGTCTCTACTTATTCATGTTTTCTTTTGTGCATGGGATTGAAGAAAAGAATAGTTAAATATGTGATCAAAGCCTATAGTGTAATATGAGTGGATAGGTTAATTCACATGGCATACCTGTGAATTTTGCCGGATCGGCTATATGTCATATCAGTTGCCTTTATTTTATCGTCCTATCATCCGATCATGTATTTACTATCTTTTCAGTTGCATTTACTTTTCACTTGAGCATGTTGCAGTCGATTTTGTTGCACATTCCTTTATTACCAGTTCTTTACATACATTTCTATTTTATAGTTCTATGTTATAGCGTACATAAATTGTAGGGTTGTACTTTGCTCCTTTCCTGATTGGATCATTGTAGGTGAATTGACTGAGGAGTTGCTTTAGAAATCATACTATGTATCTGTTCCTAAGACGCTAGCTCACATCCCAAAGGATGTCTCTGCTAAGGAATATCCTATAACTTAGCTTACATTTAGTATTTGATTTTGGTTTGTAATAAATAGTTAACATTCATTTTGCTGGATTTGTCTCCAGTTACTCTTGCTTTGGGAATGTAACTACAATGATATCTTGGACTTATTCTAGTTTATCTAGATATATATGTTGTGATTATTATGATTCAATATATTATAATAATAATTGATGGTTTAGAACAGCTTACTACGCGGTGTCTCACAGCGTAGGCTGGATGTGTCCGACTCATATCCGAATATTCGGGAGCGGGTCATGACATATTTTTAGTGGTGTCCCATACAGGTCAGCCTAATAACACTTAGGACATATTAGGGGACTTGTTAGATTAAGAAGAAGAATCACAACACAGGACCGGTAGTATGTATACTTAGGATTATTATTTTAGTTTTTTCGCCTAGATAGATTACTTATTTGTTTCCTTGCATACCAGAGAATGACTACTTCGCGAGCTTCTGAGGGTGAGGCTTCTTCTGCTCGTCCTAGACCCACTAAGGGAATTGGTAGAGTCATGATTGGAGGGAGAGCAGTATCCATTAGTGATATGTATAGCTGCCCTATCATTATATCTGGGAGAGAGTTTATGTCACAATTTTTTGTAATGCCTCTTCCCAGGTACGATGTTGTATTGGGAATAGACTGGCTTAGTGACTCAGATACAGTCATAAATTATTTTGGGGGCAGTATATTGTTCAGTCCCCCAGGTAAGGAGGAGTTTAGAGTGAGAAGAGCTATGCCAGAGATTATGGGTGAGACCAACTTTCCTGCAACAGAGATGTGGAATTCATGTATGTCTTTCCAAAAGATCTTCCAGGTCTTCCGCCTAACAGAGATGTAGAATTCTTTATAGATCTAATTCCGGGATCAAAACTGATATCTCAGAGTTGCTATAAAGTAAATTCCAAAGAATCCAAGGAGATGAAGGACCAGATCGACGAATTGCTGAGTAAGGGCTTCATCAGATCCGGAGCATCACCATGGGGAGCGCCAGTTCTTTTTGTACGAAACAAAGATGGCACAATTCGGATGTGCATCGACTATAGGGCCTTTAACAATGTTACTATCATGAATATATATCCTTTGCCTCGGATAGACGATTTATTCGATCAGTTGAGCGGAGAAAAGGTGTTCTCGAAGATACATCTGAGATCGGGATATCATCAGGTGAAGGTGAGGGCTGAAGAAATTTCGAAGACTGTATTCAACACCAGATGCGGGCAATATAAGTTCCTAGTTATGCCTTTCAGACTCACAAATGCACCTGCCATCTTCATGAACCTTATGAATAAGATTTTCCATGAGTATCTGGATAAGTTTGTCGTAGTATTCATTGATGACATACTTATTTATTCAAAGACTCCTGAGGAACATATTGAGAACTTACGAATAATACTGAGGATTCTAAGAAAGGAGAAGTTGTAATCCAAGTGCAAGTTCTTCTTAGACCACGTGGAGTTTCTTGGTCATGTGGTCACAAGAGAGGGTGTTGCAGTGGATCCGAAGAAAATTGCAGCAGTCTAGACGTGGACCACTCCAAAATCAGTTGCAGAGATCAAGAGTTTTCTGGGCTTAGCTGGCTACTACCGAAAGTTCGTGAAGGACTTTACAAAAGTGGCTGAGCCTATGACCAAGCTAACAAGGAAGATTGAGGAGTACATCTGGACAAAGTAGTGACAGGCAACATTTGAGGAGCTAAAGAAAAGATTGGCGACCGCACCAGTGTTGGCATTACCTTCGGGTAGGGAGAATTTTCTATCTATAGTGATGCCTCAGGGAAGGGGTTGGGATGCGTTCTCCAGCAGAATGGAAAAGTAATTGCATATGCATATAGGCAATTACGAACTCATGAGAAGCACTACCCTACCCACGACTTGGAGCTAGCAGCAGTAATATTCGCTCTGAAGCTGTGGAAACACTATTTATACGGAGAACGTGTAAAAATCTTCACAGACCACAAGATCTTGAAGTATGTGTTTACCCAGAAGGAGCTGAATATGAGGCAACGAAGATGGCTGGAGCTGATAAAGGATTTTGACATTGACCTCCAGTATCACCCTGGAAAGGCCAATGTTGTTGCGGATGCACTTAGCAGATACCTAATGGCTATGTATCTGACTAGGGACAGATATCTACTTGAGGACTTGGAGAAGATCAGTATGGAGATTATTCTACCTGGAGCAGAAATGCAGATTATGAGCATGCAGATCCAGTCCAGTCTAATGGAGAAGATCAAGGAGACTTAGTTCCTTGATACTAGGCTTCGTCAACTAAGAGCACAGATAGATGCATGGGCTCCTAGATGATTTTAATATAGTTGATGATGGATCATTGAGGCATGTCACCAGAATGTGTGTACCAAAGGCAGTTTGAGAGAGGAGATTATACAGGAAGCTCACCAGTCGCAGTATTCCATACATCCCGGTGCCAATAAGATGTACAAGGATATGCGGGAACATATCTAGTGGTACGGCATGAATAGGGACGTTGTCAGATTCGTTTCTCGATGCCTTGTCTTCCAACGAGTGAAGGCAGAGAGGCAGAGACCAGCTGGATTGCTATAGCCTTTACCCATTCCGGAGTAAAAATAAGAACATATCATAATGGACTTCATCTCGTGAATTCCTCGTTCCCAAGGAGGGAATGATGCCATTTGGGTCATAGTCGATAGATTGACCAAATCAGCTCATTTTATTCCCTTCAAAGTAGGACTTTCCACTGAGAAGTTGGCGGAACTGTATATGAGACAGATAGTGTGGATTCATGGAGTCCCAGTAAGAATAGTGTCTGACAGAGATAGCCGATTCACTTCGTACTTTTGGAAGAGCCTGCAGGAAGGACTTGGTACTCAGTTAAAGTTCAGCACTGCATACCATCCTCAGATAGATAGGCAGTCTGAAAGGACGATACAAACTTTGGAGGACATGCTGCGAACTTGCGCATTGAATTTTGGCGGATCATGGGAGGATTATCTGTACTTGGTATGGTAGAGTTTTCATACAACAACACCAAGCTAGCATTGGGATGACACCGTTCGAGGCACTTTACGGACGACGATGCAGGACACCATTCTCTTGGGACGATGTTGGAGAGGGAGTCATGCTTGGACCAGAGATGATCACAGAGGCAACATACAAGGTCAAGATGATCAGAGACAGACTCAGGGTTGCCCAAGACATGCAGAAATATTGGGCCGATGGTAGTCGAAGACCCTTGGAGTTCACTGAAGGCGATAAGGTGTTTGTAAAAATATCTCCTACTCGAGGGACGATCAGATTTGGTCGAGGGGGAAAGCCGAGTCTCAGATATATTGGACCTTTCATTATACTTAGAAGAGTTGGAGATGTGGCTTACAGAGTTGCATTGCCACCAAACTTGGATGGCGTCCACAACGTCTTCTATGTTTTTCAGCTGATGAGGTACATTACAGACCCCAGTCACGTCTTGGATCACTCAGAGCTGGAGGTTGGACCTAGTCTAACCTACTCGGAACAGCCCATGGAGATATTGGATCGAAGATATTGGATCGAAGGGATAAGAGGTTGAGAAACACTGTTATACCCTTGGTCCGATCACTCTTCGGGAGAGTCGATTTGGGAGAGAGAGGATAAGATAAGGAAGGAATATCCTTACCTTTTTCAAGTATGTTTGTTGTACCTTACCTTTGGAAATTTTGAGAACAAAATTTTTTAAGGTGCGAATTTTTTAACTCTTAATTTTTTTATATATAAATATTTAAAGTTGAATTATTATTAATATTAATATTTATATAAAATTTCTTAATTATTTAGTGTCAACCAAATTAATTTTTATTATTTTGTGTATATGTGTGGTTCCACATAAGCCTAGCAACTTGCTAGCTTGGAGCTAGTATGCACCATGCATGGTGCATGGTACTATTCACACTTTTTGAGCTTATTTTGACTCAACCTAAAGCCAACCCTCAAAACCAACCTTAAAACCTAACTAAGTGGTCAAGTAGAACATCAAACACCCTCTCTAAAGTCACAAAACACCAAAAACCATACACAAAAATCTATTTTTTAGAAAAAAAAAATTAGCCTATAATCATTTGTAACCACAACCCATTCACCTCCCTCTCATGACCAAAACCCCCTACCTTTTCGTCTCCCCACTAGGAGTTTGTAACCCCCAACTTCTTCTCTCCCCATTATGCTGGCCATAACTCACATCTCTTTACCTCCCCCATTCAAACCACCTGAAGAACATTTCTTTCTAACCCTCTTCCTCATATTTTCTCTTTACAAACTATCTCTAAAATCCTTCTCCATTTTTTTTCACACCTCCATCTATCCTGCCCTACCCAGGCTGAATCCGAATTCAGCAACACCCCCACCAATCTGGCCATATCTCTCTCAATACTAAGTATCTTTCTCTCAAATTTAGTATGCTTATTTATCTCCCTGTTCCTCACACTTTCTCTTCACAAGCCTTCCATCAAAACTCACTCTAAGTTTCTCAAAATAGTCCCGCCATCAGAGGTATTCAGGCTGAATCCGATTTTAGCATAACTACTTTTCAGACCACCCCACCACCTCCACAACCTCCAAACCACCACAAAAGCACCCAAATCTCCTTATCCTACCATCTTCCATAGTCACCACAACCCCTAGAACAAACTACACAAGCATCACAAGGAGCTACAAGGAGGATAAGTCAAATATGTAATTGTTTCGAAGAAGCTACGATTCGAGGCACTTTTAACATATTTTTCGAAAGAGGTTAGTGATCAAAACTCTTCTCCTTGAACACCCTTAGATGTCTCAAACAATACTCTTTAGGTTCTATAAGGATTTTATCAACTTGTTATATATATACTTTGCATGCTACACTAGGAAACCCGATACCAACCTAGTTTTTACCCGTAATGAGCACCAACTTGTAATTCTAAATATATTCGTACAATAACTTTAAAATAAAATATTTTTTGATTTATACTTAATACATATTTTTTATATTATAAATTATTTATTTTAGAATTAAGATTGGTAGAAATTCATAAGGGTAATAGTGTTGAACATGTGTAAACACTAGATTAATGTAACTAGTTTATATTATTATCATTAGAAGGACTAATTTTTATGTTAAAAAATTAATTATATATTATATTTTGGTTAATTTTAGAATGTTAATTGAAGTTTTTAAGGGTGTTATGCATAATAATTCATCATGAGTTTACATTGGAAAGATGTGTTAAAAACTAGTCTATACCAACTAGCTTAATTTTATTATTTTGTAATACATAAAATAGTAAAATAAATAGAGGAAATTATAAATTTTTACTTTAATTTTCAGAACTTATAATCATGTTTTTGGAGTTAGAATATTTGTATATTTTGGAAACAAATTTGGTTTATAATTGTACAGTTACTAGTACTAAATAAACTAGTGTTTGGTTGTTATTGATTTAAGATATAATTAAGAGTACTTAAATAAGGGTTAAGGGTAGATTTGGTTAGTTAGACATTATCTAATTGTGGAACCTAAGTTGTATACTCTTTTGCACACAGTGAGAGAACCAAGGACATTATCTCTTCTTAGCTCTATACCCTATATTGGAGAAGGCAAGTACACTACATCTTTGACTAAACTGAACATGAACTATAACTTTGTATGTTGAACATTCAGGACATATTTTTTTCTTATTACCAGTTGTATTTACTTTCCAAAATAAGTTATATTTAATTTTCGCAATTTGCTTTACTTTACACCAGTTGCCTTTACTTTTCACAGTTGCGTCTCTACTTATTCATGTTTTCTTTTGTGCATGGGATTGGAAAAAAGAATAGTTAAATACGTGATCAAAGACCATAGTGTAATATAAGTGGATAGCTTAATTCACATGGCACACCTGTAAATTTTGTCGGATTGGCTATATATCATATCAGTTGCATTTATTTTATCGTCCTATCAGCCGATCATGTATTTACTATCTTTTCAGTTGCATTTACTTTTCACTTGAGCATGTTGCAGTCTATTTTGTTTCACCTTCCTTTATTACCAGTTCTTTACATACATCCCTATTTGATAGTTCTATGTTACAGTGTAAGTAAATTGTAGGGTTATACTTTGCTCCTTTCATGATTGGATCGTTGCAGGTGAATTGACTGAGGAGGAGTTGCTTTGCAACTAATACTATGGATCAGTTCCTAAGACACTAGCTCACATCCCAGAGGATGTCCCTGCTAAGGAATATCCTATAGCTTAGCTTATATTTAGTATTTAATTTTGGTTTGTAATGAATAGTTAAAATTTATTTTGCTGTATTTGTCTCCAGTTACTCTTGCTTTGGGAATGTAACCAAAATGACATCTTGGACTTATTCTAGTTTATCTCGATATAGATGTTGTGATTATTATGATTCAATATATTATAATAATAATTGAAGGTTTAGAACAACTTACTACGCGGTGTCTCACAGCGTAGGCTGGAATGTGTCCGACTCGTATTCGAATTTTCGGGAGCGGGTCGTGACAGTCATTATATGACTTATTCTTTGAATATAAAACCGCTAAAGATCCATGTGTTGCATTGGAAGGAGTATGGGGATTCACCTGTGAAACAACTTAGATACTCATAAGATGATAGGTCCATGTGATAAACTATCATGGCTAGGAGTATCATAGACTCTGAAATGGTAAATTTAAACATAACTTGTGTTGAAGCTGAATGACTCAGACATCTTATTATGAATATACATATTTATGTACTTGTCTTTTTCTATAAATGGTGATAATAAATCTATTATAGAACTGCTAAAACAGGATCTTGTGAATTCTAAGATGAATATGTACATGCAGCTGCGATTCAAGTCTTAAAGAGCCTAAAAGACAAAAATATGGTTCTTGACTATACAAGTCATAAAAGAACTTTATAGATCTCTTGACGAAGAGTCTGTTTACTCTTGACGATCAGTATGTCTAGGACTTTGATCCTAGAATCATCGAGGGGGATGGGGTTATTAAGCCCATAAGTAAGTCACCAGCAGTGGCAACCCAACCGAGTCTAACTGGAGATCCCAAGAAGCCGGTTTAATGGGTGAACTTAGGTGACTTTTATAGAACACTGACCCGAGATTATATCTCATTAAAATAATATCCAAGTGGCTGTATATGTGTACAATGATTCCCCATCCCTATGGTGACAGTGTTCCGGTATGATCTGGTTAGGATGAGTTTTTAAACTCTTAATAGGTCCAAGCATTATTATGCAGGGTTGACTCCGATCACCAACTATTTGAGGACTTACCTATATGAGAGGTCGTGAAGGCCGCGACTATGGGACAGGGCGATCCCAGACAACTCTCATGAATATGAAAAAGTGGCATGGCCAATCAAAAGCGCCGCCCCGATAGACCCAAGAAGCCCTAGCATACTATGTGCTATTTTCTGAATCTGGTTCAAGAAGTCTGATTCAAGGCATAGTCCATCAAACACTTCTTCAGATAGAGATAATAGTCACTAAGTGAGATTCAAGGGTGTAGTCAATCTCATTTATGCATAGTATATACTTGCCCATAAATTCTCTACTTCTATTCTTTTGAAAATTTGTTAACTCAGTTTCAGAACTTAATTTTTGGAGAGAATTGTTGTATACAGTTGTCGCTGCATTAAAGGAAAAAATCAATTTCTTGTTCGTTTCCCCATCTTCACATTTGGAATGTCTATTCAAATTAAAACTCGCAATTTTATTGTCATTTATATAGCCCATTAGCATTTATACCATTATAAATTTTCCGTTATCTTTCCTTAAATCCAAGGGATTGGTTCTACTCTATATATATTGTCCTCTTTTGTTGACAGAGAAAACAGTAAAAAATTGAAGAAAAACTCTATTGTTTTTCATCTCCTAAATTCCAGAAAGTCTTCATCCGAAGTCTTCATTCAGTCTCTCCAAATCTCTCTTTTCACTAATCTTTCTTTTCAATCTTCTTCTGCACAAAGCTAAGTTCGGATCATTCTTTCGAAGCCGTGTACGGTGACGGAAAGCCGATAGGAAGAAGATTTTACCACTAGAAGAATTCGAGAGGATGTCTGCACATAGACATCGAATAAACTCTTAGGGCAGTGCTTCGTGCACGACTTTCCCGCAGACCGATAAATCTAACTCATTGTTATTTTTATTTTCATGAATCGAAGGTAATATTTTTCAACACTTTTATCTCATTTTGGCACGCTCTTCTATACGAGGTCCTAAGTAGGGTTCTTGGCATTGCCAAAGGTCTCTACTGGTCTTGGGTAGTCTACAGATTAGCTCATTGTATTAGGGAAGTCATGAAATAATTATTAGTTGCATAAGTCATTAATAGTTTAGAAAATGTCAAGTATCTTTTAAGATACTCTCGTGCGATCCTCGATGCATGCAAAACGAGAAAATTTGAGAAAACCGATGAATCCAAGAAACACATCAATACAGAAAATCTAGGATCCCCGATATGATACATTATTGATGATAAAGAGCTCGACATTTGAGAAAATACAATGTAATCAAAATGCGATAACAGGCAAAACAGGGAAACTCGATACTTGATCCAGTACTTGAAATACGATATACTAGAAAGTCCAATATTGTAGAATGCACATGCGTATCTGTATAAGAATATTGATATCGAAAAACGGATATCACAGTAACAAGTGTTTCAAAGCAGGTTTCACTTAACAGCCAGTTCCCAACCCTTAAGCTAAACAAATATGCAATCCAATACGCCACAATATTCAAATCCATTACGAGGCAAGTGGACCCAAGTCCAAACCAACACAAAGGGGCAACTATTTCCAAACCAAGGTCTAACCAGCTAGCCAATCTAATCCAAAGAATCAAGTCATACCCAACCAAAACCAAATCCAATCCAAGGGACTAAACAAAACCAAAAATCTAGGAAGTACAACTAATTCACAAGCCAAATGGTCAAACCCAAATCTAAATCCAATGGTCAAGTCATAATCAACCAATCAATTCCAAGGAACAAAAATAAAATTTTAAGTCTAAACACCAAGACGAGCTAAATCATAAACCAAACTCAATTCCATGCGCTAGAAAGCTAAAAGGTTGACATATACAAGCTCCCACTGGTTATCATGCAGTACCTTTAATTAGGTTCTCAAACCTTTTTGTCACACTGCCATTGCAATACCAAAATCTTTCCTACCAATCTTTGCATGACAGATCACACAATACCCAATTGATCAACAAACTAAGAAACGCAACAAGCATTAAACAATATCATATAAGGAACGGATTTTAGAGAGATTCATGAACAAACAAATGACCAAAGCAGACATCCATACGTTTGAACAATAATGCTTATTAGGTAAGAAACTTGGATAATACTTCATCAAAAATCCATATCAAGAAAGCAGCAAACATTATTGGCAACCCCAAAGATCTCAGGGTTCCATAATTTTGACAATGAAGAGAGTTAATACGAAAAAGGAAAAGAATTTTTTTGAAATGGCCGTGCAGAAAGAATGTTTCCATCAAGAAAGGGCAGCACCGATTAAGGTCATTAACATACTTAGAAGCATTTCCTGTGTACGATCGATGGGCCAGACTCGTCATACTCAGCCTTTGCTATCCACATCTGCCATTGACAAACTCCCCAATCAGTACATTTACGATGATGATCAAAGAGAACTGAGGGAAATTGTGTACGCAAGGAATTCTCAGAATGTTTCATTTAAGTATGTACATGTGTCTAGTTCGAAGAGTAACTCAAATCTAAAAGAAATAAAAAAAATGGTGATCCAGACCAAAAAAAAATGAATGAATTCTTGTGTAGTTTAATTGTCTTCCCTATGCAGCCATATGGTTCACAAGGGCCGAATATATGAAGAAAATTCTAGCTTATCAAGCTGAGTATGAAACTAAATAGAGGCCCTGAGTAATAAATCGTGAAGAAGTCAAGGAATGTTCAGTAACCTAGCATATTATGCAAGGAAAGTTTGGCATATCATCCATCATCACTACTAGGATTTATGTTCTTCTTCTACATTGAGGCACGACAAAAATGGTGGTGGCACAAGCAATAACAAAGTGAGAAAGTTTCACCTGCTGGAAAGTGCTGAGGGATGCCAAGATGGAACCTCCAATCCACACACTGTACTTCCTCTCAGGAGGAGCCACTACTTTAATCTTCATACTGCTTGGTGCTAACGCAGTGATTTCCTTGCTCATCCTATCAGCAATACCAGGGAACATAGTGGAACCACCACTGAGAACAATATTTCCGTACAAATCTTTCCTAATATCCACGTCGCACTTCATGATGGAGTTGTAGGTGGTCTCATGAATGCCAGCAGCTTCCATCCCAATCATGGAAGGCTGGAAGAGGACCTCTGGGCAACGGAACCTTTCAGCACCTATGGTGATAACCTGTCCATCTGGTAGCTCATAGCTCTTCTCCACAGATGAGCTGGTCTTGGAGGTCTCCAGCTCCTGCTCATAATCAAGAGCAATGTACGCGAGTTTCTCCTTCACGTCCCTTACAATTTCACGCTCTGCCGTTGTAGTGAAAGAGTAACCACGCTCCGTCAGGATCTTCATGAGAGCATCAGTCAGGTCACGACCAGCCAAATCCAGACGAAGGATAGCATGGGGGAGTGCATATCCTTCGTAGATAGGGACGGTATGGCTGACACCGTCACCAGAGTCCAGCACAATACCTATAAACAAAATCCTTATAAGAGTATAAAATGACTTGACAACATGGTACAAAATATTAACTAGAACCACTAAAACAAAGAAGGTTAGCTTTTATTAGGCCAAAACACTAAACTTTTTGATCTGAAGACAAACTTTATGTTATGTTATAAAAACCTAAATTAATATCAATTATTATCTTATAAGATCACATCCCCATTGCAAGATAACCAAAAAATTGGGATAAAGGCTTAATTTGTCTACTAATAAAACAGGGTAAACAAAAAATTATGATTCTGCTGGAATTAAAATTTAAACCTCCCAAGTATTTTTCATTTACCAACCAATGAAAATATATAAAAGTACCCATGGAGTTGGATATGGAATTATGTCTCAAGTCTTTCTACCAATTGCAATTAAAAGCAAGGTTCGCAGTATTGGTATCGAAATCGGTATAGGGCCTTTCCTATGAGTATCGGGATCGGCCGTATCGACAATATCAACGCTTTCAGATCGAAACATCGATTTTTTTGGTATCAAAAAAATAATTATTATTAATAAATTATTGAGATTTTATAAAAATATTTTATATATTTATACATAATTTTAAGTATTTCTCGTGTTAATTTTATGGTAGTTTTGAAATTGAATAAAATAATAGTCACTCGTCTTGCCGATTGATTTACCTGCTATAGATGAGTTTTCTTCTTTTACAATCTTACTATGCTTTTACATTCTTGTTGATTGGTCTTTTTTTCAAATTTTTTTTTTGTCGAATTGACTAAAAAAGAGATTCTCAATGTTGGTATTGGTCACTGTCTGTATCGGTTGGTACGGATCAGAACATGTCAATCGTATATGTATCAACTGTATCGGTATCAATATCGACCGATACTACAGACTATGGTTAAAAGTTTACGAGGCCAACCACTCCTTTTTTCTTTCAAATAAATGGTTGCTTGCTTGTATAAAGTAAAGTTGCTACGATAAAAGAGAAATGAATAAAAGTAATATAGAAAGTTGCTTCCTTACCAGTAGTGCGACCACTAGCATAAAGAGAGAGAACAGCCTGGATGGCAACATACATAGCAGGAGTATTGAAGGTCTCAAACATGATCTGAGTCATCTTCTCGCGATTCGCCTTGGGATTGAGGGGGGCCTCGGTAAGGAGAACAGGGTGCTCTTCCGGGGCCACACGGAGTTCGTTGTAGAAAGTGTGATGCCAGATCTTTTCCATGTCGTCCCAGTTGTTCACTATACCATGCTCGATCGGGTACTTGAGCGTCAAGATACCCCTCTTGGATTGAGCCTCGTCCCCGACATATGCATCCTTCTGGCCCATGCCGACCATCACACCGGTGTGACGAGGACGGCCAACGATGCTAGGGAAGACTGCCCTCGGAGCATCGTCTCCTGCAAATCCAGCCTGCATGTAAATTAAATTAAATTGGTAAAAAAAGAGAGAGGGAATGCTAGATCAGAAGTACGGTGCAAGAAATTAAGAATCATACCTTAACCATTCCAGTTCCATTGTCGCATACGAGAGGCTGGATATCCTCGGCGTCAGCCATTTTTTACTTACTTCTGCCAAAAGATTAATTTAAAAAGCATTACGCCTACACTTGCAAGAAATTTAAATAAAAGAAGCACATAAATTATGGATCCAACAAAATATATCAGCACCACCATGCCAAAATGAGTGATATTTTTCACTCCCAAATTGTGAGAACGTTGATGTATAAGGAGTATATATATATATATATATATATATATATATATATATATATGAACCATACGTTCATATTTCTACATGAGCCAATACATATATTGACCAATAAGAATGGAGTATACTAGTGCACATGGGTGTATATGGGATGTATCGGTCCATTCCTATTGGTCCATATGTGCATGACTCATGTAGGAATGTGAGCTTATGACTCATATTCAATTTACCATATATATATACATGGTCCCCTCCTCCCGGCCGGCTGGTCGTCCGTCCGAAATTAACTAGTATCTATTGTAACTTGTTCATTTGATAAACTAATATTCATCCTTGATATGTATATATGGATACTACTACCTGGCCCGGTTTGCGACCGCAGGTGTGCCCGCAGGCCACGTGGTGGCCGTCCATTGGAGGAATTTCCGGTGGCGGGTCCGAGCTAGCAGGGGAGCCAATGGGCTGCTGCCACGTGGCAGTACGGTCACGTCCACGGTCACAAACCACGGACCAAATAGCATTTCCGTGTGTGTGTGTGTATATATATATATATATATATATATATATATATATATATATATATATATATATATATATATATATATTACAAAAATACAGAAGCATAGCTACGATCCAATGCTTCGTTAAACAATCCGTCACCAAGCAGTCAAATGGTCGACTACTTGGCGACGCGCATATATATAAGGATGGAGACATCCCGTCATATGATGGCTGGATGAGTTTCGATCCCACAGGAAAATGAATTGTTCTTTTAAATTAATGATAAAAGTTATATAACTTTCACCATTAATTTAAAAGAATAATTTGTTGTTTTCCTGTGGGATCGAAACTCATCCAACCATCATATGACGGGTTATGTCTCCATCCTTATATAACATTGGTTTGGAACTAGCTAGCTAGCAGGTTGTACGGGCATGCAATTTGGTCAGTCTTGTCCTAGTGTAGTACGGAGCATGTCCGACACAAGGATACACTACTAATCTCATCCTGGTGAATGAGATGATCGATCGAACGTGTGTCCGGTACGAATGGAAATGGAGACTATATATACATATATATTTATATTATCTACACATTACATAAGAAGAAAGGAAAAAAAAAGAGAGGGAGAGAAAGGAACTATCATTTCATTTGGGAACAAATAGATGATGCAATGAATACCTATATAATCCCTCCTCCTATATTGCAAGATGCGTGCAAAATGTAGATTAATTCCTTACAGACAGATTTGCAACGATGATCGAGAAAATGCAAACCAAATCAATCTATAACCTAATTATTTATTTATTTCCTAGATGTGAATGATGTCTAGGAAATTAAAAGAGAGAGAGAGAGAGAAGAAGAAGAATGGAAAATTCACCTGGAATGGAATGGAGAGAGAGAGAGAGAGACGAATAAGTAGGGGGCATGATATTAAATAGAATAGAGAGAAGTGGTCCAACTTATGCCCCTAAGGCTAAGGATCCCCTGACCTCTCGGTGGGCCCGTCTGGTAACCCAAAAAGAAGAATTGCGGGTTGGGTTCGACTCAACTCGTATGTAGGCCAACCCGAATTGTCTATAAGGTCAGGTCAGTCAGACTTTGGCATTTCAAGCGTAAATCCGACATTGACTTGGGCGACAACCACAGTTCATGTGACCGTTGGTTGGGAGGAGGGAAGAGGATATGCTAAATGAAAACAAATATGCTAGAGGTTTTTTAATTTTCAAAACTGGACAATGAGTAACTGTTGGATTAAATGCTTTTTTTTTTTTTCTAAGAGTCTAAATAGAAAAATATAAGGACCTTAACAGAAAAATATGTCCACATGTTATATTCCTATTACAAATTCTTATTTTGAATTATTATTTGAGTTTTTTTAGTCGAACAGAAACGAAAATGCATCTCAAACAACTATTTTTGTTGTTGGGATATTACAATTAAAATTTCCTCAAACACTTATGTATAAGCGTGGGAATGTTTTGGACAATACTCCTTTCAAACGACCATAATCCCTTCCAAACTGCCATAATCAACATTTGGAGGGTATATTTGACCAAAATACCCCTTCATAGAGACATAGTTGGTTGATTTTTTTTTTTTTTTTTTTTAGAGTTGATTTTAGTTATTTCTGTCCCTATCAAGTTTTAGCTTACCACAGCACGAGCAACTCCGCTTAACATCTGATCAAATCTAGTACAATGTATCCTCGTACCAAGTTTAGGATTGTGCTTATTATTAACTAGTATATACGCACATGCGTTGCACGTATTTCATATTACTTGGAAAAAAAATAGTTTATTAAAAGAGCAAACCACAATTTCTTAATTTTATTATAGGTGGAAATATAATAGGCAGGAGCATGAAAGTTGGGATAAATTAAATGACGGGAATAGGAAATATTTCTCTTATCTCTTGGGTTCATGTGCCTACTTTGCATGCATTCTTTATTAACTTTTGTTTTATTCTCCAAACTACCTACTTTGCATACATGCATATCTTTGTTTTATTAACTATCATTCCCCAAGTTGCCTCATGCATGCATACATACATTTAATACGTATTTAATTACTGTTTTTAATTACTTAGATATCCTTATCAACGTTAATACATATTGAAATGTAATGAAGGGTATTTTTTTGAACGAAAATTTTCCATGGTGAAGCCTAGTTTTGGTATTATATAGTAGAATAGATTTATAAAACAATTCCAAAGTTGTTTGGTATATTCAATTTATCAAAAAAAAAAATCCAAGTAACTCACATTTTGAATAGTCAAATATGTGATTTCAGTTTGACAAGAGTGGAGTCAAACATTTGATATAACATTAGAGAAGTTTAAGATATACATTCAATTTTGATATTGGGCAGGGTCTAGTCAAACATGTGATATGACCCACATTTTCACTCACATATTCTATGTTTGACATTATTAGGTTGGGTTTGTGATTGTTTATCATGGCTATTGCAACTTCTACTTCCTCTTTTAAAATCAATCTCAAAAGTTGTTGGTTACAACTTATCAAATTTTTTTTTTTTTTTTTGAAAAACTATGTCAAATTTTGGAAAAACTTTTAAAAGCAAATGAGATGATGTTTTTAAAAGTTGCTTCTATTATTACTTTTTGAAACCTCCAATGGTATTTCTGGTTATTTTTTGAAAAACATCTTTCCAAATACTGCATTTGTTTCTGTTTTCTGAAACAGCATTTACCAATCTAGAGCTTATTGATTATTAAAGTGTAGTGTGATATATTGGATACGATAATTATTCCAATTTCAAGATGGTGCCAAATGATACATGCAACTTCATGATTATTACTCTTACATATATAGGACTATATGATTGGATAGTTGACAGATGTCTGCTTGTTAAAATTTGGAAAATATAATATGCATTTGGGACTTTCAGGCCAACATAAATTGCGAATACATGACAAATAGAATAGAATGACAAAACAATCAGGTCAAGAAAATACAACTATACATAAGTTAGTGCAAGTTACTTCAAGGGTGATATCACATAGGTTAGGAATGACTAATCAATACAAGGATCAATAAGCATGACTAATCAATATAGAAACATGAGACAAACTCTTGGACTAAACATAAATCAACACACTTTGTCTACCTATAAATCCACGCATTTTGCCTACCTATAACTCTACATACTTGAGCCCTCTTTTGAAACAGGGTACACGTTAATAAACTGATAAATGTATAATTTACATGGATAATCTCACCAACACATTTATCAATACACATTTCACTTAAAATATGTATAGATAAATGTAAAATGTACCTTTATAAATGTGCTGGTGGAAATATTCATATATAATGCACATTATCAATGTATTAACATGTGCCCTTAAGGCACATGTTAACCATTAAAACAGAGCTTCATGTCGGATTCACTATTACAAAATGTAATGTAACAACAACATGGACACTGAGACCAGTGGGCCTGGAGATCCAAGATGCCACATGCACAGTAAAGTTCTGGATTCAATATAAATCATGTTTTAGCACAATTTCTTGCAAGTGCTCAAGTAGCCAGGCTGCATAGTTGCTGATTGTACCCAAAACCAGCTTCATAACTGGTGTGCCACTGTTGTAAACAACTATCAAGTGTGTTCTGCAGCATTTTCTGTAACCGTGTGCAAGTGCTTACTGATAACTTCTCAGTCAGATATATTTCTAACATAACATTGTATAATCAGCTCTTATTCGTCATCTTTGGCATCAATAAACATCTTAAGGTTCCTCCTTGATCCCTTATTTTTGGGCACCAAGGGCTCCAAATCACAAGAATCATCCAAATTCTCATCCTTTTTTTTTGTCTTGCTAGTGTAAAATGGCAGTACCTTTGTCTTCTTTGTTGCTGGTGACATACATCTGAATCTCAATATTGTCACCCAAAATAGCAGATTCAATTGTTTCATGTACATCTTTGTACATCTCTGCAAAAAACAAAAAGTAAGTAAATTCAACTAAAAACAGAAATTATTCAAGTAGCTGCTGAGAGATGTCCAAGTGATAGAGACCAAAAAAAAAAAAAACAGAAATGGTTCAAAGTGATACTTCAATGCCAAAACTCAAATATAGTGCCCCTTCTATCCACCAAGTTGTTTTCTAACATCACAAGGTTATTGCTTTAAATTATGATATACTCCATTCATATTTTTTTAGCCATGGATACAAAAATATACCACATTATGAATTATCGAGTTATCGTATTTTCCACAGTTATAGGGGGAGAAGTGTGTGAGAGGGAGACTAAATTGTGCAGGGTTGATGGTGATGGGATGGGAAGGCCAAGATTAGATAAGCAAACGGATTCTGAAAGTACGAGGGCCACGAAAACGTGTATAATATTTTTGATTAACACTATAATTTATTTATTTTATTACAAGGGCCTATTCCAAATTCACATTTTCCTAATACGTAGGAAGCTTGATCCCGTTCGACTTTCTTAGGCCTGGTTTGGGATTGATGTTAATTTTCAAAAGGCAACAACAGAAGTAATTTTTGACGGCGGTCTCCCACGTGCTGTCAAAAATTGTCCAAAGTTGAACCGACTTTTCAAACAAATTTTGATAAGATGTTGTTTAAAAAAAGGAGCGGAAATGGTCATGAGATTGGCTATGATTATGACTACCCAAATGTTAGCATGAGTAGAAAACCTAGATTACATGAATTATTTAATAGCCAAACTGATGCAATTACCAGATTTTACAACCAAGAAAGCAAATTTAACGAACTTCCTAATACCTCCACATCGTGATACTAACTAAATATACGGAAACAAATGTAAGAACTCACCCCTCCAAATGCTCCAACGGATCTTCGAGCAGAGAGAAACTACAACCGCTATCATGGCATTCCGAGCCATCAAAGCCTTGAGATCCCACAAGTACACCAAAATCTTCTTCACTGTATAAAAAATTACCAAATCGGAAAATTTTATTCACCAATTGCAAATATAAAAGAGGGGAGGGAGAATCCAATTTTCACCGGCACTAATCACCAAATTAACAATCGGCCTGGCGATAATCTATGATAGGCACAAGGTCTTAGGCCACCGTCCGCCACTTGCAGATCCGCTTGAAGACTTCCAGATGTCCGATGGTCGCGGCAGAGGAGCCGCTGATGGTCCTTCAGATTATATGAAAGAAATCACAGACGAAAGAAAAGAACGGATGAAGAATGTGCGGAGGGGTCAGAAAAAAATTAGGGTTTTTAGAGCTCTGTCGTCGAGTACCTAGACAGGACTCGCTCGGAGTGTAGCCGATGATGGCTCCGTTCTCGTCTTCCTCCTGCGTCCCGAGTCCGGTGCATACGAAGGGGAGCCCCGTGTCCATTTGCTCGTTCCGATCGGACGGTCAGGGTTAGGTTTTATTGGTGACATTCATTGGATTAGGATTTCTAGAATTTGGGGAAAGGAAGGCGAGTTAGAGAGGAGGAGGAGGAGGAGGAGGAGGAGAGAGTTATCGGAAGAACAGAAAATTTATAACAAACTATAGTAAAGTAATAAATAAGAGTAACAAATTTGTTAAAATTCAAAAAAGATAATTGTTTGTCATTGATTCAAAAGTTGAAACAAATTTTGTGTGTTTAACAAATAAAAGAGTACAAAAAAATCCTAGATAGAAAATCTAAGTACAATTTTTTTTTTTTTATTCTAGGGAGTGTGACGATGGAGCTCGAACAGTGTAGTGGTTCCTTTACTTTGACTGTCCGACGAGGGAATGAGAGTGCTTTCTTCTATTCTCTCTATTGTGCGTCTATGTGTCTGCCTCCATTGTGGGTATGCTATCGTGCTATTTATAGTCATCTTGTTGATGGGCTATATGTGCCGCATATGCCTCTGTTTGGTGGACGCATGTGGCTCCTTCAATAGAATACGGTTGCAACTATGGCCGCATGCTAGGGGCAGGCTGCCACATGGCCTCGGTTGGGATATGTTTTTGATGAAATCTCGATTATGCGACGGGGTCGTTTTAACCCAATGTGTGTGTGACTTGGTCAACTGGATACATGGTCAGCACTTATGGTGTGTCACGACCCGCACCCGAAAATCGGGCATGAGTCGTGGGTACGTCCAGCCTACGCCGCAACATCGGCGGTAGAACGCTGTCTAGGTCTACTATCTAGCTAACAATCTCACACAAATATAGGTACATGTTAAGATCTCAACTCCAAACGGAGGAGCAATATGATAAAGATAACACAAGTACTCAATCACGAATCTAAGCACGATAAGATAACAAAGAAGTCTAACAGCTACAAAGTCTAAGCAACCACAACTACTAAAGACAACAACAATAATAATAATAATACAATAATATCCAGAATCAAATATAATACAAGGTCTCAAACCAAAAGCCGGGGACAAATCCAGTACGTAAAGCTAATAAATACAACAACTGAGGTCCTAGTGATCCCGGTTACCAACCCGGAAATCACTCCTGAACTAGGGGGTCCCTGTCTGCACCATCGACAGGCTGAGGTCAATAAAATGTCAAACACCAATCCTCCGGATCCTCTAAAAAATATATCCAGTCAGGATTGGAGCAAGTACACCTCTAACAGAAGTTCCAGTTAAATGATAAAAACTATAAAGCAGTTGTAGTAAGTAGCAAGGTGAAGGAAATAAAGTACGAACAAG
>JAYESA010000013.1:70289743-70394743 GCA_036927795.1 Iris macrosiphon | reverse complement strand
ATAATCACAGGAAATAGGAATGCTAAGATTTCATAATATTTAATTTGTGACAAACATATCCATAGTTTATTTACAGAACCAGAAGTTAAATCGGGGACAAACCCGATTACTAGACTGAAAGAAAATACTAGCTAACTGGCTATTACTCCTCAAAAGTAGTCTCCTGAGTAGGAACCGGCTCCTCAAAAGTATCATCTGCTACCTCATATGGGCCATAAAAGGTGGGGACATAGTCCTCATCATCGCCTAATATGTCAACAGATCCAGTCAGGAAAGGAGCAAAGTACCAAATGCACAACAAAGATTAAACTAAATATTTATGACACGTAGGAAAAAATTGACTAAACATCACGATAAGAATATACACAATAAGTAGTGAAATTAACTAAGATTTAAGCACTAAAAATCAGGAATATAAGTAAAACAGGATTAATTGCTATAAACCAGGGACATGAGTAAAACAGGAATATAATGAGACAAGAAAATATAACTGTAACAAGACAAGAAACTATGTGTGTGTAATTGTGTATTTAGAATACATAGTTGGTATGTAGGGGTTTATAAGGCTAATCTGGCACGTCATAGACGGCTATTAGTCAGGAATAATCAAGATCCGGCTGGTGGTACAGTCGTGTACCAACAGCTATTAGACAGGACAGGGGGAAAGGTAAACTACATGCCTCCTAGTATTCTTCCACCCGACACGAAAAGCAAGACATGAAATCCAATTTCTAACACTAAGTGTAATCATCAATGGTACTAGTAGAGCAAGGAATTATTTATCACAATATAAAGATTAAACTTGAAGTGCAGGTACTTGCCTGATGTTTGGATCCCAACTAGAGTTCTATCATCGAAAAATTTCCAGAAATGACTCCGGATGCTGAAATAAACATTACCATCATGCACAGAAGATATCAAATAGCTAGAAACGCCTGTCCTTGAGTCCAATTTGGAGACAAGGGCAAAAACGACAATTTCGGGTCAAAACGGGGTCCGCATGTGGGCCCGCTTTGCACCGAAAAATATGTCAGAGTCAAAGGTCTCCAAAATCACCAAACTTAGTGTCAACAGGTCAAGAACGATGATACTAACCCAACGGAACTTACAGAATTGGATTCCGATGAGCCGATCACAAAATTGCCCGTCGAGCGGGGCCTGTGGGGCCCACGACACGCGATTTCGTCAACGTTCTCAGAATCGAACCAAACTTGGGTCACAGGACCAGCGTATCGCTACGAGTCCGATGGAGTAAGTTTCGTTTCAGTCCGACGTGTGTACAGAAAGTTAGGGCGTAATTCAGAAAAGGCGAATACGGGGCGGTGTCCGCGGATACGCGTTGATCCCGGTGTGCACGCACACCCGAATCGACTTCTGCAAAATCCTACACGTTCGTATCAACGACGCGCACGTATCTGTGAAGACCGCGCGAGACCAAGTCGTCCCGTTTGGCGGGGCGTACCCAGTTCCGGGGTGAATCGGGTCGTTATTTTTCCTATTTTTGGATCATGGTGTGCGATCACCACAGGACGCGATGCCCCGAGCGGGTTGCACGGGCATCGAGAGGGTCATACAGGCTTCGCAACGCAATTTACGGAATTGAAAACGGGGCAGCGAGAAGAAAGATACACGTACCTGAACAGGGTCCCCAAAACCCAGAAAACCGTGTCCGACACGTGTCCGACACAATTTGGGAATTAGGGTTAGGGTTAGGGTTTGCTGTGGAGCTCCGGCGGTCGGAGGAGGGCGGCGCCGCTGCGGGGGAGGCCTGCCGGGGGCTAGGGCGGCACTGGCGGGGCGAGGCGGAGGCGTTGGCGGCCGGGCGGCGCCGGGGGCGGCTCAGGCGAGGGCGCTGCTCAGGGAGGCGGGCGGAGGAGGAAAAGATCGAGGCGGCGGGGTCGGCTGCGAGGGCTGAGGCGTCGAGGGGAGGGCGGCGAGGCGGAGGCTGAGCCGGGCAGTGGTGGCAGCGGCGAGTGCTGGAGCGTCGACGGCGAGGAGGCGGTGGACGGAGGACGAACGGGGGGGTCTGGCCGGGTTAGGGTTTTATAGGAAGGAGGAAGGGGGAGTGGCCGAGGCGGGCGGAGGCCGGTGCGGGGTCGTGGGGGAGTGGGCGTGGGGCGCGGGGGCGAGCCGAACGGAGCGGCGGGCGGCGCGGCCGGCGGAAGCGGAGCGGGGGCCGGGAGACGCGGGCAGAGGAGAGTAGGGGTGCGGGTCGGGTGCGGGTGGACCTGACCCGACCCGTTAGGGTATTGGGCCGGTAGGGCTGGACCGTGGGCCGTGGGTTGGGCCGGGCTGGAATTTTAATATAAATAACTAAATAAATATTAAATAAATAAAATAAATAAATAAATAAATAAATAAATAAATAAATGTTTTTAGGAGATTAAAAATAGGTCCGGGGTCCAATAAATTCCAGAAAAATTACCCTAAGTACAGTTTTTCATTTTACACCCAAAAATATTATTTTCATAATATTTTTAATATAATTTATTATCAAATAAAAATCATTTAATAATTAGAAACCTGATTTTAATCACAAAAAATTCCCAGAAAATTCCAGAAAAATTGTAAAAAATCCAAGTTTAATATTTTTGAAAATTCAGGGGGTTTACAATCTACCCAACTTATAAAAATTTCGTCCTCAAAATTAAAATTAAGCCATAATCTGTTAATCCTTCATGTACATAAGGCAAGTCAATCGCAATCTCCTTGCGATAATTAAAATCCTAATCATATCCACTGCAATCACTTCAATGTTAAGATGACTACTGTTCCAATCAAAATTCAACATACGGTTATTACTTCTTACTTCCTCAAATCACCCACAGGCAAATTTTAAATTAAGTCCATTTACCATCTTCAAGATTTGCATACGCTTATAAATTTGCCTCACGATTCTAACTATCATAATTTTTTCTAGAAGTGATTCGAGTCCAATAGTATTCCCATTCACAATTGTATGCTTCAACTTTTTAAATTCTATTCACATCCTCAATATTCCAACTAGGTAGTCCAACCATCAAATTTTAATTCTTAATTCAAATCATCAAATTAAAAAATCATTTAAATGTAGTCCACCAATGTTCAACTCTGAAATTCTATATTTTTATCCTCTAAATTCAAATTGATAATTTTACTTTCATTATTCAAAATTTAAATCATGTACCTAAGATATAACTATTGGGTCCTCGATATCAATTCATTAATCATCTTAGTCACTCCTCTGAATTTTTAAAATTAGAATGGCTTGAACCTCTCCCAATCTAATCTTACTCGGTCACAATCTAAAAGAAATTTATCTCGAGTTGACAATGCACTGCTACCCAACTTAGAATTTACCCATCCATCACAAAAGGCTATGTACCTTAAGAAAATATTCCTTAATATGTTTACTCGTGTCATTCAATCCTCGAAACTTTAACGCCGATCATATCATATATGATATATCCTTAATTTCGAAAGAATAATCCTCAAGTATGTGATCGGCCTATGGGACATATCTAGTATTCTCTGTGTATCAAACTTATACCAAGCACGAGGTTTCGTCTTTCCGAAATAAGGGAAGACGAAGATCAATAATAAAGAGTTCAAGGATGAGGTGATATAACAGAAGTATAGGGATCAAGGCATTTAAAGAATTCAAATGGGAATTGTCAAGCAGTTATGGATTGAAATTCTATTCTGGTAATCATTTGTTCGCATACTCGTATTAGTACAGTTATGTAACTGATACGATATGCTCGAACATATCTAGAGGGCAAGTATATCTGTCTACTAATCACTACATATCTCAATCCATGTAAAGTATTATTTCGAAGGGCGAATCAAGCGCACTATGGTTGATCAGACCGTAATACACTGATTCTAAAATATATTATTGTGGGCCTCCCCAATAATACACTATGAACAAGCTCGATAAAGAGTAAGCTTACAAAACTAGGCTATAGAATAGCAGCATAAGTCAAGTACAGTAAAATTAAGTGCGCTAGATGATGATGAAAGGAGGTACAGATTATTTAAGTTCACAAAACACACACAACAAGCACAGTAGCAAAAGACTCTACAATCTCTATAGTTATCAACTATAAAAGCATACCAGGTTATTAGCAAGTTCAAAATTACTAGGTTGGGGCTGAGGTCACGAACCAATAGGCACGAGCTAAACTAGAACAGCAGCTACAAGTCACTTACGCGCATTAGCTACTCCAAGAGTCTGCGCGTTCTCCACGGTCATCATCACATAAGCTTGTTCGCGTCCTTGTGGTGGTTTTCTCTGCTACTGCTGGGCCTATTGGAAGAGTGCTGCTTGTGGTACCAAGGGTGGTCTCGGTTCGGGTGCTGGTAGAGCTTGTTGGTTTATCACAGGATCTCGTGGTGATCTTGTAGGAATCTCGTCGCTTGCTGGTAGATCCATTACTCTGCATCCAAAATAAACGATAAGAGGCGTACAGGAATCAAGGCAGGATGCAAGTCAAGGAATCAATTCAAATCCGAGATAGATGTCAAGAACGATTCAAGCAAGTTATTCTAAACTTATCCTTATCTTATTGCAGGCCTGTTCGGTCCCGAAGTTAAAATCGAACAATTTAGTCGTTGACCTGCATGGGCCACCATAAAAACGTGTCACGACCTGTAAACCCCCTGAATTTTCAAAATTTTAAAAAACTGGATTTTTCACAATTTTCTGGAATTTTCTGGGAATTTTCTGTAATTTAAAAACAGGGTTTTAATTATTCAATGATTTTTAATTGATAATAAACAATATTAAAATATTATGGAAATAATATTTTTGGGTGTAAAATGAAAAACTGGACTTAGGGCAATTTTTCTGGAATTTATCGGACCCCGGACCTATTTTTAAATGCCTAAAAAGTATTTTATTATTTATTTAAGTAATTATTTAATTAATTATTGTTTTTAAAAGATTTTTATTATTATTATTGATATAATTCAGCCCTGGCCCGTTGGCCCGGCCCAGCCCGTAGCCCGGCCCAACCTCACCGCGGCCCAACCCACCCCGGCCTAGCGGGTCGGGCGGGTCGGCCAGACCCGGACCCGACCCGAACCCGACCCGCACTCCATCTCCCCCAACCCGGTCACCCCACGACCGGGCGATTCCGCCGCCGGAGCCGGAAAACGCGCGTGCCCTCCGCCACGACCGCGCCTCCCCCCCTCCGGATCACCCGCCACGTCGCCCCGGCCTTCCCCGCCCCGATCCCCCTATATATAACCCCCGCCACCGCCCTCTTCCTCCCCCAAACCACCCGCAAACCCTAACCCTAGATCTACCAACTCCGGCAGCCCCGTCCGGCGACTTCCTCCCTGCGCCGACCACCCCCGAGACCGCCGTCCACCTCCCAGACCGCCCTGCGACCACCCTCCCGAGACCAGAACCACCTCCTCCACTCTTCCCCTTCCTCCTCCTCCGTCCAGCCGACGTTCGGCCACCCGCGGCGTCGGAACTGTCCGCCCAGGCTGTCGACGACCCCGCCGGACCACCCGCAGCCCCGGCCCGACCTCGCCAGCCGACGGCCAGTCCTCCAGCAGCGTCGGACACGCCTGAGGAGCACCGGACACGGCGGGCACGCCGCGGACACGCAGGGAACCCTAGCTGGACACGCTGACACGTGTCCAGGACACGATACGGACACAGTAAGCCCTGATTTCTCGGTCCCCTTCAGGTATTCATATCTTGCAACCCTGATCTCCGTTTTCGATTCCGTCAATTCCTACGCGAAGCCTGTATGACCCTCTCGGTGTCCGGACAAACTGTTCGGGACATCGCGGCCTGTGGCGATCGCACACCGCGATCCAAAAACAGGAAAAAAACCAGACCCTGTTTCACCCCGGAACCGAGTACGCCCCGCCAAACGAGACGACTTGGTCGCGCACGGTCTTTACAGATACGTGCGCCTCGTCGATACGAACGTGTGGGTTTTCGCGGAAGCTGATTCGGGTGTGCGTGCACCCCGGAATCAACGCGTATCCGCGGACATCGCCCCGTATCCGTCTTTTCTGCAATTCGACCTAACTTTGTGTACACACGTCGGATCGAGACGAAACTTGCGCCATCGGACTCGTAGCAATACGCTGGTCCTGTGGGTCAAGTTTGGTTCGATTCTGAGAACATTGACGAAATCGCGTGTCGTGGGCCCCATAGGCCCCGCTCGACGGGCGATTTTGTGATCGGCTCATCGGAATTCAATTCTGAAAGTTCCGTTGGGTTCGTATCAGCGTTCCTGACCTGTTGACACCGAGTTTGGTGAATTTGGAGACCTTTGACCCTGACGCATTTTCGGTGCAAAGCGGGCCCACCGGTGGACCCCGTTTTGGCCCGAAACTGCCGTTTTTGCCCTTGTCTCCAAATTGGACTCAAGGACAGGCATTTCCAGCTGATTAATATTTTCTGGATCTGATGGTGATGTTTGTTTCAGCAACCGGAGTACCGCCTGCAATTTTCGCCGAAGTCAGAGCCGTAAATACAGTCGGAACCACAGGCAAGTGTACCTTGCCAAACCCTGCAGCTTGCTAATTATTTTCTGGACTTAATTATGAAATAGTGGGCAAGAAAAGCTTGCTAAATCTCAGTAATTCTTGATATAGTATTTTACTTGATGTCTTGTGGAATTAAATGTAAACTTGTTTTAACTGCTTAACCTAGGAAACGGGTGACGTGCTTAGTGTCCGATCACAGTCGGGTGCCAACTCCGTACGCGGGGTTGTGTAACGTCACATAGACATGGATATCGAGACCCGATAATTCTCGTACTTGTCCTATCAAGTACACCAGAACCCAGGACACTTGACACCATTTCATGAGACAGAGCCTTCCTGAGACATTCAAGGTGATTCTGTATAGGTTGCATGTTTATGACATAGACTTTACAATCTTAGACATTTGATTCATAGATATCAGACTTACTGCATTAGTTATGATTATGCGTGTCATGGACATGAGTCGTGTGATTACATTGGGTGGGGAGAGACACACAGACTACAGGCTGATATTATATATATATAAAATATAGTTTATATCATAGTGAAATTCATAGTTATTGCCGCTACCGGCTCCCCGACACAGAGCTTGTAGTGGCTTCAGCCTGAGATCTAGTGCTGCTCTCATATTGCATATCACATAGTTGGTTACTTAGTTTACCCTGTTGATTATCTTATTGCTGCACTGATATTCATTTGGCTTGAGTTTTTCTGTACCTTGCTATGTCCCCTGAGGACCTGGAATGGATGATGTCCCCAGGTACAGCTGAAGAGAACTACCCAGAAGTATACGGTACCGGAGCACTCCTCGGAACAGAACCAGGAACAGAGGACGAGATAGTGGCCGAAGACTTCTCTTGAGCGCCGGCTTCAACTACTCAGTATTTACATTTTCCAGCATTTTATTTCCTGTCTTTCCTTAATTGTAACAGAATAATTCTCGGATTTGTTTCCCGAGATAACTTTATTGATATTGCATATTTATTTCCATTGCATTATTTCTGGCAATTAATCTGTCTATTTCTGTGGATGAGATTAGAATTACCTGAGACTTGTAACATATTACTGCTAGACTACAGCTTAAGCATGCCCTGATGGATCCATTAAATTGGGTTATCCATCGGTGCGTGCTGCTGGCCATTGCCACGCTTCTCCAGTCCCCCGTCATTTTGGGACTGGGGCGTGACACGACCCGCACCCGGATATTCGGACACGAGTACGTGGGTACGTCCAGCCTACGTCGCAGTGTCGGCGGTAGTACGCTGTCTAGGTCATATTCACCGGTAATTTAAAATCTATCTCATCCACAAGAATAAACAGGCAAGGATAATCACAGGAAATAGGAATGCTAAGATTTCATAATATTTAATTTGTGACAAACAGATCCATATTTTATTTACAGAACCAGAAGTTAAATCGGGGACAAACCCGATTACTAGACTAAAAGAAAATACTAGCTAACTGGCTATTACTCCTCAAAAGTAGTCTCCTGAGTAGGAACCGGCTCCTCAAAAGTATTATCTGCTACCTCATATGGGCCATAAAAGGTGGGGGCATAGTCCTCATCATCGCCTAATATGTCAACGGATCCAGTCAGGAAAGGAGCAAAGTACCAAATGCACAACAAAGATTAAACTAAATATTTATGACAAGTAGGAAAAAACTGACTAAACATCACGATAAGAATATGCACAATAAGTAGTGAAATTAACTAAGAGTTAAGCACTAAAAATCAGGAATATAAGTAAAACAGGATTAATTGCTATAAACCAGGGACATGAGTAAAACAGGAATATAATGAGACAAGAAAATATAACTGTAACAAGACAAGAAACTATGTGTGTGTAATTGTGTATTTAGAATACATAGTTGGCATGTAGGGATTTATAAGGCTAATCCGGCACGTCATAGACGGCTATTAGTCAGGAATAATCGAGATCCGGCTGGTGGTACAGTCGTGTACCAACAGCTATTAGACAGGACAGGGGGAAAGGTAAACTACATGCCTCCTAGTATTCTCCCACCCGACACGAAAAGCAAGACATGAAATCCAATTCCTAACACTAAGTGTAATCATTAATGGTACTAGTAGAGCAAGGAATTATTTATCACAATATAAAGATTAAACTTGAAGTGCAGGTACTTGCCTGATGTTTGGATCCCAACTAGAGTTCTATTCTCGGGAAATTTCCAGAAATGACTCCGGATGCTGAAATAAATATTATCATCATGCTCAGAAGATATCAAATAGCTAGAAACGTCTGTCCTTGAGTCCAATTTGGAGACAAGGGCAAAAACGGCAATTTCGGATCAAAATAGGGTCCGCATGTGGGCCCGCTTTGCACCAAAAAATGTGTCAGGTTCAAAGGTCTCCAAAATTACCAAACTTAGTGTCAACAGGTCAGGAACGATGATACAAACCCAACGGAACTTCCAGAATTGGATTCCGATGAGCCGATCACAAAATCGCCCGTCGAACGGGGCCTATGGGGCCCACGACACGCGATTTCGTCAACGTTCTCAGAATCAAACCAAACTTGGGTCACAGGACCAGCGTATCGCTACGAGTCCGATGGCACAAGTTTTGTTTTAATCCGACATGTGTACAGAAAGTTAGGGCGTGATTCAGAAAAGGCGGATACGGGGCGGTGTCCGCGGATACGCGTTGATCCCGGTGTGCACGCACACCCGAATCGACTTCTGCAAAATCTCACACGTCCGTATCAACGACGCGCACGTATCTGTGAAGACCGCGCGCGACCAAGTCGTCCCGTTTGGCGTAGCGTACCCAGTTCCGGGGTGAATCGGGTCGTTGTTTTTCCTGTTTTTGGATCGCGGTGTGCGATCACCACAGGACGCGATGCCCCGAGCGGGTTATACGGGCACCGAGAGGGTCATAAAGGCTTCGCAACGCAATTTACGGAATTGAAAATGGGGCAGCGAGAAGAAAGATACACGTACCTGAACATGGTCCGAAAAACCCAGAAAACCGTGTCCGACACGTGTCCGACACAATTTGGGAATTAGGGTTAGGGTTAGGGTTTGCTGTGGAGCTCCGGCGGCCGGAGGAGGGCCGCGCCGCTGCGGGGGAGGCCGGCCGGGGGCTAGGGCGGCACTGGCGGGGCGAGGCGGAGGCGTTGGCGGCCGGGCGGTGCCGGGGGCGGCTCAGGCGAGGGCGCTGCTCAGGGAGGCGGGCGGAGGAGGAAAAGATTGAGGCGGCGGGGTCGGCTGCGAGGGCTGAGGCGTCGAGGGGAGGGCGGCGAGGCGGAGGCTGAGCCGGGCGGTGGTGGCAGCGGCGAGTGCTGGAGCATCGACGGCGAGGAGGCGGTAAACGGAGGACGAACGGGGGGGGGTCTGGCCGGGTTAGGGTTTTATAGGAAGGAGGAAGGGGGAGTGGCCGAGGCGGGCGGAGGCCGATGCGGGGTCGTGGGGGAGTGGGCGTGGGGCGCGGGGGCGAGCCGAACGGAGCGGCGGGCGGCGCGGCCGACGGAAGCGGAGCGGGGGCCGGGAGACGCGGGCAGGGGAGAGTGGGGGTGCGGGTTGCGGGTCGGGTGCGGGTAGACCCGACCTGACCCGTTAGGGTATTGGGCCGGTAGGGCTGGACCGTGGGCCGTGGGTTGGGCCGGGCTGGAATTTTAATATAAATAACTAAATAAATATTAAATAAAATAAATAAATAAATAAATAAATAAATAAATGTTTTTAGGAGATTAAAAATAGGTCCGGGGTCCAATAAATTCCAGAAAAATTATCCTAAGTCCAGTTTTTCATTTTACACCCAAAAATATTATTTTCATAATATTTTTAATATCATTTATTATCAAATAAAAATCATTTAATAATTAGAAACCTGATTTTAATCACAGAAAATTTTCAGAAAATTCCAGAAAAATTATAAAAAATCCAAGTTTAATATTTTTGAAAATTAAGGGGGTTTACACATCCGACTGTCATCTTTAGATACTTCATTTTGAGATCTAGTTATAGGTATTGGTTATTCATTTATATATGATTTATGTGGATGAGATTTAGTTATGCTCTGAGATATAAATGTTTACCACTGGTAAATTATTATTCATATTACAGCGTACGTGTGATATGGTTTTCATATATTGGAGTGCCATATTCATACGGCTGGCATGCTTACGTGTCCTAGTCCTGCGTATTTTTGGGACTGGGACGTGACATGTTTTTCTGGTGGCTATGCAGGTCAAGAGCATATTGTTTCGGTTACGTTACTGTACCGAGCAAGCCTGCAAATAGGATTAGAGTATAGGATCTCATCCACATCTGACTATGACTCATCTTCTTTCCAATCCATTCTATTTTAATAATTGCATCATGCTTGATTCATGTGCTTCCTTATTAGTTCTTTGAGTATAGCCTTCTGCTAGAATATAGGAACCCCTGTTATTAGGATGATAATCAGGATATCACACCTATTAAGAATACAACTAGAATATAGACACACCACTAAGTTTAGAATACCTAGTCAACCCTAGAATTCCTCACCTATAGATTGATCGACCATTACCCCTTGACATAGTTATGAAGGACTTGAGAGTAGTATAGATACTACTAGAGTTAGTTAGAAGTTTGGCCATATTGTTTGACCCTAGTATTGAGGAACCACTAGAAACCCAAGGTTGAATATTAGGACCAAAACCTAGCCTTTATAGTGAGATAGTATCATATAACTACACATGTAGATTCTTGTCTTGATATTAGCAGACAGTACCCTTAGGAAGCCAAGAGCAATGCATAGAATATTTTCTTGATCATACCTCAAACACAGAGACTAGCATAGTATCTTCCCTTAGGAAACCATGATGTTATCTAGAGCCCTCAATTTAATTTCATGTATTGTTCCTCTGCAACTTTAGCGTTCGCTAATTGCGCGACGACTAAATTTTGTTCTATTTGTCACGCCCCAGTCCCAAAAATACGTAGGACTAGGACACGTAAGCATGCCAGCCGCATGGATATGGTAACTCCAATATATGGAAACCAAATCCACATAACATCTTCAAGATTTACATACGCATATAACTTTTACCTTACGATCTCTAACTATCATAATCTCCTTTAGAAGTGGTTTGAGTCCAATATATTCCCATTTTCACTTATAATATTTTGTATGCCTCAACTCTTTAAATTCCATTCACATCCTCACTATTTCAAATAGGTCGTCCAACCAAAATTTTAATTCTTAATTCAAATCACCAAATTGAAAAATAACTTAAATGCAGTCCACCAATATTCAAGTCTGAAATTCTATATTTATCCTCTAAATTCAATTGGTGATTCTACGTTCATTGTTCAAAAAAAAATTTAACTCATGCACTTAAGGTATAAATATTGGGTCCTCAATATCAATTCATTGATCCTCATCATCTTAGTCATCCTTCTAACTTTCTCAAAATTACAATGGCTTGAACCTCTCTCAATCTAATCTTACTCGATCATAATCTAAAAGAAATTCCTTCCGAGTTGACAATGCACTACTACCCAACTTAAAATTTACCCCTCTATCACATAAGGCTATATGCCTTAAAAAAATATTCCTTAATTTATTTACTCATGTCATTCAATCCTCAAAACTTCAACGCCGATTATATCATATATGATATATCCTTAATTACGAAGAATGATCCTCAAGTATGTAATCGGCCTATGGGGTATATCTAGTACTCTCTGTGTATCAATTCATACCAAGCACGAGGTTTCGTCCTTCCGAAATAAGGGAAGACGGAGATCAATAATAAAGAGTTCAAGGGAGGTAATAGAATAGAAGTATCGGGATCAAGGCGTTTAAAGAATTCAAATGAGAATCGTCAAGCAGTTGTGGATTGAAATCCTATTCTGGTAATCCTTTGTTCGTATGCTCGTATTAGTACAGTGATGTAACCGACACGATATGTCAGACATGTCCAGGGCAAGTATATTCGTCTACTAATCACTATATATCTCAATCCACGTAAAGTAGCGTTATGAAGGGCGAATCAAGCTCACTAAGGTTGGCCAGACCTTAACACACTGATTCTGAAATGTATTAGTGTGTCGACCCGCTAATACATATGTCATGAACAAGCTTGATGAGGAATAAGCTTGCAAAAACTAGGCTATAAAATAGCAGCATAAGTCAAGGTAGTACAGCAATATAAGTACGCTAGATGATGATGAAAGGAGGTACAAATTAATTCAGGTTTACAAAAAAAACAAAACAGAATAAGCAATAATAACAAAGATTCTACAATCTCTACGGTTATCATACAACCTCCTTGTCTAAGTCGCTAGTCAACCAAATAGGGCATGGGCCTCTAAATTCCACCGTCTGAATAAACACTGTCGTCTAGTGCTAGCATAAAATTAATGTCATTTAGTTACACTACCTCGATGGGTCAAGTGGACTATGTGATACTAGGTTGTGAGGCATACTACCCAACTTATAATAATTAAACTAATATTGTGACAGTCTTAAGAGGGTCCTACAAAATAATCTTGCACATGTAAATAAAACAGAAACTCTTTATTAGGGTATATGAGGAAAAATCTTGGTATTGATTAGGGTATCCTTTTTATGTAGGTAATGGTCATCCTAAGTCTTAGTCATAGCACTTACAAGCAAGTGTCAATGGTAAGGATAGAAGAGTTACTGGCCGTTAAAGGGGAGGGGTCTAACATGTATCGAGGTGAGGGTACAGATTACGTGGTCTACAACTAGGGGTAATCATCACAATCTAATTGAACAATTTAACTATCAGGTTCTAACTACAAGGCACACAATTCAAAATTCAAAATTCAAGGTTATAACTATCACTTTAGCAAACCATATATCCTATCATAGAATACAATTGCTTGGTCTAAAATCAGAAGCGTCAGATTGGCATGAATTGAAAGATGAAGAGAAGAAACGAAATTTGTCGTCGCACAATAGCGAGCGCTATGGTCGCAGAGGAGCAATATATAAAATAAAGATAGAGGGCTCTAGATAGCATCATGGTTTCTAAAGGGAAGTGGTACGCTAGCTACTATGTTTGAGGTATGATTAGGAAAATATTCTATGCATTGCTCTTGGCTTTCTAGGGTACTTGTCTACTAATAATAAGACAATGACATAAGTTTTATAGTTCTCTAATACTATCCAATTATGAGGGTTAGGTTCAGTCCTAATGTTCAATATTGGTTCTCCATTGGTTCCTCAATACTAGGGTTAAACATTATGGTAAAACTTCTAACTATCTCTAGTAGTGTCTATACTACTCAAGTCTTCTTAATACATCAAGGGGTAATGGTATACCAATCTAAAGATGAGGAGTTCTAGGGTTCACTAGATATTCTAAACTTAGTGGTGTGTCTATATCCTCGTTGTATTCTTAATAGGTGTGCTACTCTAATTATCATCCTAATAACAGGGGTTCCTATATTCTAGCAGAAGGCCATATATGCTCAAGGAACTTATTAGGGAAGTACAGGAATCAAGTAGGATACAATTGTTCGAATAGATCATAGAGGAGGAAGGTGAATCATAGTCAATGTGGATGAGATCCTATACTCTAGTCCTAGGTGCAGGCTTGCTCGGCACAGTAACGTAACCGATATAATATGCTCTGACCTGCATGGGCCACCACAAAAACATGTCACGTCCCAGTCCCAAAAATACGTAGGACTAGGACACGTAAGCATGCCAGCCGCATGGATATGGCAACTCCAATATATGGAAACCAAATCCACACGTACGCTGTAATATGAATATAAAATCCACAAGTGGTATAAAATGTAATACAAGTCACAGGGTAAAATCTAAATCTCATCTACCAAAATTATATAGAAAGAAATAACCAGTATCTATGAACTAGATCTCAATAAGAAGTATCTAAGGATGCTAGTTGGATGGAAACAAATCCACTACCAACTCAAATAGGAAAAGTAAATACAATATAAGTATAACTCACTCAAACAATATAAGTATCCGCTACCAATCACGGCTCGAAGGGAAGACATCCACGAAGCATCTATATCCTGCCAAATCTGCGCTCCTGCAAATACTCAAGAACAGGTACACCTGGCAGCGGACCAGGTCCTCAGAGGGACATAACAAGTATACTTAAACACAAGCCAATAAAGTACTGAAATAAATATCCAAAGGGGTCACCTAACCGTCTAAAGTGAATGCAGTTAAGAACAACTTTCTAACAAGTGGGCTATCTGGCCATAAATGGGATTGGCATAGTTCTCTTGGAGATCCAGGAGCCTACAAAGGCACGGCGTCTTTCGAACACCGGAGGCCCGCCATGATAATATATAGGGGTCATCATGACCGCGTATCTCCGGCGGAGCGTACGGGTTACACAAGGAAAGTGCAAAGGAGCCCAAATGCCTTACTTGTTGTTCTCTCCACCCAATGCTCTAAGCATGTCACATCCATAACACGATTTGGTCCATAGCCTATCCTTAGTACCCTAGCCCAATCCTGCAACCAAACAAGGACAAGGATGGGACCACCGTACTACAATAGACTATGTCCATAGACCTCTAATAACTGCTAAGTCTTCTAGCATACAAAGTTTCTAACAGCAGTTATTCCTAACGCACGTCCCACACGTACCGATGATCAGTCAATACGTGCGTCTGTGATCTATATGAGACTCACAACTTGTGTAAAAATATGTGTCACAGTCAAATGAAACCTAATGATGCTACATGATAATGGGGTAGTCTCATAAACAAGGTTAATGCAATACATAAATAAAAACATATCGCGATGTCACCGTCGCGCGCATTTTATATAACAGTTAAAATATATGAACTAAAGACAGAAAATAAAGATACATGCAACATATAGAATATAAATAACAGTACAATGGCAAGGTATACTTGCCTGACAAGAAGCTGCAAAATGTCATGTCCAGATGTCCAATATACAGGACCAGAAGCTATGGCCTCAGAACAAATGTCTCCGGATGCTGAAATAGATATCGCCAACATTCCCAAAATAAGCAAAATAGCTAGAAAGCACTTCCCTTTCGTCCAATTTGGATACAGGGGCAAAACGGTAATTTCGGGTAAAAGTGGGGTCCACGTGTGGCCCACTTTGCACCGAAAAGTGTGCCGAGGGTAACAGTCTCTAAATGGGATAAACAAATCTAGATGTCAATACGAACCCAACGGTATGTCCAAATGTGGATTCCGATGAGCCGAACACTATTTTGTCCAAAAAGTCAACTGTGGGCCCCGCCAATTGGTGATCTGGTCAACCGTCTCAGAAATGCGTGAAAATTAGGTCACAAGACCAGCGCGTTACCATGAGTCCAACGGCGCAAGTTTCGTCGCAATCTGACAAGCGTGCACAAAATACGTGCGAGTTCCACAAAAGTTGCGACACAAAATGTGTCTGCGGATACGGCCTGATTCCGGCGTGCACACGCGTCCGAATCAGTCTCCACAAATTTTCACGTGTCTGGTTATGCTTCATGCACCATTCGGTACACTTGGCACACAGCGGGACGGTCCCGTTTGGCGGGGCGCGCTCCGTTTCCCAACTTTTGAAAAACCGGAAAAAGTGGGTGCGCGCAGTTTTGTGACGAATTTAACTATGTCCACAGCGACTAATAACATAGGGTTATTTAACAGAAAATAAACTAGGTCAGGTATTCTACAGATATAAAAAAGAATCACCGAATTCGGATCTCTGTGGTGGGAGATACAAACTCGGCAATACGGGTGGTCATTCTGGAATTCTGCGATTCCAGAATTCTGTCTGTCCGTCCACTTTGGACGCTGTTTTTCACCTAGGGGCACACGTTTTCCGAGATTGGCTATAATACGAATATTGGAGAGAGTTAAGGGATGATCATACCTATGAAAACGGAACAGCGTTTGGTCGAGCGAGTCGACAGAAAATCGCGCCGGAGCGAAGGTGCCTCGAGTGGGAAACTGCAGTTCGCGAGGTCGGCGTCGACGGGATGGTTGGATGGCTTGACGGGGCTTCTCTGGCTACGGTGACGGCTCTAGATGGGAAGAGGAAGTCTGGAGTTTAGGTTAGGGTTTTGAGAGCTAACTATATATATATAAATATTATATATATTAAGAGAGAGGGTGAGCGGTTGGATGGTTTCCGCGGGTGAATGAAAAAGGGTCGGGCTCTCTGGTGCCGAAGGGTTTAAGTCTTAGTATATGCTAAGATGCTGCGGCAAGCAAATTTTTGCTAAGGCTGTAAGTGGGCGGTCCCGTTGGAGTAAAGTTGCTGAAGGCCTTGAAGCAAATGCAAAAGTGGTTGATTGTTATAGTTAATATTATTATTATTATTATTATCATTGTTATACTTATTATTATTAAATAATTTCTTTTACTAAATCCTTTCTTTCTTTTTAAATATATATGTACACATATATATATTTGTATATATATATATATATATATATATATATATATATATATATATATATATATATATTCACACACAAGAAAAATTTATAGATTAGGGTATTGCACATCGTCAGGCTAGCAACTGTTCAAGGGGTTCCTACATGGAATAAAATTTGAAAAATTTTTGGTGGTCCCATAAGTCATCTAAGTGCCCGAACACCTAACATAAAAATTATTAAAAATCTATTTCTCCTATTTAGACCTAATTACTACAATTAAATTATTAATTATTAATAAAATATAATAAATATGGTTTTTAGAAATAGGGGTTTTACACTATTCTTCATCTTTCAACTCGTGCCATCTGACACTTCTGATTGTAGGCCAGGTGATTTTATTCTGTGTTAGGATATATAGCCTGCTAGAATTATAGTTGTAATCTTGAAATTTTGAAAATTTTGTGCTTGGTAGTTAGAGCTTGATAAGTTTAAGTTATTATTGTAGATTATGACCTAATGATTACCCCTAGTTGTCGATCACGTAATTTGTACCCCCACCTCGATACAAGTTAGATCCCTTTCCCCTTGACGGCCAGTAACTTTCTATTCTCAATATTGACACTTGTCCTATAAGCACCATGATTAAGACTTAAGATGACCGTTACCTATATAATGCAATAGGATACCCTAATAAGTACCAAGATCCCTTCTCGTAGACCTTAACAGGAGTTTCTACGGTATCCTTAAGACAATTACAGTATTAGTTTATTGTTATAAGTTGGATAGTATACCTCACAACCTAGTATCACAAAGTTCTCTTGACCCATCGATGTAGTGTAACTGAATGACATTACCTGTATGCTAGCAAAAGACGACAGTGTTTATTCAGACGGTAGAATTTAAAGGCCCATGCCCTATTTGGTTGACTAGCGACTTAAAAAAAAAAGAAAAAAAAAAGAAAAAAGGAGTTAGTATGACAACTGTAGAGATTGTAGTCTTATCTTTTGTGAACTTGAATTGTTATGTACCTTCTTTCATCATAATCCAGCGTATTTATATTTGCTGTACTACCTTGACTTATGCTGCTATTATAGTCTAGTTTTTGCAAGCTTATTCTTTATCGAGCTTGTTCATGATATATGTATTATTGGGGGGCCCACAATAATATATTTCAGAATCAGTGTATTACGGTCTGATCAACCATAGTGCACTTGATTCGCCCTTCGCAATACTATCTTACGTGGATCGAGATATATAGTTGACTAGTAGACACATGTACTTTCCCTCTAGATATGTCTGAGCAGATCGTATCAGTTACATAACTGTACTGATACGAGCATGTGAATAGGAATTTCTAAACTAGGATTTCAATCCACGACTGCCTTGACAATTCCCTTTTGAATTCCCTAATCGCCTTGACCTCCACACTTCTATTCTAGTACCTTTCCCTTGAACTCTTTATCATTGTTTTCCGTCTTCTCTTATTTCGGAAAGACGAAACCTCGTGCTTGGTATAAGTTTGATATACAAATAGTACTAAATATACCCATAGGCCAATCGCATTATTTGGTGACTATCTTTTATAATTGATTAAGGGTATATTATATATGATATAATTGGTGTTAAGGTTTCGAGGATTGAATGACATGAGTAAACAAATTAAAGAATATTCTTCTTAAGTGTATAGCCTTATATGATGGTTGAGAAAAATTCTAAGTTGGGTAGAAGTCGCATTGTTAAATTAAGATTAAATTCTTTCAGATTGTGATCAAACAAGATTAGATTGGGAGATTCAAGTCACTTTAATTTTGAGGAATTTTAAAAAGAAGGATTACGATGATGAAGATTTAACGAATTTTTAAATCTTGATATATCGGACCAAATATTTATACTTTGAGCACATGATTTAAATTTTGAATATTGAAGGTAAATCATCAATTTGAATTTTGAGAATAAATATAGAATTTCAGATTTGAACATTGGTGAATTGAATTAAAATTTTTTTTTTTACAATTTGATGATTTGAATTAAGGGTTAAAATTTGATTGTTGGATTACCTATTTGAAATATTGAGGATGTGAATTGAATTTAAAATTTTGAAGTATACAAAAATTTGATAAGTTGAAGATAGGAATACTATTTTATTAGAGATATTTTCTAAAGGAGATTATGATAGCTGGAGCTCGGGATATGGACTTGGTGCGTTATTTAATTCTTGAAGATATTATAGGAATTAATTTAAATTTGGATGTTGATGATTTAAAAATCGAGAAGAGATTCCAATATGTAAATTTTGATTAAACAAGAGGCTATCTTGGTTTGGAAGGTGATTGAGACGGATTAGAATATATTTTAAATCTTGGAAGAGATTGTGATTGACTTGCCTTATAGGCGAACGTGAAAGAATTAACAAATTATGCTTTATTTAATTTTGAGGATAAAATTGTTTTTAAGCTGGCTGGATTGTAACCCCCCTCACCCAAGATTTAGACCTACTTGGCTTAGATAGTGAGACTAAGGCTAGTTTGAATCCAATTAGAAATAGAAAACGGTATTCTTATTTAATTTTACAATATTGTATCACTTAGCGCACCTTACCATTGCTTCGATAATTGGAGCACTTTACTAGTCATTGCCCTCCTACAAGTTCCACACCATTGTCCTAGACGTGCCCATCTTCCATTCGGACCTTTGTGCTACTTATAATTAAGCTCCCTTGTGCTACATTTTAGTCACACAACATTCGTCGCGAACGTTACTTCTTAATTCTAAAATAGTTCTAACTTTGTATCCTTGAGCGTTCCAATCGAAATTTGGAGACACAATTTGGACCCGTTTCGTACAAACCAATCTATGACAATATTCTATCCTGAGCCCTCTACGTCCATGACCCTTGTGTCCTACCTAATGTTATCCCATGTACTTCTAATTAACTCAAGAATACCTTGCGCATTAATTTTGATTATTTAATCCAATTTCCATCTTTGTACAATTTTCCAATTGTTGGGTGCTTTTATGCAAAAGTGCATTAAGGTGTCCCCACCATTGGACATAACACATGAAGAAACCTATTTTTCGTTCATGTGGATTTTCTCCATGATCTTTGGAATGTACAACGCGGAACATCGCCCACCCCTTTAAACCTAGCCTTGCATTTCAAACAATGCAAATCTTTTACCATCCTTGACTTTCTACCATAGCTTAGTTTTAATTTCGAGGACGAAATTTTTATAAGTTTGGTAGAATATAAAACCCCTAATCCTAAAGACCGTATTTACCCTTATTTATTTAATTAATAATTTAATTGTAGTAATTAGTGGCTAATTAGGAGAAATAGATTTTATTTAATTTTTATTTTAGGTGGTTGTGAACTTAGGGGATTTATGGGGCCATGAAAATTTTTTTCGAATTTATTTTATGTAGGAGACCCTTTGAGCAGTTGCTAGCTTAATGGTATGTATTAATACTAATTCTAGATTTTTCTATGTGTATATATGTATGTATATGTATATATATATATATATATATATATATATATATATATATATATATATATATATATATATATAGGAAAAAGAAAGAAAAAGAAATGAAAAAAAAGGTTAGAAAAGAAAAAGAAAAAAAATAATTATATATATGTCACGCCCCAGTCCCAAAATACATAGGACTAGGGCACGTAAGCATGCCAGCCGTATGGATATGGCAACTCCAATATATGGAAACCATAACCCATACGTACGCTGTAATATGAATATCAAATCCACAAGTGGTATAAAATCTATCACAAGTCACAGGGTATAATCTAAATCTCATCCACCAAAAATCAACATAAATAGAACCAATATCTATGAAACCAGATCTCAATACAAAGTATCTAAAGATGATAGTTGGATGAAACAAATCTACTACCAACTCAAATGGAAAAGTATAACACAATAAACACAATATAAGAATACCAGCTAACAATTACGGGGCTCGAAGAGAAGACATCCTCGAAATATATATAACCATCCGAATCTGTGCTCCTGCGAATACTCAAGAACAGATACACCTGGAAAGGGACCAGGTCCTCAGAGGGACGTAACAAGATACATAGAAGCAAGCCAATTTGAATACAGTAAACATGCATAATGTTTGAAAATATATAAGTACGCTGTACAAGACAATCTATATGAATGCAATGAGGATAACTTTTCGACGTATGGGCAAGGGTAGGCTACTCGATCTACCTCATAACTCACACACCCGTCTAGAACATTAGAAATTGACATACCACGGGGGTAGCGACCAGCGCGACACACGCCCGTAGTGCGAGCTATATACTACGGTTTACCAGAGTGGTTAAAAGTCCATACGCCTAATGCTTGTCCTCTCATGATACTAGGTGTCAAGTGTATGTCAACATATCTAATATATAGTAATGACTGAAAGGAACTATACATGTAATAAATAAACAGAAATGCAATAAATATACAGAAATATACTAAGCATACAAAATACTGTAAGCAATTTGGCAAGGTATCTTGCCTGGCAAAAAAGCTGCAAAGTGTACGTCCAGATGTCACGCACACAGGATCAGGAGCTATGGCCTAAGAGCAAATATCTCCGGATGCTGAAATAGATATCACCAACGTTCCCAGAATAAACAAAATAGCTAGAAAGTACTTTCCTTTCGTCCAATTTGGACACAGGGGTAAAACGGTAATTTTGGGTCAAAGCGGGGTCCACATGTGGCCCCTTTTGTACCAAAAATTATGCTAAGGGTAAAGGTCTCTAAATCGGACAAATTATAGGTTAAACAACTCTAAATGTTAATACGAACCCAACGGTATGTCCAAGTATGGATTCCGATGGGCCGAACACAAATTTGCCCAAAAAGTCAACCGTGGGACCCGCCAATTGACGACTTAGTCAACTGTCTCAGAATTGCGTAAAAATTAGGTCACAGGACCAGCGTGTTACCACGAGTCCAGTGGCGTAAGTTTTGTCGTAATCTGACGAGCGTGCACAAAATGCGCACGACTTTCGCAAAAGTTATGATACGGGGATTGTCCGAGGATACGGGCTGATTTTGACGCGCACACGCGTCCGAATCAGTATCCGTAAACTCTCATGTGTCCGAGTACACTGCGCGCACCATTTGGTATACTTGGTACACGGCGGGCGGTCCCGTTTGGCGGGGCGCGCTCTGTTTCACAACTTTTAGAAATCTGGAAAAAGTATATTTTTGGGGTTTTCCAACGAATTTAATTCTACCTACAGCAGTTAATAATCTAATATTAATTAACAGAAATTAAACTAGGTCAAGTGGTCTCCGCATACCAAAATGAAAAATCGGATTCAGATCTCTGTGGTGGGAGCTACGAATCCGGGAACATAGGTGATCACCGCAGTTTTCTGCGATCCCAGAAATTTGTCATTTTCCGCCAACTTTGACGTTATTTTCGCCTATGGTTATGCGTTGTTCGAGGTCTACTATCATACAGATATAGAAGAGGGTTAAGTGGTGAGCGTACCAGTGAAGACGGGGTGGCGTTTGGTTGAGCGAGGTGACGAAAAATAACGCTGGAACACAGGTACTTCGCTGTTGAATTCTGCAGCGCGCGGGGTGGCGCGGGGTCGCGGTCGTCGTACGGGCGGCTCTGTCTGGGCGGTGGCTGGCGGTGGTCTCTGCTCGAGGGTGGCGTCGAGGGGAAGGTCGTGATGGAAAGAGAAGAATTTAGGTTTAGGGTTTAGGGTTGATTGAATGAGAATATATAAGAGGGAGAGGTCGCGGGTTTAACAACTCGCGGGGGGGGGTGTTTGTGAATGGGCCGCGGGGGTTAGAAGGGTTTGTTGTTGCTGAGGTGCGGGTGTGGGATGGCTGCTGGCTTTTACTAAGGGGGGTGCGGGCGGGTTGGCTTTAGGATGGGTTTTGGGTAGTTTAGGGATCCAATAGGGGGAATCCAATAGTGATTGTTTTAATTATTTTTCTTTTCTTTTCCTTTCTAATTTCTTTCTTTTTCTTTGAAATATATATATATATATATATATATATATATATATATATATATATATATAGAATTATATTAATGCATACCATTAAGCTAGCAACTGCCCAAAGGGTCTCCTACATGAAATAAATTCAAAAAAAATTCCTAATGGCCCCATAAATCCCCTAAGTGCACGAACACCTAAAATAAAAATTAAATAAAATCTATTTCTTCTATTTTTCACTAATTACTATAATTAAATTAATAATTAATTAAAAAATTAATAGGGTTTTTAGGATTATGGGTTTTACATTCTACCCAACTTATAAAAATTTTGTCCTTGAAATTAAAGCTAAGCTACGGCAGAAAGTCAAAGATGGTGTAAGATTTGCATTATTTAAAATGCAAGGCTAGGTTTAAATGAGGGAAAGATGTTGCGCGACCAAAATATAGTACAAGGGAGCGTAATTATAAGTTGCACGAAGGTCAGAATGGAAGATGGACATGTCTAGGATAAGAGTGTGGAATTTGTAGGAAGGCAGTGGCTAGTGTAGTGCTCCAATTATCGAAGCACAGTAAGGTGCGCTAAATGATATAATTATTGCAAAAAAAATTAAATAAAAAGAATACCGTGTTCTATCTCTAACTGGATTCAATCTAGCCTTAGTCTCACTATCTCAGCCAAGTAGGTCTAATTTTTGGGTGAGGGTTTCACAATCTACCCAACTTAAAATTTACCCATCTATCGCCTAAGGCTATACATCTAGGAAAACTATTCCTCAAATTATTTAATCATGTTATTCAATCCTCAAAATTTTAACACCAAACATATAACCTATGATATGCCCTTAATCAATTATAAAAGAGTGTCACTAAGTCATGTGATTAGCCTTATGGGGTATATCTAGTACTATCATTGTGTCAACTTATACTGTAAACACCCTATTTTTCAGAATAATTTTAATATAATTTTTCCAAATTTTTCTGCATTTTATGGATGAAGAACCAAGGTAATTATGAGTTAAAATTTATTTAAATGCTGTTATTGGTGTTAAAATATTATGGAAATAATATTTTATGGTGTAAAATAGAAAATTGGACACAGGATATTTTTTGATGAATTTATTGGACTCCGGAGTCGCGTTTAAAGCCTTAAAAACTATTTGAATAATTAAACCGAGCCAAACCCATATTTAACCCAAACCCAAACCCAATCCGGCTGAACCAAACCCAGCTTATTGGGTCGGGTCGGGTCGGATCCGAGCCAAACCCGACCCGGACCCTAAAACCAATTGAGAAGCCTTAGCCCCGCCGGAATTACTGTAGCACAGTATAAATCTCCTCCTTGGCGTGCGTGCCCAGCCGCTAACCTAGAATCCGCTGCGCCGCCATCGACCCCTTCCCCGATCAGCAGCCCTATCCGGTCACTCCTCCGCCGACGCTCCCCGCTCAGCCGATCATCGCTCCCCGCTCAACCCCGCCGTCAACCCAATCGATGCCGCCTAACTCCTCTTCTCCCCACGACCCCGACCGGCTGTGCGCAGCCCCGACCCCGACAGCATCCGCCGCTCGAGACCGCGGCATCCGAACGACGCCGTCGCTCCTCGATCTCCCCGAGCACAGCAGCTCAATAACGCCGAGCCTCCGCCAGCGGCTGAACCCGCTCCGACCAAACTGTGCGAAGCCGCTGCCCTATGTAAAACCCCTTCCTAAAAATCATATATATCCTTTTTATTTATTAATTAATAATTTAAATTATAGTAATTAGGGCTAAATAGGAGAAATATATTTTTAATAATTTTTATTTTAGGTGTTCGGGCACTTAGAGGATTTATGGGACCATTAGGAATTTTTCGGAATTTATTCCATGTAGGAGACCCCTTGAGCAGTTGCTAGCCTAACGGTGTGCATTATTCTAATCTATAAAATTTCTTATGAGTATATATATATATGTATATATATATACAAATATATATTTTAATATATATATTTAAGAAGAAAAGAAAAGAAAGTATAAAGAAATTAATAATATAATAATAACTAATACTAATAATAATACTATTACTAATAACTTACTATAACTTAGCAAAGCATGCAAACAAAAGCAAAACACTTGGAATTCCTTCCCACAAAGCAGCAGCAGCAAGAGAACCAACCCCCCCCCCCCCCCCCGCGCGCGTCCAATGAAAACAAACCTTTTCTTTTTTTTTTTCTTTTTTTTTCTCTCTCCCTTTACATAACCATCCAGACCCTCCTCTTCTCATCTAGAGCCGCCACCGCAGCCAGAGAATCCCGCCAGGCCGTCCAAACCATCCCGATGACCCCGACCTCGCGCACTGCAGATTCTCACACGAGGTACCTTCGCTCAGGAGTTATTTTCCGTCGACTCGCTCAACCAAACGCCGTTCCATCTTCACCAGTATGCTCACCCCTTAACCCTCTTCTATATTTGTATAATAGCAGACCTCGAACAATGTGTACCCATAGGTGAAAACAGCGCCCAAGTTGGCGCGAGCAGACCGAATTCTGGGAATGCAGAAAACTGCGGTGACCACCCATGTTGCCGAGTTCGTATCTCCCACCACAGAGATCCGAATTCGGTGATTCTTTTTTATATGTGTAGAACACTTGACCTAGTTTATTTTTTGTTAAATAACCCTACATTATTAGCTGTTGTGGACAGAATTAAATTTATCATAAAACCCCGCGAACCCACTTTTTTTAGATTTCCAAAAGTTGGAAAACGGAGCGCGTCCCGCCAAACAGGACCGTCCCGCCGTGTACCAAGTGTACCGAACGGTGCACGCAGCGTAACCGGACACGTAAAATTCGTGGGAACTGATTCGGACGCGTGTGCGCGCCAAAATCAGGCCGTATCCGCGGACACACCCCGTGCCGCAACTTTTGTGGAACTCGCGCGTATTTTGTGCATGCTTGTCAGATTACGACAAAACTTGTGCCACTGGACTCGTGGTAACGCGCTGTTCCTGTGACCCAATTTTTATGCAATTATGAGACGGTTGACCAAATCGCCAATTGGCGGGCCCCACAGTTGACTTTTTGGACAAAATTATGTTTGGTCCATCGGAATCCATATTTGGACATACCATTGGGTTCGTATTGACATTTAGAATTGTTTGACCTATAGTTTGTCCTATTTAGAGACTGTTACCCTTGGCACATTTTTCGGTACAAAGTGGGCCACAAGTGGACCCCACTTTTATCCAAAATTACCGTTTTGCCCCTGTGTCCAAATTGGACGAAAGGGAAGTACTTTTTAGCTATTTTGCTTATTCTAGAAACGTTGGTGATATTTATTTCAGCATCCGGAGATATTTGTTCTGCGACCATAGCTTTTGATCCTGTGTGTTGGACTTCTGGACAGTACACCTTGCAGCTTTCTTACCAGGTAAGATACCTTGCCAAATTGCTTACAGTATTTTACATGCTTAGTATATTTTTATATATTTATTATATTTCTATTTATTTATTGCATGTGTAGTTTCTTTCAGTCATTACTATATATTAGATATGTTGACACACACTTGACACTTAGTATCATAGAGGACAATTATTAGGCGTATGGGCTTTTAACCACTCTGGTAACATCGTAGTCACTAGCACGCTCTATGGTGGTCGTGTCCAATGGTCGCTACCCCCGCGGTATGTCGATTGATGGAGTCACGAGGGTCGCTACCCCCGCAGTATGTCGGCTGATAATGTTCATGGACGTGTGTGTGAGTTATGAGATTAGATCGAGTAGCCTACCCTTGCCCATATGTCGAAAAGTTGTCCTTATTTGCATTCATATAGATTGTCCTGTACAGCGTACTTATCTATTTTCAAATATGATGCATGTTTACTGTATTCAAATTGGCTCGTATTTTCTGTATCTTGGTACGTCCCTCTGAGGACCTGGTCCTCTGCCAGGTGTATCTGTTCTTGAGTATTTGCAGGAGCACAGATTTGGATGGTGACATGTGATCCGAGGATGTCTTCTCTTCGAGTCCGTGATTGATAGCTGGTATTCTTATATTGTGTTTATTGTGTTGTACTCATATTGTATTTGCTCTTATATTCGAGTTGGTAGTGGATTTGTTTCCATCCAACTATCATCCTTAGATACTTCTTATTGAGATATACTTTCATAGATACTGGTTATTTATTTCTATATGATTTTGGTGGATGAGATTTAGATTTTACCCTGTGACTTGTATTACATTTTATACCACTTGTGGATTTGATATTCATATTACAGCGTACGTATGGATTTGGTTTTCATACATTGGAGTTGCCATATCCATGCGGCTGGCATGCTTACGTGTCCTAGTCCTACGTATTTTTGGGACTGGGGTGTGACATATTTTTGTGGTGGCCCATGCAGGTCGAGAGCATATTGTCTCGGTTATGTTATTGTACCGAACAAGCCTACACCTAGGAATAGAGTATAGGATCTCATCCACAATTGACTATGATTCACTATCCTTCCAATCCATTCTATCTGAATAATTGCATCCTGCTTGATTCCTGTACTTTCCTATTAGTTCTTTGAGAATAGCTTTCTGCTAGAATATAGGAACCCCTGTTATTAGGATGATAATTATGGTAGCACACCTATTAAGAATACCACGAGAATATAGACTGTCACGCCCCAGTCCCAAAATACGTAGGACTAGGAATACGTAACACGCCAGCCGTATGTATACGAACTCCAATATATGGAAACTATATACACACGTACGCTGTACATGAATATCCAATCCACAGTGGTAAATATATGTCACAATAAGTCACACGCAGTTCTATATCTCATCCACAACACCAATAATAGAATAAAGGAAATCAATAACTGAATATCAAAGAAGTAGTCTCAAATAGTAATCTCAAAGTGCAATAGTCGGGTGGAAACAAATCCACTGCAAATCGACTATAATAAACTACTAAAGAGAGAAGAGAATAAACTCTAATATAAGAATAAATGTCTAGAAAAGAATAGCAACTAAAATCTCTAAACAGCTGCAAATGAATCACATATAATCAGAAGGTAAGATCTCCTCAGGCTGATAGGTAGCATCAGGTCCAGGTCCATACTCCTGCGGGTACTACTGCTCACCTATATCTGGAAGGGACCAGGTCCTCAGAGGGACGTAACAAGATACAAAAAGCACATGCCAATAAAGTACTGAAAATAAACATCCATGGGGTCGCCTAACCATCTAAGTGAATGCAGTTAAGAACACCTTTCCCCACAAGTGAGCTATCTGGCTGAAAACTAGGATTTGGCATGGTTCTCTTTTGAAGAGCCAGGGGCCTAAAAGGCACGTCGTCTTTTGAACGCCGGTGGCCCGCCTGATAGTACATAATATATAGTGGTCATCATCACCCGTATCTCCAGCGGAGAATCCGGGCTTCACAGAAAAAGTGCAAAGGAGCTCAAATGCGGTACTTGTTGTTCTCCCCACCCAATGCTCTAAGCATGTCATGTCCATGACACGATAAACCTCTAATAACCGCCAGGTCTACTAGCATGCAAAGTTTCTATTGGCAGTTATCCCTATCCGTCGCACGACCTATACGTACCAGTGGCCAGCCGAGTACGCAAGTCCGTGTCCTACATGTGACTCACACTCGTGTAAGAATAGTGTCATGGCCAATGAAACATAAATGCCTCATGAAGATGGGGTAGTCTCACAAAGTAGGTCCAATGCATGTACATAAATAAAAACATAGTACGACGACACCGTCGTTGCACCCAAGTTTCCTTGGACGCGCAGTTTATATAGCAGTTAAAATAAATGAACTAAATAAGCAGAAAATAAATATGCATGCCTCATATGGAATGTAAAAACAGTACAATGGTAAGGTATACTTGCCTGGCAAGAAATCTGTAAAGTATACGCGCCCAAATGTCAAGGACACTGAACCTGGAACTAAGGACTCCGAACAAACATTTCCGGACGCTGAAATAAACATCACCAACATTTTCGGAATGAGCAAAATAGCTAAAAAGCACATCCCTTTCGTCCAATTTGGACACAGGGGCAAAACGGTAATTTTGGGCAAAAGTGGGGTCCACGTGTGGCCCACTTTGTACCGAAAAGCGTACCGAGGGTAACAGTCTCTAAATGGGACAAACTATGGGTCAAACAACTCTAAATGTCAATACGAACCCAACGGTATGTCCAAATTTGGATTCCGATGAGCCGAACAAAATTTGGTCCAAAAAGTCAACTGTGGGACCCGCCAATTGGCGATTTGGTCAACCGTCTCAGAATTGCGTGAAATTTGGGTCACAGGACCAGCGCGTTACCACGAGTCCAGTGGCGCAAGTTTCGTCACAATCTGACAAACGTGCACAAAATACGTGCGAGTTCCACAAAAGTGGCGACACGAGATGTGTCCGCGGATACGGCCTGATTCCGGCGCGCACACGCGTCCGAATCAGTCCCCACAAATTTTCACATGTCCCGTTATGCTGTGTGCACCATTTGGTACACTTGGCACACGGCGGGGCGGTCCCGTTTGGCGGGGCGCGCTCCGATCTCCAACTTTTGAAAAACCGGAAAAAGTGGGTGCGCACAGTTTTGTGACGAACATAACTATGTCCACAGTAACTATTAGCCTAGGGTTATTTTGCAGAAATTAAACTAGGTCATGTATTCTACAGGTATCAAAAAGAATCATCGAATTCGGATCTCTGTGGTGGGAGATACGAACTCGACAATACGGGTGGTCAATCTGGAATTCTGCGATTGCAGAATTCTGCCTGTCCGTCCATTTTGGACGCTGATTTACACCTAGGGGCACACATTTTCCGAAGTTGACTATAAAACAAATACTGGAGAGGGTTGAGGGAAGATCATACCTATGAAAACAGATCAGTGTTTGGTCGAGCGAGTCAACGGGAATTCGTGCCGGAGCGAAGGTGCCTCGAGTGGGAGACTGCAGTTCGCGATGTCGGCGTCGACGGGATGGTTGGATGGCTTGGGGAGGCTTCTCTGGCTGTGGTGACGGCTATAGATGGGAAGAGGAAGTCTGAAAATATTAGGTTAGGGTTTTAAGGGTTAATATATATATATATATAATATTAATAGAGAGAGAGGGTGAAGGGTCGGATGTCCGCGGGTGAAAGGGACCGGTTCACAAGCAATTAAGTGCTGTTGGTATAAAGGGGTGCGGGTCCCTTGCCTATTCGCTGAAGGCTAAGCTGCAATGAATAAGTTAAGTTGCTGGAAGAGAATTCCTAACTAGCTAATGGTTTGAAAACTATTAGTATTATATTATTATTATTATTATTATTATTATTATTATATTCTAATTTTCTTTTCTTTTTCTTTCTTTCTTTATAAATATATATATACATATATATATATATATTTGTATATACATATATATATTATATATATACTCATAAGAAAATTTATAGCTTAGGGTAATGCACATCGTTAGGCTAGCAACAGCTCAAGGGGTCTCCTACATGGAATAAATTCCGAAAAATTCCTGAAGGTCCCATAAGTCATCTAAGGGCCCGAACACCTAATGTAAAAATTATTAAAAATCTATTTCTCCTGTTTAGACCTAATTACTATAATTTAATTAATAATTAATAATTAAAAGGGTTTATACGATTTCTAGGAAGGGGGTTTTACATTCTACCCAACTTGTAAAAATTTCGTCCTCGAAATTAAAATTAAGCCACGATAGAATGCAAGGATGGTATAAGATATAATTTAACAATGTAAATTCATACCTTGGTCTGCGAATAGGTTCGGAAAATGCTTGCGCATGTCGTCCTCGCGCTCCCAAGTTGATTCTCCTGGTGCGCCATGCCTCCATGCTACGCGAACCAAGGGAATAGACTGGTTCCTCAATACCTTCTCTCGACGATCAAGGATTCCCACGGGTTGCTCTTGGTAAGACAAGCTCGGCCCAATGGTGATCTCCGAATGGTCGAGAACATGACTGCTGTCTGCCACATATCGCCTGAGCTGCGACACATGGAATACGTCATGTACTCCCTCCAGTGAAGGTGGTAGCGCAAGTCGATATGCCACCTCGCCAATTCTCTCGAGCACGTCAAATGGTCCAATATACCTTGGACTCAACTTGCCGCGCCCTCCGAATCGGATGGTGCCTCTGGTCGGTAATATCCTCAAGAAGACGTGATCGCCCTCTTTGAACTCCAAGGGACGACGGTGAAGGTCTGCCCACTGCTTCTGCCTGTCTTGCGCTGCTCGCAAGTGTCCCTGAATCTTCTTGACTGTCTCTACGGTGTTGACCACCAACTCGGGTCCCAGAATCTGACGTTCTCCCACGTCACTCCAACACACAGGAGACCTACATTTTCTTCCATACAATGCTTCAAACGGAGCCATCTGAATACTCGCTTGATAGCTATTGTTGTAAGAAAACTCTACAAGATGTAGGTGGTCCTCCCATGATCCTCCGAAGTCTAACATGCAAGCCCTCAACATGTCCTCCAAGGTCTGAATAGTACGCTCCGACTGCCCATCTGTCTGCGGGTGGTAAGATGTACTAAACCTCAGACGAGTACCAAGACTCTCTTGCATGCTCTTCCAAAAGTGCGATGTGAAGCGCGAATCTCTGTCCGATATAATGCTGACTGGTATGCCGTGCAATCTCACGATCTGTCTCATATATAAATCAGCTAAAGCTTCTGTAGACTGACCCACTCTAAAAGGTATAAAATGGGCTGACTTGGTGAGTCGGTCCACTATTACCCACACTGCATCTCTCCCACTTGGACTCTTGGGAAAACCCGTGACGAAGTCCATAGTGATGTGCTCCCACTTCCACTCTGGAATCGAAAGTGGTTGCAATAATCCTGCTGTCCTCTGGTGCTCCGCCTTCACTTGTTGACATACCAGACATTTAGCTACAAAGCGAGCTATCTCTCTCTTCATCCCATGCCACCAAAAAATGCTGTCGTAAGTCACGATACATCTTGGTGCCTCCAGGATGAATAGAATAGATCGAACTATGAGCCTCTGCCATCAGCTCCTGTCGAATCTCTCCATTCGGAACATAAAGACGATCATCACATCGTAATGTTCCATCCTCATGAATGCGCAATCCGGTCTGCTCTCCGGCCTCTGTCCTTTCCTTTAGTCTCCTGAATCTGGCATCTGTAGGCAAAGCTGCCTTAATCCTCTCTACCAATGATGATTGAACTTGTAAGTTGGCTAGTGTCCCATCTGCTCCGGGTAATATCACTTCAATGCCAAGTTCTTGCAAGTCCTCCAAAAGTTCCCTCTGTGCTGTCAAGAAGTAAGCTGCTGGCTTCCGGCTTAACGCGTCTGCTACCACGTTAGCCTTGCCTGGATGATAATGTAGCTCTATCTCGAAATCTTTCATCAACTCGAGCCATCGACGTTGCCTCATATTTAACTCCTTCTGCGTGAAGACGTACTTGAGGCTTTTGTGGTCTGTATAGATTTTCACTCGTTCCCCGTATAAGTAATGTCTCTATAGCTTCAGAGCAAATACAACGGCTGCAAGTTCCAAGTCGTGAGTTGGATAATTCTTCTCATGCACTCGTAACTGCCTAGATGCATATGCAATCACCTTGCCATGCTGCATCAATACGCATCCCAAGCCTTTTCCTGATGCGTCACTGTAGATCACGTAACCTCCTGATCCTGACGGAATCGCCAATACTGGTGCTGTAGTCAGTCGCTTCTTCAACTCTTCAAAGGCTGCTTGACACTCGTCAGTCCATATAAATTCCTGATCTTTACAGGTCAGACGAGTCATAGGTGCCGCTATCCTTGAGAAGTTTTCCACGAACCGTCGGTAATATCCCGCAAGTCCAAGGAAACTCCTCACCTCTGCTGCTGATTTAGGAACAGGCCATGTCTCAACTGCTGAGATCTTCTCTGGATCAACAGAAATGCCATCTCCTGTAACAACATGTCCAAGAAATGAAACTCTGTCCAAGAAGAACTCACATTTCCTGAGTTTAGCATATAACTGCTCTCCCCTCAAAGTCTCTAGAACAATCCGCAGATGCTCCTCGTGCTCCTCGTGGCTCTTCGAATAGACAAGTATATCATCTATGAAGACGACCACGAACTAGTCCAAGTACTGGTGGAAGACTCGATTCATCAAGTCCATAAAGATCGCTGGAGCATTGGTCAATCCAAATGGCATGACCAAAAACTCGTAGTGTCCATATCTTGTTCTGAATGCGGTCTTCGGAATGTCCTGCTTCCGTACCTTCACTTGGTGATATCCCGATCTCAAATCTATCTTCGAGAATACCTTAGCTCCACTGAGTTGATCAAACAGGTCATCAATGCGTGGCAATGGATATTTGTTCTTCACTGTCACGGCATTCAAGGCCCTGTAATCAATGCACATACGCACTGACCCATCCTTCTTGGGTACAAACAACACTGGTGCTCCCCAGGGTGATGCACTCGGTCGGATGAAACCTTTCTCTTCTAGCTCTTTTAACTGTGCCTTCAGCTCGTCCATCTCCTTCTTCGCCAGTCTGTAAACATGCGATGCTATAGGTGCTGATCCGGGTGCTAGTTCAATTGAAAACTCTACGTCTCGGTCTGGGGGTAGTCCTGGCAAATCCTCTAGAAAGACGTCTAAAAATTCTGAAATAATAGGGTGATAGACAACATCGTCCATTGCGAGCTGCATACCATCAAGGATTTCTGTGGATCCTCGGGCAAACTCAAGTTCAGGCTGGCCAGGTACCTTAAAAAGAATGCTTCCTCCAAAGCAATCGAAGAAAGCGTGGTTCTTGCTCAGCCAGTCCATTCCAAGCACAATATCAAAAGACGGCATAGGAAGGACTAAGAGTTGGGCGTTCATCTCTCTGCCACGTATCACTATAGGGCCCGATCTACAAACTCGAGTAACTGGTACAACTCCTCCTCCGGTAAGAATTCTAACACAACTAGATAATGGTGTAGAAGCAATGTTGTGTTTGGCAATAAAACTAGATGATATGAATGAGTGGGTGGCTCCCGTATCAAATAATGTCACAGCGGGAAAAGTAAAAGCAAGGGTAATACCTGCTATGACATCCACCTCATGATCCATGTCATCTACCTCCATTGCAAAAGCTCGTCCGTTCCTCTGTGGTTGTCCATGTCCAGTCCTCATATACTGCTCCTCCTGAGTGGGTAGCGGTGGTCCTCTCTGAAATCCTCCTGCTGCTGGGGGTCGAGGTGCTCCCGGTCCGGTCATCTGCTGGGCTGGCTTCGGTGCTGGAAGCGCTAATCTCTGAACTGGCGGTGGAAGTGCCTGCTGCATGGGGCAGTCTCTCGTCAGGTGCTGTCCAGAGCCACATCTCTTACACTGACCCAAGCGAGTCCGACAATCTCTCGAAATATGTCCGATCTTCCCACAATAATGACATTGGGGTTTTTTCGGAATCTGGTACGGTCCGGCTCTGTGTTGCTGATGCTGTTGTGCCAAGGGGCGTCTGATAGGTCCTCCCTGTTGTGTCCTGGCTGGTCCCTGCTGTATCCTTGCTGATCCTTGTTGTGTCCTCAGCTGAGCTCCCCTTCCTCTGCTAATGGTTTCCTGAAATCTGGCCTCTGTCAGTAGCTCAGCATAAGAGACTCGGGACTGCGAGCTTGTATAATGTTGAAGCTCCTGGGTCAGTCCTCGATGAAATCTCTTAGCCTTAGCCAAGTCATTTGGTATCAAAGCAGCGCCATATTTGCTGAGTCGACTAAACTCGGCATCATACTCGTCCACGGTTCGGTTCCCTTGCTCCAAGTGAAGAAACTGATCATACAAGGTGTCCCTGACAGTGTCCGAAAAGTACTTTCCCTCGAAGCACTCCAAGAACTGCTCCCATGTCTGGTAAGTACCCAACTGGCGCTCCATGGATTCCCACCAGTGATGGGCATTACCATCTAGAAGCGTCCGTACACCCGTCATCCATAGGTCCGTAGGTAACTGCGATGCCTCCAGTAGCTTCTGTGTGTGAGTGATCCAGCTGGTAGTCTCCTCCGGGCTCTCAGTGCCCTTGTACTGCCTTGCACCCATCTGAACAAAATCCTTTACTGATCCAACCTTAGCTTGAGGTACTGGAGCTAGTGTTTGGGCTGGTACAGTAGCATGTGCAGCCATCCTCTCCAGTGCTGCCATAAATTCTTGTCTCTGTTCGGCTGCCTGCTGCCTCTGCTCGGCTGCCTGCTGCCTTTGTTCCTGTATCATCATCTGAAAGAATTGGAACATCTGCGCTTGGCCATCTTGCGGTACTGGGACAGGTGGAAGGTTCCCAATAGGTGAAACGGGAAGGTCAGATGGAACTGGGGTGTGAGTCTGTCCATCTGGCCCCGGAAGCCTAGGAATTGTTGGGGTCCCTCCTTGAGTCTGACCATTGACTCCAGAAGTTGCGTCGCCATCAGCGGCAGTACATCCATTCTGCAAATCCATCTCTCTGCAGTTGATGTACGAAACGATTAGAAAAGTACAGGAATCAAACATGATGCAAGTATTAAATAGGAAGGATGAATTTCAATCAAGCGTGGATGAGATCCTTATACTCTATTCCTATTACGCAGGCTTGTTCGGTACAGTTACGTAACCGAGACAATATATTCTTGACCTGCATGGGCCACCACAAAAATATGTCACGCCCCAGTCCCAAAATACGTAGGACTAGGAATACGTAACACGCCAGCCGTATGTATACGAACTCCAATATATGGAAACTATATACACACGTACGCTGTACATGAATATCCAATCCACAGTGGTAAATATATGTCACAATAAGTCACACGCAGTTCTATATCTCATCCACAACACCAATAATAGAATAAAGGAAATCAATAACTGAATATCAAAGAAGTAGTCTCAAATAGTAATCTCAAAGTGCAATAGTCGGGTGGAAACAAATCCACTGCAAATCGACTATAATAAACTACTAAAGAGAGAAGAGAATAAACTCTAATATAAGAATAAATGTCTAGAAAAGAATAGCAACTAAAATCTCTAAACAGCTGCAAATGAATCACATATAATCAGAAGGTAAGATCTCCTCAGGCTGATAGGTAGCATCAGGTCCAGGTCCATACTCCTGCGGGTACTACTGCTCACCTATATCTGGAAGGGACCAGGTCCTCAGAGGGACGTAACAAGATACAAAAAGCACATGCCAATAAAGTACTGAAAATAAACATCCATGGGGTCGCCTAACCATCTAAGTGAATGCAGTTAAGAACACCTTTCCCCACAAGTGAGCTATCTGGCTGAAAACTAGGATTTGGCATGGTTCTCTTTTGAAGAGCCAGGGGCCTAAAAGGCACGTCGTCTTTTGAACGCCGGTGGCCCGCCTGATAGTACATAATATATAGTGGTCATCATCACCCGTATCTCCAGCGGAGAATCCGGGCTTCACAGAAAAAGTGCAAAGGAGCTCAAATGCGGTACTTGTTGTTCTCCCCACCCAATGCTCTAAGCATGTCATGTCCATGACACGATAAACCTCTAATAACCGCCAGGTCTACTAGCATGCAAAGTTTCTATTGGCAGTTATCCCTATCCGTCGCACGACCTATACGTACCAGTGGCCAGCCGAGTACGCAAGTCCGTGTCCTACATGTGACTCACACTCGTGTAAGAATAGTGTCATGGCCAATGAAACATAAATGCCTCATGAAGATGGGGTAGTCTCACAAAGTAGGTCCAATGCATGTACATAAATAAAAACATAGTACGACGACACCGTCGTTGCACCCAAGTTTCCTTGGACGCACAGTTTATATAGCAGTTAAAATAAATGAACTAAATAAGCAGAAAATAAATATGCATGCCTCATATGGAATGTAAAAACAGTACAATGGCAAGGTATACTTGCCTGGCAAGAAATCTGTAAAGTGTACGCGCCCAAATGTCAAGGACACTGAACCTGGAACTAAGGACTCCGAACAAACGTCTCCGGACGCTGAAATAAATATCACCAACATTTCCGGAATGAGCAAAATAGCTAAAAAGCACATCCCTTTCGTCCAATTTGGACACAGGGGCAAAACGGTAATTTTGGGCAAAAGTGGGGTCCACGTGTGGCCCACTTTGTACCGAAAAGCGTGCCGAGGGTAACAGTCTCTAAATGGGACAAACTATGGGTCAAACAACTCTAAATGTCAATACGAACCCAACGGTATGTCCAAATTTGGATTCCGATGAGCCGAACAAAATTTGGTCCAAAAAGTCAACTGTGGGACCCGCCAATTGGCGATTTGGTCAACCGTCTCAGAATTGTGTGAAATTTGGGTCACAGGACCAGCGCGTTACCACGAGTCCAGTGGCGCAAGTTTCGTCGCAATCTGACAAACGTGCACAAAATACGTGCGAGTTCCACAAAAGTGGCGACACGAGATGTGTCCGCGGATACGGCCTGATTCCGGCGCGCACACGCGTCCGAATCAGTCCCCACGAATTTTCACGTGTCCCGTTATGCTGTGTGCACCATTTGGTACACTTGGCACACGGCGGGGCGGTCCCGTTTGGCGGGGCGCGCTCCGATCTCCAACTTTTGGAAAACCGAAAAAAGTGGGTGCGCACAGTTTTGTGACGAACATAACTATGTCCACAGTAACTATTAGCCTAGGGTTATTTTACAGAAATTAAACTAGGTCATGTATTCTACAGGTATCAAAAAGAATCATCGAATTCGGATCTCTGTGGTGGGAGATACGAACTCGACAATACGGGTGGTCAATCTGGAATTCTGCGATTGCAGAATTCTGCCTGTCCGTCCATTTTGGACGCTGATTTACACCTAGGGGCACACATTTTCCGAAGTTGACTATAAAACAAATACTGGAGAGGGTTGAGGGAAGATCATACCTATGAAAACAGATCAGTGTTTGGTCGAGCGAGTCAACGGGAATTCGTGCCGGAGCGAAGGTGCCTCGAGTGAGAGACTGCAGTTCGCGATGTCGGCGTCGACGGGATGGTTGGATGGCTTGGGGAGGCTTCTCTGGCTGTGGTGACGGCTATAGATGGGAAGAGGAAGTCTGGGAATATTAGGTTAGGGTTTTAAGGGTTAATATATATATATATATAATATTAATAGAGAGAGAGGGTGAAGGGTCGGATGTCCGCGGGTGAAAGGGACCGGTTCACAAGCAATTAAGTGCTGTTGGTATAAAGGGGTGCGGGTCCCTTGCCTATTCGCTGAAGGCTAAGCTGCAAGGAATAAGTTAAGTTGCTGGAAGAGAATTCCTAACTAGCTAATGGTTTGAAAACTATTAGTATTATATTATTATTATTATTATTATTATTATTATTATATTCTAATTTTCTTTTCTTTTTCTTTCTTTCTTTATAAATATATATATACATATATATATATATATATTTGTATATACATATATATATTATATATATACTCATAAGAAAATTTATAGCTTAGGGTAATGCACATCGTTAGGCTAGCAACAGCTCAAGGGGTCTCCTACATGGAATAAATTCCGAAAAATTCCTGAAGGTCCCATAAGTCATCTAAGGGCCCGAACACCTAATGTAAAAATTATTAAAAATCTATTTCTCCTGTTTAGACCTAATTACTATAATTTAATTAATAATTAATAATTAAAAGGGTTTATACGATTTCTAGGAAGGGGGTTTTACATAGACACACCACTAAGTTTAGAATATCTAGTGAAACCTAGAATTCCTTATCTATAGATTGGTTTACCATTACCCCTTGAGGTATTATGAAGACTTGAGAGTAGTATAGATGCTACTAAAGTTAGTTAGAAGTTTTACCATAATGTTTGACCCTAGAATTGAGGAACCAATAGAAAACCAAAATTGAATATTAGGACTGAACCTAACCTTCATAGTTAGATAATATTAAAACTATAAACTTAGACATTGTCTTATTAGTAGCAGACAGTATCTTAGAAAGCCAAGAGCAATGAATATAACATTTCTCTTGATCACACCTCGAACATAGCAACTAGCATACCACTCCTCCTTAGAAAACCACGAAGCTATCTAGAGCCCTATTCTAATTTCATATATTGTTCCTCTACGACCTTAGCGTTCGCTAATTGCACGATGACTAAATTTTATTCCTCTATTCTTCATCTTTCAAAGTGTGCCATCTGACACTTCTGATTATAGACCAAGTGATTTTATTCTATGTTAGGATATATATAGCTTGCTAGGATTTTGGTTGTTACTCTTGAATTTTGAATGGTGTGCTTAGTAGTTAGAACTTGATGGTTTAAGCCATTCTTGTAGATTGAGACCTGGTGCTTATCCCTTAGTTTTAAATTGTGTAACATGTACCCCCACCTCGACACGAGTTATATTCCCTTTCGCTTGAGGCCAGTAACTGTTCCACTCTTACTATTGACACTTGCACTAAGACTAAGACTTAGGACGACAGTATTTTTTTTCAGACTGTAGAACTTAGAGGCTATACCCCCTACTTTGTCGACTATCGACTTAGACAAGGAATTAGTATGACAAATGTAGAGATTATAGAGTCTTAACTTTTTGTGAACTTGAATTGTTATGTACCTCCTTTCATCATAATCCAGCGTATTTATATTTTTTGTACTACCTTGATTTATACTGCTATTATAGCCTAGTTTTTGCAAGCTTATTCTTTTATCGAGCTTGCTCATGACATATATATTATTGGGTGCACACAATGATACAATTGCTTAATCAGAATCGGTGTATTAAGGTCTAGCTAACCTTAGTGCACTTGGTTCGCTCTTCGCATGACTACTTTACGTGGATTGAGATATATGGTAGTAGACGGATATACTTGCCCCTAGACATGTCTGACACATCGTACCGGTTATATAACTGTACTGATATGAGCATGTAAATAGGAAGTTACCAAAAAAAATAGAATTTCAATCCACAACTGTCCTGACAACTCCCTTTTCGAATTCTTTAATCTCTTTGAACCTCGTACTCGTATTCTGTCACCTTCACCTTGAATTCTTTATTATTGCTCTCCGTCTTCCCTTATTTTGGAAAGACGAAACCTCGTGCTAGTATAAGTTGATACACTGATAGTACTAGATAAACCCTATAAGGCTAATCACATGACTTAGTGACACTCTTTTATAATTGATTAAGAGCATATCATAGGTGATATGTTGGTGTTGAATCCTGAGGATTGAATAACATGGTTAAATAATTTGAGGAATAATTTTCCTAGATGTACAGCCTTAGATAAAGGATGGATAAATTTTAAGTTCGGTAGATTATGAACCTCTCACCCAATTCTCATCTTTGTGCAAATTTTTTTATTGTTGGGCGCTTTTATGCAAAAGAGCATTTAGGTGTCCACACCATTGGTCATGACACATGAAGAAACCTATTTTTCGCTCATGTGAATTTTCTCCATGATTTTTTGGGATGTGCAATGCGCAACATCGCCCACCCCTTTAAACCTAGCCTAGCATTTTAAACGATGCAAATCTTATACCATCCTTGATATTCTATCGTGGCTTAATTTTAATTTCGAGGACAAATTTTTTATAAGTTGGGTAGAATATAAAATCCCTTCCTAAAAATCGTATATACCCTTTTTATTTATTAATTAATAATTTAAATTATAGTAATTAGGGCTAAATAGGAGAAATATATTTTTAATAATTTTTATTTTAGGTGTTCGGGCACTTAGAGGATTTATGGGACCATTAGGAATTTTTCGAAATTTATTCCATGTAGGAGACCCCTTGAGCAGTTGCTAGCCTAACGGTGTGCATTATTCTAATCTATAAATTTTTTATGAGTATATATATATGTATATATATATACAAATATATATATGAATATATATATTTAAGAAGAAAAGAAAAGAAAGTATAAAGAAATTAATAATATAATAATAACTAATACTAATACTAATAATAATACTATTACTAATAACTTACTATAACTTAGCAAAGCATGCAAACAAAAGCAAAACACTTGGAATTCCTTCCCATAAAGCAGCAGCAGCAGCAAGAGAACCAAGCGCCCCCCCCCCCCCCGCGCGTCCAATGCAAACAAACCTTTTCTTTTTTTTCTTTTTGTTCTCTCTCCCTTTCTTATATATATATATATATATATATATATATATATATATATATATATATATATATATATATATTTTTTTTTTTTTTTTTTTTTCTAAAAACCCTAACATAACCATCCAGACCCTCCTCTTCTCATCTAAAGCCGCCACCGCAGCCAGAGAACCCCGCCAGGCCGTCCAAACAATCCCGACGACCCCGACCTCGCGTACTGCAGATTTCCACACGAGGTACCTTCGCTCAGGAGTTATTTTCCGTCGACTCGCTCAACCAAACGCCGTTTCGTCTTCACCGGTATGCTCACCCCTTAAACCTCTTCCATATTTGTATAATAGCAGACCTCGAACAACGTGTACCCATAGGCAAAAACAGCGCCTAAGTTGGCGCGAGCAGACCGAATTCTGGGATCGCAGAAAACTGCGGTGACCACCCATGTTGCCGAGTTCCTATCTCCCACCACAGAGATCCGAATTCGGTGATTCTTTTTGATATGTGTAGAACACTTGACCTAGTTTATTTTTTGTTAAATAACCCTACATTATTAGCTATTGTGGACAGAATTAAATTCGTCACAAAACCCCGCAAATCCACTTTTTCCAGATTTCCAAAAGTTGGAAAATGGAGCGCGTCCCGCATAACGGGACCGCACCGCAGTGTATCAAGTATACCGAATGGTACACGCAGCGTAACCGGACACGTAAAAATTTGTGGAAACTGATTCGGACGCGTGTGCGCGCCAGAATCAGGCCGTATCCGCGGACACACCCCGTGTCGCAACTTTTGTGAAACTCGAGCGTATTTTGTGTACGCTTGTCAGATTGCAACGAAACTTACACCATTGGACTCGTGGTAACGCGCTGGTCCTGTGACCCAATTTTTATACAATTCTGAGACGGTTGACCAAGTCGCCAATTGACGGGCCTTATAGTTGACTTTTTGGACAAAATTGTGTTCGGCCCATCGGTATCCACATTTGGATATACCGTTGGGTTCGTATTGACATTTAGAATTGTTTGACCTATAGTTTGTCCTATTTAGAGACTTTTACCCTCGGCACGTTTTTCGGTGCAAAGTGGGCCACAGGTGGACCCCACTTTTACCCAAAATTATCGTTTTGCCCCTGTGTCCAAATTGTACGAAAGAGAAGTGCTTTTTAGCTATTTTGCTTATTCTGGGAACGTTGGTGATGTTTATTTCATCATCCGGAGACATTAGTTCTGCGGCCATAGCTTTTGATCCTGTGTGTTGGACTTCTGGACAGTACACCTTGCAGCTTTCTTACCAGGCAAGATACCTTGCCAAATTGCTTACAATATTTTACATGCTTAGTATTTTTTTGTATATTTATTGTATTTTTGTTTATTTATTGCATGTGTAGTTCCTTTCAGTCATTACTATATATTAGATATGTTGACACACACTTGACACTTAGTATCATAGAGGACAATTATTAGGCGTATGGGCTTTTAACCACTCTGGTAACACCGTAGTCACTAGCACGCTCTATGGTGGTCGTGTCCGATGGTCGCTACCCCCGCGGTATGTCGATTGATGGAGTCACGAGGGTCGCTACCCCCGCGGTATGTCGGCTGATGATGTTCATGGACGTGTGTGTGAGTTGTGAGATTAGATTGAGTAGCCTACCCTTGCCCATACGTCGAAAAGTTGTCCTCATTTGCATTCATATAGATTGTCCTGTACAGCGTACTTATCTATTTTCAAATATGATGCATGTTTACTGTATTCAAATTGGCTCGTATTTTCTGTATCTTGTTACGTCCCTCTGAGGACCTGGTCCTCTGCCAGGTGTATCTGTTCTTGAGTATTTGCAGGAGCATAAATTTGGATGGTGACATGTGATCCGAGGATGTCTTCTCTTCGAGTTCGTGATTGATAGCTGGTATTCTTATATTGTGTTTATTGTGTTATACTCATATTGTATTTGCTCTTATATTCGAGTTGGTAGTGGATTTGTTTCCATCCAACTATCATCCTTAGATACTTCTTATTGAGATCTAGTTTCATAGATACTGGTTATTTATTTCTATATGATTTTGGTGGATGAGATTTAGATTTTACCCTGTGACTTGTATTACATTTTATACCACTTGTGGATTTGATATTCATATTACAGCGTACGTATGGATTTGGTTTTCATACATTGGAGTTGCCATATCCATGCGTCTGGCATGCTTACGTGTCCTAGTCCTACGTATTTTTGGGACTGGGGCGTGATACCCTAGCCCAACCTCGAGCCCGACCCCCTCCGGCGAAGCCCCCTCCGCTGTCTCGATCAGATCCCTAGCTCGGACTAACGACAGACACGAGGACGCGGGAACTCTCGACCAGGACACGAAGTTGACCCTCGGACACGTGGAATTCAGCGTTCACGGAGCCCTGTTCAGGTACCATTTTCTCTCACCTCGCAACTCCATTTTAGTTTTCGTCAGTTGCTACTCGTAGCCTGTATAACCCTCTCGGTGCCCGTACAACTCGTTCGGTGCATCGCGTTTTGTGGTGATCGCACACCGCGATCCAAAAATAGGAAAAATAACGTCTGTTTCACCCCGGAACTGAGTGCGCCCCGCCAAACGGGATGACTTGGTCGCACGCGGTCTTTACCGAAACGTGCGCGACGTTGATACGGACGTGTGGGATTTCGCAGAAGTCGATTCGGATGTGCGTGCACACCGGAATCAACGCGTATCCGCCGACACCGTCCCGTATCCGTCTATTCTGGAACACGCTGTAACTTTGTGTACACACGTTGGATCGAGACGAAACTTACGCCATCGGACTCTTAGCAATATGCTGGTCCTGTGACCCAAGTTTGGTTCGATTCTGAGAACGTTGACAGAATCGCGTATCGTAGGCCCCACAGGCTCCGCTTGACGGACGATTTTGTGATCGGCTCATCGGAATCCAATTCTGGAAGTTTCGCTGGGTTCGTATTATCGTTCCTGACTTGTAGACACTGAGTTTGAGAAATTTGGAGACCTTTGACCCTGACACGCTTTTTGGTGCAAAGTGGCCCACATGTGGACCCGCTTTGGCCCGGAAATGTCATTTTTGCCCCTGTGTCCAAATTGGACTTAAGGACAGGCGTTTCTAGCTATTTGACATCTTCTGAGATTGTTGGTGATGTTTATTACAGCTTTTGGAGTAGTACCTACAGGATCCACTGATACAGGGATAACTGTTGGTATTCGGACCCCAGGCAAGTGTACCTTGCCAAACTCTGCAGTATTATTACATATTTTCTTGCTTCATTTATATTGCTGTGCATGCTTAACCTAGGACCGTGTGACGTACTTAGCGTCTGATTATTAGTCGGGTGCCAACATCGTACGCGATGTTGTGTATTGTCATATAGAGATGGATATTCGTGACACTTTATCTTCCCGTACTTGTCTTACCAAGTACACTTTGACCCAGGACACTTGACACTGCTCATCAGACAGGATCTTCCTGAGATATTCATGGTGATTCTGTATAGGATACAGGACTTGACAGAGATGCTATATTCTTAGATACATTATGACTTGTTTCATTAGTTATGATCCCGCTGACATGGACATGAGACGTTATGGTCATGAAATGCGTGGTTACATTGGGTGGGGAGAGACACACAGGCTACAGGCTGAACATATATATATACACCCCTATTATTGTGAGGCACAAGACTCTAAAGCCGAGCTTGGCCCATTACTCATTATTACTGCTACTACCGGCTCCCCGACACAGAGCTTGTAGTGGCTTCAGTCTGAGTTCTAGTGCTGCTCTCATCTTGCATATCACTTAGCTGGTTATTTAGTATTCCCTTATTATTCCATCTATTGCTGGAGAGACCCACAGGCTACAGGTTGATTATGTTATGCCGGCTACTCAGTCTCCCGCTGAGCTAGACCACCTCATGATACCACTGCTACCGGCTCCCCTACATAGAGCTTGTAGTTATTTCAACCTGAGTACTATTGATGTTTTCTCTTGCATTTCACACAGATGTTTACATACTTGCCCTATTTATTCTATTTATTTTCTGTACTGCAATTATTTTGGCTTGAGCTTTCTTGTACCTTGCTATGTCCCCTGAGGACCTGGATCCGGATTATGTCCCCAGGATTTACAGACGAGATCTATCCCGAGGTATATGGGACCGCAGCAGGAGCTGATCCAGGAGTTGTCCCGCCATCAGAGGACGAGGTGTTAGCTAAAGACTTCTCCTGAGCATCCATGTTTCATGCTCAGTATTTATTACTTATTTTAGTCATTTATATTCTGGTCTGTTGAACCATTGTATTTGTCACGCCCCAGTCCCAAAATGACGAGGGATGGGAGACATGCGCAATGGCCAGCAACACGCACCGATGGACAACCCAATTTAATGGATCCATCAGGGCATGCTTAAGCTGTAGTCTAACAGTAAGATGTTACAAGTCTCAGGAATTTCTAATCTCATCCACCAAATAAACACAGATTAATTGCCAAAAATAATGCAGTAGAAATAAATAAGCAATAAATAAGATTATCTCGGGAAATAATCCGAGAATTAGTCTGTTACATTCAGAGGAAAATAGACAGGAAATAAATGCTGAAATTGGAAATACTGTGTAGATGAAGCCGGTGCTCAGGAGAAATCTTCGGCCAATATCTCGTTCTCTGTTCCGGGTTCTGCTCCAAGGAGTGCTCCTGTACCGTACACCTCGGGGTAGATCTCTTCAGCTATACCTGGGGACATAGTCCATTCCAGGTCCTCAGGGGACATAACAAGGTACAGAAAATATAAGCCAAAATATATGCAGTGCAGCAATAATGAAACAGCAGGGTAAATATGTAAACCAGCTAAGTGATATGCAAGTGAGAGTTTTAGTCATACTCAGGCTGAGACTACTACAGGATCAGTGTCGAAGAAACCATAGCAGTATTTTCTCGAAGAGCCAGTAAGGTATCAAAGCTCTGTATCAGAGTCTAAGGCACCGCCAGATAACAGTATTTATATTATAATATATTCAGCCTTGATATGATAACACTCTCCCTACCCCATGTAATCTCACGTCACAGTTCCATAAAATATCAGGTACAAGCCATGCAAGTTTAAACTAATGCAATGAGTCAGGATAGAATCTAGCACGTAAACTGTAAATGACATGAATATGTATCCTATACGGAATCACCAGGTATATCTCAGGCCATTCCGTCACATGAATAGTGTCAGGTGTCCTGGGTTGAGCAGTTAAACAAGTTTTCATATGAATCTACAAGAAATCAAGTAAAATACTATAACCAGAAATATCTGAGAATTGACAAGCTCTACTTGTCCACTGATGTATAACTAAGTCCAGGAAATAGGTAGCACAGCTGCAAGTTTTGGCAAGGTACACTTGCCTGTGGTTTCGGCTCTGTTTGCAGTTCTGACTTCGGCGAGAATTGCAGGCGGTACTCCGGTTGCTGAAACAAATATCACCATCAGATCCAGAAAATATTAATCATCTAGAAACGCCTGTCCTTGAGTCCAATTTGGAGACAAGGGCAAAAACGGCAGTTTCGGGTCAAAACGGGGTCCACATGTGGGCCTGCTTTGTACCAAAAATGCGTCAGGGTCAAAGGTCTCCAAATTCACCAAAGTTAGTGTCAACAGGTCAGGAACAATGATACGAACCCAACGGAACTTTCAGAATTGGATTCCGATGAGCCGAACCCAAAATCGCCCGTCGAGCGGGGCCTGTGGGGCCCACGACACGCGATTTCGTCAAAGTTCTCAGAATCAAACCAAACTTGACCCACAGGACCAGCGTAATGCTACGAGTCCGATGGCGCAAGTTTCGTTTCAATCCGACGTGTGTACACAAAGTTAGGATGAATTACAGAAAAGTCGAATACGGGGCGATGTCCACGGATACGCGTTGATTCCGGTGTGCACACACACCCGAATCGACTTCTGCAAAATCTCACACGTCCGTATCGACGATGCGCACGTATCTGTGAAGACCGCGCGTGACCAAGTCGTCCCGTTTGGCGGGGCGCACTCAGTTTCGGGGTGAAACATGGTCTGATTTTTTCTGTTTTTGGATCGCGGTGTGCGATCACCACAGGACGCGATGCCCCGAACGGTTTATCCGGGCACCGAGAGGGTCATACAGGCTTCGCAACATAATTTACGGAATCAAAATCCGAGCTACGAGCAAGAAGATACACGCACCTGAACGGGACCCAAAAACCGGGGTCCGAATCGTGTTCGACACGTGTCGGATTCGAAGAATTAGGGTTAGGGTTTGGGATTCTCGCCGGAGACGGCGGCGCTGAGGCGGGAAGCGGCCGGTCGGGGGCAGTGGGGGCCAGGGGCAGCGCGGCGAGGCGGCGATCGGGGCTCGCGGCGGCGCTGGAGGTGGCGCGGCGGTGCGGGAAGCTCCTGTTGTTGCCGCTGTCGCTGCCGGCGGAGGAGGAAGGAGGAGGAGAGGGAGGCCGGGGCTCGGGGCTACGGCGGAGGAGGCTGGGGGCGGTCCGGGCGGAGGTGGAGAGGACGCGGGGGTCGTGGTCGGAGCCGGTGGAGGGAAGCGGTCGGGGTAGGTGAACGGAAAGGGCTGCGGGAGGGTTTATATAGGCGTCGGCGGCGGGGGACGGGGCCGGGCAAGGCGGGGACGTGGCGGGTGAGGCGGAGCTCGCGGGGTCACGGCCGGCGGGTCCGGCGAAAAACGTGGGCAGCCGAGGGGTCGTGGGTGAGGGGGTCAGCCGGGTACGAGCGGGTCGGGTGGCGGGCAGACCCGACCCGACCCGACCCGACCCGGTAGGGGCTGGGCTGGGTTCGGGTTCGGGGCTGGGCCCGGTGGGCCGGGTCCAGCGGGCCGCGGGCTGGGCCGATTTGAAAGAATAATAATAAATAATAATATTAATATTAATAATAATATTATTAATCAGTAAATAATTAAATAATTAAATAAATAAATTTAGGTGTTTTAAAAATAGGTCCGGGGTCCGATAAATTCCAGAAAAATTGCCCTAAGTCCAGTTTTTCATTTTACATCCAAAAATATTATTTTTATAATATTTTAATATTGTTTATTATCATTTAAAAATCATTTAATAATTAAAACCCTGTTTTTAAATTACAGAAAATTCAGAGAGAATTCCAGAAAATTGTGAAAAATCCAGTTTTTTAAAATTTTGAAAAATCAGGGGGTTTACAATCTACCCCCTTAAGAGGATTGCGTCCTCGCAATCAAAGAATAACCGATCAACAGAGATGACGCGGTCGCAAGCATCGTTTAAAAATACATCACAAGATACTTAGGGAAATACCGTTTTCCTAAAATAAAAGTTATGCACTTCCAGAGAAAATCTAGTTAAAGCAAGAAAACTACAACTTTTATGAAAACCAGTTTGTTTATTAACAAGTTACAAATTACTAGGTTGGGGCTGAGGTCACGAACCAAGAGGCACGAGCTATAACAAGACTAAAAACGGATAACTACGAATCACTTACTCGCATCAGCTTCCTGCACAGTCATCGCGTAAGCTTGCCCTCGTCCTGGAGGTAGATTCCTCTGCTGCTGCTGAGCTTGCTGGTAGGGTGTTGCTCGAGGCGCTGGTGGAGTTTGCTGGTTCGCCCTTGGTGCTCCTTCTCTACGCTCAGGACAGTCTCTTACTGCATGCTGTCTGGATCCGCAGCCTAAGCATAGTCGTAGTTTACGTCTACACTCCTTCTCGACATGGCCTATCTTGCCGCAGTGGTAACAAGTAGGAAGGTAGAAGGCTTTTGGTGCTGCTCTTGGTGGCGGGCTTAGTTGTTGACGCTTTGCAGACTCCTCTGGTACTGCTCCGGTTGGTGCGGATGTGGAGGGCCGCTTCAGTCTGGTCTCTCTCTTGGTGATGCGCTCCATGCGTCGAGCCACAGCAAGTACGTCCGAGTATGATATTGGTGCGACGGACCCAATTAGTTTCTGCAGCTCAATGTTCAGTCCATCGAAGAATTTCTCGGCCTTCTCTTCCTCTGTCGGGATCAGGGTTGGGGCGAAGCGGCTCAGACGAATAAATTCTGCGTTGTATTCTTCCACCATCATAGAGTCCTGAGTGAGGCGATTGAACCTGTCCCGCAGTTCTGATCGAGCGATGGCAGGAATGTACATCTCTTGGAAGAGCCTGGAGAACTCCTTCCAAGTGACTCGGTCTGGTCCGAGTCGCGTCTCCTCGGATAGCCACCAGTGATGAGCATTGTCCGTCAATTGCATTCGGACGGCAGTCATCCAGCGTTCCCATGGAAGCTCAGCTGCTTCAAGTTGATGTCGAATGTTGGTGAGCCACTCATGAACTTCTGTGGGCTCCTCTTTGCCAGAAAATACGCGGGGCTTCAGTTGGCGGAAGTCAGTAATTGAGCCTGTAGATAGCCGTCGAGCTGGTAGGTTGGCCTGCTCCAGTGCAGTTACGATGTTGTTCCTCAAGAATTCAACCTCACGACGCTGAGCCTCGTGTTGGACTTGTTGCTGGGCTTGCATCATCGCGTAGATTAGTTGGAATATCTGTTGCCCGTCAATCAGCTGTCCTTGTGGGAATACGGGCGTTGGTGGAACGAACTGCGGCGGAGGTGGGATGTCATCGCGCCGAAATCTGGAGGTAGGTTGACCTACCTGCTGGCTCTGTAAAGTTGATGGAACTCCTCCGACTGGTGTCACTTCGTCGTCATAGGTAACACCTGTAGCTTGTGGAGTTCCGGCGGGAGTCTTGTTGCATCTTTGTGGGTCCATTTCCCTGTATCCAAAATAACCAATAAGAGGCGCACAGGAATCAAGGCAAGATGCAAGTCAAAATTAGTTCGAGTACGATACAGATATCAAAAACGATTCAAGCAAGTGGATGAAATCCTAAAAACTTATCCTATTCTTTATTGCAGGCCTGTTCGGTCCCTAAGTTAAAACCGAACAATTTAGTCGTAGACATGCATGGGCCACCACAAAAACTATGTCACGCCCCAGTCCCAAAATGACGAGGGACGGGATACGTGCGCAATGGCCAGCAGCACGCACCGATGGACAACCCAATTTAATGGATCCATCAGGGCATGCTTAAGCTGTAGTCTAACAGTAAGATGTTACAAGTCTCAGGAATTTCTAATCTCATCCACCAAATAAACACAGATTAATTGCCAGAAATAATGCAGTGGAAATAAATAAACAATAAATAAGATTATCTCGGGAAACAATCCGAGAATTAGTCTGTTACATTCAGAGGAAAATAGACAGAAAATAAATGCTGAAATTGAAAATACTGTGTAGATGAAGCCGGTGCTCAGGAGAAATCTTCGGCCAATATCTCATTCTCTGTTCCGGGTTCTGCTCTAAGGAGTGCTCCTGTACCGTACACCTCGGGGTAGATCTCTTCAGCTATACCTGGGGACATAGTCCATTCCAGGTCCTCAGGAGACATAACAAGGTACAGAAAATACAAGCCAAAATATATGTAGTGCAGTAATAATGAAACAGCAGGGTAAATATATAAACCAGCTAAGTGATATGCAAGTGAGAGTTTTAGTCATACTCAGGCTGAGACTACTACAGGATCAGTGTTGAAGAAACCATAGCAGTATTTTCTCGAAGAGCCAGTAAGGTACCAAAGCTCTGTATCAGAGTCTAAGGCACCGCCAGATAACAGTATTTATATTATAATATATTCAGCCTTGATATGATAATACTCTCCCCACCCCATGTAATCTCACGTCACAGTTCCAGAAAATATCAGGTACAAGTCACGCAAGTTTGAACTAATGCAATGAGTCAGGATAGAATCTAGCACGTAAACTATAAATGACATGAATATGTATCCTATACGGAATCACCAGGTATATCTCAGGCCATTCCGTCACATGAATAGTGTCAGGTGTCCTGGGTTAAGCAGTTAAACAAGTTTTCATATGAATCTACAAGAAATCAAGTAAAATATTATAACCAGAAATATCTGAGAATTGGCAAGCTCTACTTGCCCACTAATGTATAACTAAGTCCAGGAAATAGGTAGCACAGCTGCAAGTTTTGGCAAGGTACACTTGCCTGTGGTTCCGGCTCTGTTTGCAGTTCTGACTTCGGCAGGAATTGCAGGCGGTACTTCGGTTGCTGAAACAAACATCACCATCAGATCCAGAAAATATTAATCAGCTAGAAACGCCTGTCCTTGAGTCCAATTTGGAGACAAGGGCAAAAACGACAGTTTGGGTCAAAACGGGGTCCACATGTGGGCCCGCTTTGCACCGAAAATGCGTCAGGGTCAAGGTCTCTAAATTTACCAAACTTAGTGTCAACAGGTCAGGAACGATGATACGAACCCAACGGAACTTCCAGAATTGGATTCCGATGAGCTGAACCCAAAATCGCCCGTCGAGCGGGGCCTGTGGGGCCCACGACACGCGATTTCGTCAAAGTTCTCAGAATCGAACCAAACTTGACCCACAGGACCAGCGTAATGCTACGAGTCCGATGGCGCAAGTTTTGTTTCAATCCGACATGTGTACACAAAGTTAGGGTAAATTATAGAAAAGTCGAATACGGGGCGATGTCCGCGGATACGCGTTAATTCCGGTGTGCACGCACACCCGAATCGACTTCTGCGAAATCCCACACGTCCGTATCGACGATGCGCACATATCTGTGAAGACCGCGTGCGACCAAGTCGTCCCGTTTGGCGGGGCGCACTCAGTTCCGGGGTGAAACAGGGTCTGGTTTTTCCTGTTTTTGGATCGCGGTGTGCGATCACCACAGGACGCGATGCCCCGAATGGTTTATCCGGGCACCAAGAGGGTCATACAGGCTTCGCAACGCAATTTACGGAATCAAAATCCGAGCTACGAGCAAGAAGATACACGCACCTGAACGGGACCCAAAAACCGGGGTCCGAATCGTGTCCGACACGTGTCGGATTCGAAGAATTAGGGTTAGGGTTTGGGATTCTCGCCGGAGACGACGGCTCTGAGGCGGGAAGCGGCCGGTCGGGGGCAGTGGGGGCCGGGGGTAGCGCAGCGAGGCGGCGACCGGGGCTCGCGGCGGCGCTGGAGGCGGCGCGGCGGCGCGGGAAGCTGCTGCTGTTGCCGCTGTCGCTGCCGGCGGAGGAGGAAGGAGGAAGAGAGGGAGGCCGGGGCTCGGGGCTGCGGCGGAGGAGGCTGGGGGCGGTCCGGGCGGAGGCGGAGAGGACGCGGAGGTCGTGGTCGGAGCCGGTGGAGGGAAGCGGTAGGGGTAGGTGAACGGAGAGGGCTGGGGGAGGGTTTATATAGGCGTCGGCGGCGGGGGACGGGACCGGGCAAGGCGGGGACGTTGCGGGTGAGGCGGAGCTCGCGGGAGCACGGCCGGCGGGTCCGGCGAAAAATGCGGGCAGCCGAGGGGTCGTGGGTGAGGGGGTCAGCCGGGTACGGGCGGGTCGGGTGGCGGGCAGACCCGACCCGACCCGGTAGGGGCTTGGCTGGGTTCGGGTTCGGGGCTGGGCCCGGTGGGCCGGGTCCAGCGGGCCGCGGGCTGGGCCAGTTTGAAAGAATAATAATAAATAATAATAATAATATTAATAATAATATTATTAATCAGTAAATAATTAAATAATTAAATAAATAAATTTAGGTGTTTTAAAAATAGGTCCGGGGCCCGATAAATTCCAGAAAAATTGCCCTAAGTCCAGTTTTTTATTTTACATCCAAAAATATTATTTCCATAATATTTTAATATTGTTTATTATTATTTAAAAATTATTTAATAATTAAAACCCTGTTTTTAAATTATAGAAAAATTCTAGAAAATTCCAGAAAATTGTGAAAAATCCAGTTTTTTAAAATTTTGAAAAATCAGGGGGTTTACATTATTAGATTTTATCGGGTTGTTTCCCGAAGCACTTTGTTGAGACTAGCTGATGATTTATATTCCTTATTTATTCTGTGGATCATACTTTTATACTTTGTGTGGATGAGATTAGTTGTACCATATTGTCGTAGACTTATTTTTATAGCTTAAGTATGCCCTGATGGATCCATTAAATTGGATTTGTCCATCGGTGCGTACTGCTGGCCATTGCCACGTATCCGGTCCCACGGTATTTTGGGACTGGGGCGTGACATGGTTTTTGTGGTGGCCCATGCAGGTCTACGACTAAATTGTTCGGTTTCAACTTAGGGACCGAACCAGCCTGCCCTAAGGATAGGATAAGTTATAGGATCTCATCCATTATTTAAACCATTATTGAACTCTATATCGAACTCAAAATTGTTACTTGATTTGCATCCTGTTTGATTCCTCTGAGCGTTCTTACAGTTTATCTTTTGGTTGCAGAGTAATGGATCCCAGGAACGGAGACTAGATTCCTTTGGATACGCCACACGACGCTGTGGTTACTTATATAGACGGAGTGACTCCAGGGAATGGATGACAAGCATCGCAGAGCGATCGAACCGGCTATCCTAATCCGAGGTTCCGGAGAGATGATATCCCACCTCCACCACAGTTCACTCCACAGATTCCAGTTTTCCCGCCAGGGCAAGCCATGGACGGGCAACAGATGTTCCAGATGATGTATGCCATGATGCAAGCCCAGCAACAGATTCAGCAAGAGGCCCATCGGCAGGAGGCCGAGTATCTGAGAACCAGCCTGGTATCCACATTGGAGCAGGCAAATCCACCGGCGAGGGGATCAACGAAGGGATCTATCACCGACTTCTGTCAGCTCAAGCCTCGTACATTTTCTGGTAAAGAGGGGCCAACAGAAGTTCATGAATGGCTCACAAACATACAGCATCAGTTGGAAGCCGCTGAACTTCCAAGAGAGAAGTGGATGACTGCAGTCAGAATGCAGTTAACTGAAAATGCACATCACTGGTGGTTAGCAGAAGAGAGGAGGCTCGGACAGGACCGAGTCACTTGGGAAGAGTTCTCCAGACTCTTCAAAGAGATATATATTCCCGCAGTAGCACGGTCAGAGCTCAGAGACAAGTTCAACCGCCTTATCCAAGGCAATATGACAGTGGAAGAATACAACGCGGAATTTATTCGTCTAAGTCGCTTTGCCCCAACCTTGATTGCGACAAAGGAAGAGAAAGCTGAGAAATTCTTTGACGGACTGAAGTTCGAGCTCCAGAGATTGATTGGGTCGGTCGCACCTACATCTTATACCGACGTTCTCACAGTAGCACGACGCATGGAGCGCGTCACTAGAAGGGAGTCGAATCTGAAGAGGCCTATCACCTCAATACCATCCCGGACAGCATATGGAGATTCAGCAAAACAGTTCCAGAGGAGTATGCCAGAGAGGACAGCACACAGGGCCATATCTCTCCCTACTTGTCACCACTGCGGCAAGATAGGTCACATTGAGAGAGAATGCAGATATAAGTTGGGACTCTAGCCCCAGGAGGAAATTAGCAGAGACCACCCCTGGCACCACAGGCAGCTCTATTTCAGCAGGCTCAGCAGAAGAGAGGCCAAGCTCAGGGACGAGGCCAGACATTCACATTAGCTGTTGAGGAGGAGGCTATGGCAGGCGAGGTTATCGCAGGTACTATTTTAGTAGCTTCATTGTAAACCCCCTGTTTTTTTCAAAATTTTTAAATTTGGATTTTATATAATTTTCTGGAAGTTTCTGGGATTTTTCTGTAATTTAAAAACAGGGTTTTAAATATTAAATGATTTTTAATAGATAATAAATAATATTATAATATTATGAAAATAATATTTTTGGGTGTAAAATGAAAAACTGGACTTAGGGTAATTTTTCTGGAATTTATCGGGCCCCGGACCTATTTTTAAAACACCAAATTTATTTATTTAATTAATTAATTATTTATTTTTTAAATATTTACTGATTATTTATTTATTAATATTAATATTATTATTATTTTTATAAATCGGCCCAGCCTGCGCCCCACTGGACCCGGCCCACCGGGCCCAGCCCCAACCCGGCCGAGCCCTGGCCTAGCGGGTCGGGCGGGTCAACCAGGCCCGCTAGCCCACGCCCGCAACCCGCACGACCCGGCTCCCCTCTCTCTCCCCCAGCCCACGTTTCCCGCCGCCTCCGCCGCGTCCTCGGCCACGCTCCGCCCGCCCACACCGCCACGACCACCCCCTCTCTCCGCCCGTCTCGGCCCCCCTCACCCCCGGCCACCCCTATTTAAACCCCCCTGCGTCGACCCCCACCGCCTCAGACCCTCCGTCGACCACCACGCCGCCACCGCCGCCCGGCCCTCCTCCTCCAGCCGCCTCCTTCTTCTCCTCCCTCCTCCTCTCCTCGTCGATGACCACAACAGCAGCGGCCGCAGCAGCGTCCCCGAGCCGCCTCCGGCCGCCCCGCGTCCTCTCCGCCTCCGCCCGGACTGCCCCCGGCCCCCTCCGCCTCAGCCCGGCCGCCCAGCCGTCGTCCCCACCGTAGCTCGCCGGAAATCCTAATCCCAAAGCCCTAACCCTAACCCTAATTTCCTGTGTCCGGACACGTGTCGGACACGTGTCGGACACGATTCGGACACGATTCAGACTCCGATTTTTGGGTCCTGCGTGTATTTTTTTGCTCGTAGCTCGGATTTCGATTCCGCAAATTGTGTTGCGAAGCCTGTATGACCCTCTCGGTGCCCGGACAAACCGCTCAGGGCATCGCGTCCTGTGGTGATCGCACACCGCGATCCAAAAACAGGAAAAACCAGACCCTGTTTCACCCCGGAACTGAGTATGCCCCGCCAAACGGGATGACTTGGTCGCGCGCGGTCTTCACAGATTCGTGCGCGTCGTTGATACGGACGTGTGGGATGTCGCAGAAGTCGATTCGGGTGTGCGTGCACACCGGGATCAACGCGTATCCGCGGACATCGCCCCGTATCCGACTTTTCTGCAATTTACCCTAATTTTGTGTACATACGTCGGATCGAGACGAAACTTGCGCCATCGGACTCGTAGCAATACGCTGGTCCTTTGGGTCAAGTTTGGTTCGATTCAGAGAACGTTGACGAAATTGCGTGTCGTGGGCCCCACAGGCCCCGCTCGACGGGCGATTTTTTGATCGGCTCATCGGAATCCAATTCTGGAAGTTCTGTTGGGTTCGTATCATCGTTCCTAACCTGTTGACACTAAGTTTGCTGAATTTGGAGACCTTTGACCCTGACACATTTTTCGGTACAAAGCGGGCCCACATGTGGACCCCGTTTTGACCCAAAACTGTCGTTTCTGCCCTTGTCTCCAAATTGGACCCAAGGACAGGCGTTTCTAGCTGATTGATATTTTCTGGATCTGATGGTGATGTTTATTTCAGCAATCGGAGTACCGCCTGCAAATTCAACTGAAGTCAGAGCTGCAATCAGAGCCGGAACCACAGGCAAGTGTACCTTGCCAAACCCTGCAGCTTGCTATTGATTTTCTGGACTTAATTATGCATCAGTGGGCAAGTAAAGCTTGTCAACTCGCAGTAATTCTTGTTATAGTATTTTTATTTCTTGTAGATTCATATGTAAACTTGTTCTAACTGCTCAACCCAGGACCGAGTGGCTTTACTTAGCGTCCGATTACCAGTCGGGTGCCAACCCCGTACGCGAAGTTGTGTAACGTCACATAGAGAGGGATATCGATACCCGATAATTCTCGTACTTGTCTTATCAAGTACACCAGAATCCAGGATACGTGTCACTATTTCATGAGACAGAGTCTTCCTGAGACATTCAAGGTGATTCTGTATATGATGCATGTTTTATGACCTAGACATTACATTCATAGGCATTGATTCATAGCTATCAGACTTGCTGCATTAGTTATAATCGTGCGTGACATGGACATGAGGCATCGTGGACATGAGACATGGGATTACATTGGGTGGGGAGAGACACACAGACTACAGGCTGATATTATAAAACATAGTATATTTCAGAGTATAATTCATAGTTATTGCCGCTACCGGCTCCCCGACACAGAGCTTGTAGTGGCTTCAGCCTGAGTTCTAGTGCTGCTCTCATATTGCATATCACTTAGCTGGTTACATAGCTTACCCTCTTGTTTAATTATCTGCTGCACTGCTTTTATTTTGGCTTATATTTTCTGTACCTTGCTGTCCCCTGAGGACCTGGATCCAGATTATGTCCCCAGGTACAGTTGACGAGAACTACCCCGAGGTGTACGGTACAGGAGCACTCCTTGGAGCAGAACCAGAAACCGAGGACGAGATAGTGGCAGAAGACTTCTCCTGAGTACCGGCTTCATTGCTCAGTATTTCTATTTTCTGTTGATTTAATTCCTGTCGATTTCTTTTAATGTAATAGACTGATTCTCGGATCGTTTCCCGAGACACTTATTTGATATTGCTTATTTATTTCCATTTGTAATATGTCTGGCAATTAATCTGTGTTTATTCTGTGGATGAGATTAGAAATACCTGAGACTTGTAACATTTTTCTGTTAGACTACAGCTTAAGCATGCCCTGATGGATCCATTAAATTGGGTTGTCCATCGGTGCGTGTTGCTGGCCATTGCCACGTGTCCAGTCCCTCGATATTTTGGGACTGGGGCGTGACATTCATTACCAGCTGTAGCATTATTTGATTCTGGAGCATCGCATTCATTTATAGCAGCTAGCTTTGTAGCCACCCATAGAGTAGCTACCGCACCCCTTCCGAAGATGAAGAGAGTTCTTACGGGAGGTGGAATTATTCCGGTTAGTGACGTCTGTAGATCATGTTCTGTAGTAGTCTGTGGAAGAGAAATGCGAGCTCAATTTCTAATCTTTTTCATACCGGATTATGATGTTGTACTTGGTATGGACTGGTTAAGTCAGTACCATGCGACTCTTGATTGCCGACTTGGACGGGTTATATTTAGACCGCCTGGACATCCAGATTTTGAGTTTCTTCGAGGAGCAGTAGAGTAAGGAGTTCAGCCTACTCTTAGGGTACTATCTGTAGAAGGGGAGACAGGTTACCCAAGAGTCATATCAAAATTTGTGGATGTATTTTCTGATGATCTTCCAGGTTTACCACCTGATCGGGAAATAGAATTCACAATAGACTTAACTCCAGGAGCAGAGCCTATCACTTCATCAGTATATCGGCTAGCACCTAAGGAGTTAGTGGAGTTGAAAGAACAGGTTGATGATCTTCTGGAGAAGGGTTTTATTCGGCCCAGTGTTTCACCTTGGGGGGCACCCATATTATTTGTGCCGAAGAAGGATGGAATAGTACGGTTGTGCATTGACTACAGGGCACTAAATGCTGTGACCATCAAGAACAGGTATCCCTTACCATGCATTGATGATCTATTCGATCAATTGAGTGGTGCAAGGGTATTCTCGAAGATTGACCTTAGATCCGGCTATCATCAGATCAAAGTAAGGATGGACCAAGTATGGACATTATGAGTTCTTGGTGATGCCGTTTGGTTTAACCAACACGTCAACAGTGTTTATGAGTTTAATGAACAGAGTCTTTTATCATTTCTTGGATAAATTTGTGGTTGTGTTCATAGATGACATTCTAATATATTCCAAGAGCCACGAAGAGCACGAGAAGCATCTCAGAATCGTGTTAGAGACCTTGAGACAGGAGAAGTTATATGCCAAACTCAGTAAGTACGAGTTTTGTATGGACAAAGTGCCTTTCTTGGGACATATCATCTCAGGAGAAGGATTTTCAGTAGATCCAGAGAAAGTTGCGGCAATAGAGACTTGGCCTACACCCACATCAGTTGCAGAGGTGAGGAGTTTTCTCGGACTTGCGGGATATTACCGAAGGTTTGTGGAAAAATTTTCAAGGATTGCAGAACCGATGACGAAGCTGACAGGTAAAGACCAGGAGTTTATATGGACAGAAGACTGCCAGAAGGCCTTCGAAGAATTGAAGAGAAGATTAACAACAGCACCTATCTTGACTCTTCCTTCAGGGTTAGGAGGTTTTGTTGTTTACAGTGATGCATCAGGTAGTGGACTAGGATGTGTTTTAATGCAACATGGCAAAGTTATTGCTTATGCGTCGAGACAGTTGAAGGTCCACGAGAAGAACTACCCAACACACGATCTGGAGCTAGCAGCAGTTATATTTGCATTAAAGATTTAGAGGCACTACCTTTATGGGGAGAAAGTAGACATCTTTACAGATCACAAGAGTCTGAAGTTTGTATATACTCAGAAGAAGCTTAACATGAGGCAGAGACGTTGGCTTGAACTGATGGTAGATTTTGACATAGATCTGCAGTATCATCCAGGAAAGATGAATGTTGTAGCAAACGCACTCAGCAGGAAGCCTACGGCTTATTTCTTGACGATGCAGCCCGAGTTATTGAGAGATCTATAGGAGCTTCAGATAGAGGTTGGTTTACCAGGGCAGAGTGGATTGCTGGCTAATTTTGAAATTAAGTCGTTACTTGTGGAAAGAATTAAAGAGGCATTGTCCACCGATGCTAGATTTCGAAGACTCAAAGAGAGGACAGAAGCAGGCATGCAGACAGGACTTCGCATACACGAAGATGGGACATTGAGGTTTGGAAATCGCTTATATGTTCCAAATAGAGAATTGAGACAAGAGTTAATGACTGAAGCACATAGCTCTATGTACTCTGTTCACCCAGGAGGAACTAAGATGTACCGAGACTTGAGACAGTATTACTGGTGGCATGGAATGAAAAGGGAGATTGCAAGATTTGTGGCCAAATGCTTAGTCTGCCAGCAAGTAAAGGCCGAGCATCAAAGGACTGCAGGTATGTTACAGCCGCTTCCTATACCAGAATGGAAGTGGGAACATATCACGATGGATTTTATCACAGGATTTCCAAGGAGCCCCAGCGGAAGAGATGCAGTATGGATTATTGTGGATCGACTCACTAAATCAGCACACTTCTTGCCATTTAGAGTTGGACAGTCCACAGAGGTACTAGCCGACATGTATATGCGACAAATCGTCAAATTACATGGAGTGCCTGTTAGTATTGTATCGGATCGAGATTCGAGATTTACATCTCATTTCTGGCGAAGCATGCAAGAGAGTCTGGGCACCAGACTCAAATTCAGCACAGCTTACCACCCATAGACAGATGGCCAATCGGAGCGCACCATTCAGATCTTGGAGGATATGTTGCGATCATGTATGCTAGACTTTGGAGGATCTTGGGAAGATCATTTGCACTTAGTGGAGTTCTCCTACAATAACAGTTATCAGACCAGCATTCAGATGACACCATTCGAGGCATTATACGGAAGAAAGTGCAGATCGCCTATATGTTGGAGTGACGTTGGTGAACGTCAAATACTGGATCCAGAATTGGTAACACAGACAGTGCAGAAGGTAAAACAGATTCAGAATCATCTTCGAGCAGCTCAGGATAGACAGAAGCATTGGGCAGATACACACAGACGTCCCCTAGAGTTCAAAGAAGGAGAGCACGTGTTCTTGAGGATTTCGTCCACTTGAGGTACTATTCGATTTGGGAGCAGAGGCAAGTTGAGCCCAAGGTATATCGGACCATTTGATATTCTAGAGCGCATAGGTGAGGTGGCTTATCGTCTTGCGTTACCTCCATCCTTAGAGGGAGTGCATGACGTATTCCACGTCTCACAGCTGCGAAGGTACATGACCGACCCAAGTCACGTAGTCGATCATTCAGAGATCGCAGTGGGCCCAAGCTTGAGATATGAAGAACAACCTGTAAACTCCCTCACCCAAAATAGGTATTTTGTGTATATTTTATATTATTATATTTATTATATATGTTGAATTTATTTAGAATATGCTCTTAGTTAATTAGAAAATAAATTTCTTGATATATTTAATTATATAAATATTCATTTAGAATTATTTTAGGTTATTTTAGATTTTTGGAGATTTTTCTAGAATTATTGGTAATTAAAACTTAGAAAACATAATTTTTTAGGACTTCTATGATTTACTATACGACCATACTTGCATGTCGTTCCTACCAAATATTTATTTTAGTTTAAAATATTTAATTATATTTTTTTGTAATTTATTTAGAATTTTAAGAAATTTATTTAGATTTTAAAATTATTTAGGATTTATTTGGATATATATAGTCTTAATATTAGATAGATACTAATTTAGTGTTAATAGATATTAATAAGATTTTATAAATTATTTGTATTATCTTTAATTATATTTAAGATTATAAATTATTGAGATAAATTCAAACTCTATTTTAAATTAATTCAAATCCTGAACCTACTAGGAAATCAACTTCATGCATATCCTATCCTTATTTAAATTCATCATAATCCTATCCAAATTAACCAATCCTATTCATATTTAATTAAGTAGTGTCCACCATTATAAATACCTCATCCTTCATATTTTTCTTTCCCAAATTTCTCTTTTTTTCGTCCAAAAAATAGTCAAAATTCGTCATAAATTCATCCTCATTTTCTACTAGTTATGACGAATTAAAAAGACGATATCTCCTAGCTCCGGACTCCAAACACACACTCTAGTTTTTTTTGTTAGAACGATAATGAGATTAGCTTTCTGATTATATAAATTGTTTTTCTTAGTTATTAGTATTAAATTCTGGAAAATTCGTAGAGCACAGCATGTCCGAAAATAGACGTGTTTCGATGTTTTTGTAATTTCGGGAGAACCAGGAATCAGAATCACGAACCGTTTAAAGTTTCGGAAAGCTAATGTCGAGATCATCGACATATATTTTTCTCAGAATTTATTTCGAAGTATTTACATACTGTTAATTCTGTAGAACTTCTAGATTAGAATTTAACCATCGGTGCACAATACAAAATTTGTATGTGCCATAATTTCCAAACGAATTTTAATTCAGACGAGCCATAAATTCCAGTATGTTTTTGATGCTGAAATCTACAGGAAATCATACATGAAAGTTGAGTTTGTATCGGTTGACTTTTTGGTCAACAGATCGCCTCGATTTGCGTGCCATGAGTCTCGAGTTGATAAAATTCAGTTTCTTTGGACAAAATTTAGGAATTAACATAAAAATCAGAATAATAAGATTAAAATAGGATTTTAGAGTAATTATTCCAGAATTAAATAAATTAAAATAAATTAATGGTTATATTATTATATAGTTATATGAATATATATATGTAAGTAAATGCTAATTGATAATTATGACTAAATATTCAGACTGTATGACCCTAGGACATCGTGGACTATCCCATACTTAACTTGACCATGTTGACCCTAAGAACTTGTGAATTTGTCTGCCTTGCGTACACTAACGTACTGGCATAGACACCTGTCAGTTGACTGACTGATTTCGTACAGTACTTAAAGACGCGACACCCGCGTAATTCAATGCGTAATTGACCGTGTTAGATGACTAGTGTTACCCCTAGTATACCCCCTGATTCCAGTGTAAATGTGGTTGAGTATGTGCTAGTGTAATGACTAATGATTCTATTATATTATATTATATGTACATAGGATGTTGGATTTATTCTGTGCGACTTTTGGAGCAGGTTATTGGTAAATCGCAGTTTTCTGGCCAGGCAAGTATACCTTGCCATTGTACTGTTATTTTTATTCCATATGTTGCATGCATCTTTATTTTTTGTCTTTTCATATATTTTAACTGTTATATAAAATGTGCGCGACGTGCCGTCGCGGTATGTTTTTATTTATGTATTTGCATTGACCTTGTTTATGAGACCACCCCATCATCATGTAGCATCTTTAGGTTCATTGGCCGTGACACAGCACGAGTTATGAGTCTCATGTAGATCACGGACTTGCGTGCAGGTTGGCCTCCTGTACGTGTGGGCCGTGCGTTAGGAATAACTGTTGTTAAAAACTTTGCATGCTAGTAGACTTGGCAGTTATTAGAGGTATTATCGTGTCATGGATGTGACATGCTTAGAGCATGGGGTGGGGAGAACAACAAGTAAGACGTGTGGGCTCCGTTGTACTTTCCTTGTGTAATCCGTACGCTCCGGCGGAGATACGCGGTCATGATGACCCCTATATATTATCATGGCGGGCCTCCGACGTTCGAAAGTCGTCGTGCCTTTGTAGGCCCCTGGATCTCCAAGAGAACTATGCCAATCCCATTTTAGCCAGATAGCCCACGCGTTGGGAAAGTTGTTCTTAACTGCATTCACTTTAGATGGTTAGGTGACCCCTTTGGATATTTATTTCAGTACTTTATTGGCATGTGTTTAAGTATCTTGTTATGTCCCTCTGAGGACCTGGTCCACTGCCAGGTGTATCTTTTCTTGAGTATTTGCAGGAGCGCAGATTTGGATGGTTACATATGATCCGAGGATGTCTTCTCTTCGAGCTGTGATGGATAGCTGGTATTCTTATATTGTGTTGTGGTGTTGTACTCATATTGTATTTGCTCTTATATTCGAGTTGGTAGTGGATTTGTTTCCATCCAACTATCATCCTTAGATACTTCTTATTGAGATCTAGTTTCATAGATACTGGTTATTTATTTCTATATGATTTTGGTGGATGAGATTTAGATTTTACCCTGTGACTTGTCATATATGTTTATACCACTTGTGGATTTTGTATTCATATTACAGCGTACATATGGATTTGGTTTCCATATATTGGAGTTGCCATATCCATGCGGCTGGCATGCTTACGTGTTCCTAGTCCTACGTATTTGGGACTGGGGCGTGACATATTTTTGTGGTGGCCCATGCAGGTCGAGAGCATATTGTCTCGGTTACATTACTGTACCGAATAAGCCTGCACATAGGACTAGAGTATAGGATCTCATCCATAATTGACTATGATTCACCTTCCTCCTCTATGATCTATTCGAACAATTGTATCATGCTTGATTCCTGTACTTCCCTAATAAGTTCCTTGAGTATATATGGCCTTCTGCTAGAATATAGGAACCCCTGTTATTATGATGATAATTAGAGTAGCACACCTATTAAGAATACAACGAGAATATAGACACACCACTAAGTTTAGAATATCTAGTGAACCCTAGAATTCCTTATCTTTAGAATTAATTTACCATTACCCCCTGATGTATTATGAAGACTTGAGAGTAGTATAGACACTACTAGAGTTAGTTAGAAGTTTTACCATAATGTTTGACCCTAGTATTGAGGAACCAATGGAGAACCAATATTGAACATTAGGACTGAACCTAACCCTCATAATTGGATAGTATTGGGGAACTGTAAAACTTAGATCATTGTCTTGTTATTAGTAGACGGCACCCTAGGAAGCCTAGAGGAATGTAATCAACCCTTTCCCTTGATCATACCCCGAACATGGCAACTAGCATGCCACCCCCTTAGAGAACCATGATGCTATCTAGAGCCCTCTATTTTTGATTTCATAACTTGTCCCCCTGCAACCTTAGCATTCGCTAATTGTGTGACGACTAAATTATGATTCTTCTTTATTCGCTAATTGTGTGATGACTAAATTATGATTCTTCTTTCTTCATTATTTAACTCGTGCTACATAAATCTTATGATTGAAGGCCAAGTAATCTTATTCTATGTTAGGACATGTAGTTTGCTAGGGTATAGCTTGGTAATTTGAACTTTGAATTTTGTGCGTGATAGTTGGGATTTGATAGTTTGCGTAGTTCCCTTAGGTTGTGACCTAATGATTACCCCTTAGCTTTAAATCACGAAATTTGTACCCATAGCTCGATACGAGTTAAATCCCTTTTCCCTTAACGGCTAGTAACTCTTCTATCCCTACGATTGACACCTGTTCTATGAGCACTTGACCCTTACCTATATAATGCAATAGGAGATCCTAATAAGAGTTTCTGTTCTATGTACATGTGTAAGGTTATTTTTGTAGGTATCCTTAAGGCAATACAATAGTAGTTAAATTATTTTAAGTTGGATAGTATACCTCACCACCTAGTATCACGTAGTCCCTGTGATCCATTGATGAAGTATAACTGAATGACATTAATTGTATGCTAGCAAAGACGACAGTGTTTATTCAGACGATAGAATTTAGAGGTCCATGTCCCTATTGGTCGACTAGCGACTTAGACAAGGAATTAGTATGACAACTGTAGAGATTGTGTAGTCTTTCATTATTATTGCTTATTTTGCTTTTGTTTTTGTGAATTTGAATTGTTATGAACCTTCTTTCATCATAATCTAGCGTATTCATATTTGCTGTACTACCTTGACTTATGCTGCTATTATAGCCTAGTTTTTGCAAGCTTATTCTTTATCGAGCTTGTTCATGATATACGTATTATTGGGGGCCCACAATAATATATTTCAGAATCAGTGTATTAGGGTCTAGCTAACCTTAGTGCGCTTGGTTCGCCCTCCGCATAACTACTTTACGTGGATTGAGATATGTAGTGATTAGTAGACGAATATACTTACCCTCTAGATGTCATGACCCGCACCCGGTATAAGGGCACGAGAGCGTGGGTACATCCAGCCTACGCCGCAGCATCGGCGGTAGAACGCTGTCTAGGTCAAGTACTATCTAAATAATCTCACACTAGTATCCAACTCCATAAGGAGACACGGACACCACTATAAAATGAACAACATACTCAATCATAACTACCGCACGATAAGAATTTGAAGAAACAAAAGAATACAACACAAGTCTAATGACAAAATAATCATACCTGCAATCAGTAACAACCAATCCCCAAGTGTCAGAAACAAGTCCACTAAGGTCACAGTCTGGAAAAATATTTTTCAGTCAGGAAGGAGCAAAGTACATCTCTAAATAGCAGTTCTATATAAATGACATAAACTATGTAGCAGTTCTAGATGGAAATATACCAGAAGCATGTATAGGTACGAGAAATGTACAATGAAAGAATTACTGGAAAATACTGTAAGTAACTGCAGGAAAAGAAATAATATGTCCATGAGCAAGAAACCTATGACTAAGTGTGTGAGTACTAGCTTTAACATGTGATCGGCTTGGGATCTTGATCAGGCTGGTTACATGTGATTAGCTATGATTCACGAAGGTCAGGCTAACCGTTGGTTAGCTATGATGCATGTATAGGTCAGGCTAATCACACGTAACAGCTATGAAGCATGGAGAGGGTCAGGCCGCACCCGACGTGAGATGTGGGGTGAGCTATGATGCATAAAAAGTTGGGTATGATCACATATCTACACTAAAATACTCCCCACCCCCGACTGGTATAGTAGATCCAATCATGGTACGCTATGGCACGGGATTCCCTAGGGAGGTAGCAAATCTCCCCGGGAATCAGTGTCTGTACATGCACAAGATAACAAGGAAAACAAGTCTTGTACAAGCTACACCGTGAATAAGGAATAACATCTCATGACGAGATCCGTGTAACCAGCGTGTCAAGAGCATGGATATTTACACTAGATACAGTGAACATAGGAGATATCATAAATTAGAAACTAATCAGAGAATGTACTTGCCTTAGGTCCTTAGCTGGTAAAACCAATGTCCTGTCCCAGAGTATCGTCTGGAGGAACCCACAGTCCTAAAAATATATCAAATACAACATTTGCATCAGGCGCTACACTAACACATCACAATTCATGAACTCAGGGGCTTTGCCAGGTATGGCACTAGTCAACTAGGATCATCTAGTAGGGATACGTATATAAATACACATATTATTAATTATCATTAATACTTACAATATATATACATGCACCAATTTAAATGTATTTATAATATATATCTTTTAAATACATTTTTGATTTATACTAGTTGAACATTATATATGTATACTCATACATATGCTAAAATACATTTTAAAATATATATATGTATATTGTCAATGTTATTATTAAAATATATACTAATACTAGTACATCACATTAAATACATATACAATACATTAATTGTATGTACAAGATATATATATACATTTATACTAATTATACATATTTGAAAATATATTAAGTACATATATATATGCAATATATATACATATACTAAACATTATATATTTTTTTTTTTACCCAAAATAATACGTATACTATTACATTTTATATACCAAAATATGTATATATCATATATGTGCAAAAGTACATTTTAGAATATACATATACATATTGTCAACATCATTCTTAAACATACTAATATTAATTCGCCAAATTAATTTTATACCATACAAAAATACCCAATATACATACATATACAACTAATTATACACACTTAATTATACAATTTTATTAATAAAAATAAATAATATACCTATTCATATTTTAAATACATACATATACCAATACGAAAATATAAATCTACATATATATATTTATGCCAAAATACGGATATATATATATACTAATTTACATAATCAAAAATCCTTATATATAATACATAACTAAATTTTCACATACTAAATAACTAATTTCATATATTAAAACAATAAAACTAATTATGTTATATTTACTAAACTAATTACATGAATTTACTAGACTAATACATTAATTAAACTAATTATAAATTAACTAAACTAATTTATTAAGAATTTACTAACTGATTTTTAATTAACTAATTAATCTAATTATGACTAAACTAATTATAATTATACAACTAAACTAAGTTAACATTAAGCTAATATATGTACTAAACCTATTTCAGCGTTTCTGAATCGAAGAAAGAGGGAAGAAGGAAGAGGCTTACAATGGGGTTTCCCGGCGAGGCCGGGCCGGGCAGGGCGTCGGCGGTCGACGTTCGTCTCGGGCGGCGGCGGTCTGCTCGAGGCGGCCACGGCTCGACAGATCTGAGGCGGCGGCGGTGGTCCTGAAGCGACGGCGGGTGCTCGGTTCGACGCGGCGGTTGTCGAACTCGGCGGCTTCGACAGATCTGAGGCGGCGGCGTCGCTCGGCTCGAGGCGGCGCTCGGTTCGAGGGGGCGGGCGCTCTGTTCGAGGAGGCGGCGGCTTCGAGACGGCTGCGTCTGGTCGGCCATGGCGACAAGGAGGACTCGCAGTCACCGGCGCTCGGCGGATCTGGGGCGGCCACCGGCGCTCGTCGAAGTTAGGTTAGGGTTAGGTTTCCTCTGTCGGGGTCGTGTCCGGGGCTGGACACGGCGGTTGATGTTGTACAGTGGAGGATGTGGATGTGTCCGGGTGTGTCGGACACGAAAATTTGTAATATTGTAAATCTGGACACAGGAAATGAATGGATACGGTGGGACACCCGGGGTCGGACCCGAGGCCAACACGGCTGACACGGTGATGCTGGACACACGGACACGAGCACACAAAAATGTTGATGGTTGTTGGCTTGTGGGAATTGTGAGGGCTAGCTAGGGTTTCTTGGGAATGGTGATGAGAGACTTAAATAGGGAGAGAAGGTGTGGGATAAAGGGTGAGGGTTGGCCCAAATAACGAATGGCCCAAGATTACATAAATGAGTTTTTCATGCGGGAAAAAAATGAGGGTGTAAATGGGAGACGGTAAACTTATAAAATTAATAGAAAATATTATAATTTAAGAAAATATTTTTAAGGCTTCCAAGGCTAGCTGATGATATTAGCTACTAATCAACCCATATTTGAAAACCCTAAAAATATGAAATTCATTTATTTACTATTCCAAAAATGGATATGAAAAAAATTATTATGAACAACTAGTCCTTCAATAATTTATTAAACAAATAGTTTTATGATTTCAAGCCAAAAATATTCGAAGCTATAGTATTATATTTACATCATTACTTATCTAGTTATTTTATAATAAATTGACATTTAGAAAAATGATGTTTATAAAAGATCTTAAATTACCTTCTAAAATCAAACATTGTTCCAAATCAAATACAAAAATTCAAGGAGAAAATATTTTATAAACTTGGTATTTAAAATAAATTAAAAATCTAATTATTTCGGAAATTTGGAAATCGGAGGTTACAAGTCTACCCACCTTAGAAAAATTTCGTCCTCGAAATTTAAGATCCTCAATAATTGCCTTTACTCATCATATTATTTCTATCAAAATTTAAACTTCAAACCAAATAATCCTGAAGTAATTCCATGTTATTATTTTCCAACCTTTCAAAAATTTTAACATCATATTCCGGAAAATCTTCAAGTTTTAAAATCAAGTTCAAATTTTTTTTTTTCACAATCTCCTCCAAAATTTAAGTTCGCATCTAAATACTCAAGGATTTAATATCCAATCCTCCAATTGAAATCCAATCAATGCATATTTATAAAACTTAAAAAAATCTGTATCCCAAATTTAAATTTTAAACACTAATCCATCATTCATCTTACTCCTCTAACCCAAATTCAATTGATGCTTATTCAATTATACATCCTCCTCCCGAGAATTTAATTTGGCACTATTCCATTAACGATTTATCTCCTGATTTTCTTTTTTCCTCAATACTCAACGATGCGATACTTTCAGAATCTTCAATGCAACATTCATAATATAAACTATAAAATTTCTATCTCGCAATCAATTAGAAAAAAAACGATAATCTCTCAAATTTCTCAAATTTTTAATAATTAATTCAATCATATCAAGACCTCCTTAAAATTAATAAATCCTCAAATTTTTGGCTCTGTGAATTTCTTAATTCTCCTTTTAAGTTAATGTTTGTCCTCGAATTTCAATCATACCTCAATTTTCATAAAATCCATGATCCATCAACTCCGTTATAACAACCCCTAAATTCTTTATTTAATTTAATGCTCATCCACAAATTTAATCCTCTTGTCTCTTTTTGTCAGTCATAACCTCGTCACAGATCTTTGCTATGGTCAAAACCCCAATGATCATGGTTTAAGAAAACTCTACCTACAGTCATACAATTTTAAGAAAATATATAGGTCATGTATCTTTTGTCATGGTATTTCAGTCTCTGTTAAGGTGTACTACTAGTTATATCCTAACAAGAAAATCATGAATACGAACTACAGCACTCAGGGAAATCAATCAATCAAGAGACGGGAACATTAGAAAAAGAACCTGCTAACATATTACTTACGGTATCTCCCATCTCTAACAAACACTTAACTCTAGCACATTCACTAACTAATTCCTATCCCTGTACACTGGTACCCATATCAACTAATCATTAGTCCACAAGACATCCATGATTACATCCTCATTGCATACACCTGCCTATTGATACCTAACTCTAATACCAAGAATCTTTAATATATCCATGGTTTAATAATGCATCCAAGTTGATACCTCTATCTCTTTAGTACCATACCCTCTGTCAGTTCCCGTTCCTACTACATTTGTTCATACTAGTCGTTCTTATCACTCAAATATACGTCAAGTGCAACACCATACTAAATACTGCTCTTTCCAATACAATTTTAGATGGACACCCAAGTCAGTCTGCGGTGCCATCTCCATCATGCTCAAATCACCAGATCCTTACACATGTATATTATCTACTCATAATATTCATATCTCTCATCTACCATAAAATAAATCCTCAAATAATCGTCAAGGTTTAACTTCTCGAACAACTTTAAAATAAAATGCATATACCTCCTCAAGGTCAGATACTCAACATCGAATAAAATTTTAATCACTTCTAAAATTCTTTGTAGCCTTGACCATTTTTATTGAATCAATATTTGAAATCCTCAAAATTTTAATGACATAATCTCAACTCCTCAATTATTCTAAAAATAAAATTTTATTTCCACCTTTTTAATTTATAACTCCACAAAGGTACAGGTCAGTGCTCTCGGTCTCTGATACTCAAGGTGCACTCAATGCATCTAGTGTCTATACTTTTGTACTAGAATTGTACTGCCTGAATCACTTATACTATTACCTCCAATGATCAAAGTTATCATCACCTGTATTTTCTTTCATGATTTCAATTTATGTCAACTGGTATATCATCCTATTATCATCACGCAGAGTGCTCACTGTTATTAACGTTATTCTCGACTAATCCTCGATATAGAATCATTAGCACTCTTGGTATTATATCACTAGCTTCATTATTGTATCATCTCCTCAACTTATTAGAACTCATGATTAGCTGTACCTTTTATAACACTCATTTTTCTTATTCTCATGGGCAAGTATATGGTTCCTCATCTCGATGGTTGTATATGTATTTCCTTTAATCCTTTAAAGCCTATTAAACTAATCCGTGATACGCTTCACCATCTTTATTACCTATTCCGATATTTCTCTACTCATGACACCTCATTAACTTTATGCGTATATATTTCCTTACCTTTAACCCTTCCGATATCAATCATCAAATTGAACATCATGCTCCATTAATTCTTAACACAATTTTCTTGATACCTAATTGTTCACGTAGATCATCCAATTGCATAATCATGATTATCCAGGACGGGTATGTTGGCTCTGATACTAACTCTTAAAATATCACTGATACTCTATACTCTCCTTCTACTTATAGTACTATAATGACACTTATCCTAGAACCATTGTTACAAGGTATTATGTTATGGTTAACTCTAGATTAAAGTCTATTGCTCACATGTCCAACTAGGAAACACTTACAACTCACAAGCAACACTCAGTCAATACCAATACAAGACAAAACCAAAATTGCAAGTCACTAATTATCATACTAACAAGGAATCCTCAAAGAAAATAAGCTCAAAAGGAACTGGATCAAGGACGGAAAGTATCTTTACTGCTAGTAAAGAAAAGAAGCGATGGAACAAAGTCCTGGAATAACATGAATAGATAAGTCTTGAGATGATACTTTAAGAACCAATTTAAGATACAACCTGATAATCATACACGTCCGTCAGAAATTATGACACACAGAATCCTCGCCACGCCAGTAAGCATAGATGCGATAAACGACAGGTTCCGTAACTAAGGTATGCAACTCTATAATTACGTCATCTAGAATCTTCGCCACGCCAACCGGTATGGCTGCGAAAGACTCTAAGTTTCATAACTATAGTATGTACATCCAAGTCAGGTTCCTACGTTCTCGTCACCACGGCTAATATGGCTGCGACAAACTCTAGGGTCCATAACCAAAGTAGACGTTTTACCTTTCTCACTGTCCTTATCAACATATGTTATCAGATGATACCGTAAATTTTAGCCCGTAAAATTCATCTCGATATGAAATCAATTCAACAATGATACCAAGAATTAAATTTAACAACTGGTCAACAAGAATCAAACTCAACAATGATACCAAGATTCAAATGTTAATAATTGATCAACAATAATCAAATTCAATATCAATGAGTAAGGACGGACGGAAACAAAACGAAGGATTCAAAATTAGAAGTTATAATAAGATTCTCAAGGGGTCGTCTCAGGAATCTCTCAAGATTTTGTGATTGAGTATCCTCTCTCATCCTAGTACCCTATGTCCTATGTCCTATAGCAGGCACGCAGTAGTACAACGAAGACGTCACACTACCACGACATCGCACAACTTGCGAAGTCTGACCTGCATGGGCCACCACTAAAACGTGTCATGACCCACACCCGGTATAAGGGCACGAGAGCGTGGGTACGTCCAGCCTACGCTGCAGCATCGGCGGTAGAACGCTGTCTAGGTCAAGTACTATCTAAATAATCTCACACTAGTATCCAACTCCATAAGGAGACACGGACACCACTATAAAATGAACAACATACTCAATCACAACTACAGTACGATAAGAATTTGAAGAAACAAAAGAATACAACACAAGTCTAATGACAAAATAATCATACCTGCAATCAGTAACAACCAATCCCCAAGTGTCAGAAACAAGTCCACTAAGGTCACAGTCTGGAAAAATATTTTCCAGTCAGGAAGGAGCAAAGTACATCTCTAAATAGCAGTTCTATATAAATGACATAAACTATATAGCAATTCTAGATGGAAATATACCAGAAGCATGTATAGGTACGAGAAATATACAATGAAAGAATTACTGGAAAATACTGTAAGTAACTGCAGGAAAAGAAACAATATGTCCATGAGCAAGAAACCTATGACTAAGTGTGTGAGTACTAGCTTTAACATGTGATCGGCTTGGGATCTTGATCAGGCTGGTTACATGTAATTAGCTATGATTCACGAAGGTCAGGCTAACCGTTGGTTAGCTATGATGCATGTATAGGTCAGGCTAATCACACGTAACAGCTATGAAGCATGGAGAGGGTCAGGCCGCACCCGACGTGAGATGTGGGGTGAGCTATAATGCATGAAAAGTTGGGTATGATCACATATCTACACTAAAATACTCCCCACCCCTGATTGGTATAGTAGATCCAATCATGGTACGCTATGGCACGGGATTCCCTAGGGAGGTAGCAAATCTTCCCGGGAATCAGTGTCTGTACATGCACAAGATAACAAGGAAAACAAGTCTTGTACAAGCTACACCATGAATAAGGAATAACATCTCATGACGAGATCCGTGTATACCAATCCGTGTAACCAGCGTGTCAAGAGCATGGATATTTACACTAGATACAGTGAACATAAGAGATATCATAAATTAGAAACTAATCAGATAATGTACTTGTCTTAGGTCCTTAGCTGGTAAAACCAATGTCCTGTCCCAGAGTATCGTCTGGAGGAACCCACAGTCCTAAAAATATATCAAATACAACATTTGCATCAGGCGCTACACTAACACATCACAATTCATGAACTCAGGGGCTCTGCCAGGTATGGCACTAGTCAACTAGGATCATCTAGTAGGGATACGTATATAAATACACATATTATTAATTATCATTAATACTTACAATATATATACATGCACCAATTTAAATGTATTTACAATATATATCTTTTAAATACATTTTTGAATTATACTAGTTGAATATTATATATGTATACTCATACATATGCTAAAATACATTTTAAAATATATATATGTATATTGTCAATGTTATTATTAAAATATATACTAATACTAGTACATCACATTAAATACATATACAATACATTAATTATATGTACAAGATATATATATACATTTATACTAATTATACATATTTGAAAATATATTAAGTACATATATATATGCAATATATATACATATACTAAACATTATATATTTTTTTTTTTACCCAAAATAATACGTATACTATTACATTTTATATACCAAAATATGTATATATCATATATGTGCAAAAGTACATTTTAGAATATACATATACATATTGTCAACATCATTCTTAAACATACTAATATTAATTCACCAAATTAATTTTATACCATATAAAAATACCCAATATACATACATATACAACTAATTATACACACTTAATTATACAATTTTATTAATAAAAATAAATAATATACCTATTCATATTTTAAATACATACATATACCAATACGAAAATATAAATCTACATATATATATTTATGCCAAAATACGGATATATATATATACTAATTTACATAATCAAAAATCCTTATATATAATACATAACTAAATTTACACATACTAAATAACTAATTTCATACATTAAACAATAAAACTAATTATGTTGTATTTACTAAACTAATTACATGAATTTACTAGACTAATACATTAATTAAACTAATTATAAATTAACTAAACTAATTTATTAAGAATTTACTAACTGATTTTTAATTAACTAATTAATCTAATTATGACTAAACTAATTATAATTATACAACTAAACTAAGTTAACATTAAGCTAATATATGTACTAAACCTATTTCAGCTTTTCTGAATCGAAGAAAGAGGGAAGAAGGAAGAGGCTTACAATGGGGTTTCCCGGCGAGGCCGGGCCGGGCAGGGCGTCGGCGGTCGACGTTCGTCTCGGGCGGCGGCGGTCTGCTCGAGGCGGCCACGGCTCGACAGATCTGAGGCGGCGGCGGTGGTCCTGAAGCGACGGCGGGTGCTCGGTTCGACGCGGCGGTTGTCGAACTCGGCGGCTTCGACAGATCTGAGGCGGCGGCGTCGCTCGGCTCGAGGCGGCGCTCGGTTCGAGGGGGCGGGCGCTCTGTTCGAGGAGGCGGCGGCTTCGAGGCGGCTGTGTCTGGTCGGCCACGGCGACAAGGAGGACTCGCAGTCACCGGCGCTCGGCGGATCTGGGGCGGCCACCGGCGCTCGTCGAAGTTAGGTTAGGGTTAGGTTTCCTCTGTCGGGGTCGTGTCCGGGGCTGGACACGGTGGTTGATGTTGTACAGTGGAGGATGTGGATGTGTCCGGGTGTGTCGGACACGAAAATTTGTAATATTGTAAATCTGGACACAGGAAATGAATGGATACGGTGGGACACCCGGGGTCGGACCCGAGGCTAACACGGCTGACACGGTGATGCTGGACACACGGACACGAGCACACAAAAATGTTGATGGTTGTTGGCTTGTGGGAATTGTGAGGGCTAGCTAGGGTTTCTTGGGAATGGTGATGAGAGACTTAAATAGGGAGAGAAGGTGTGGGATAAAGGGTGAGGGTTGGCCCAAATAACGAACGGCCCAAGATTACATAAATGAGTTTTTCATGCGGGAAAAAAATGAGGGTGTAAATGGGAGACGGTAAACTTATAAAATTAATAGAAAATATTATAATTTAAGAAAATATTTTTAAGGCTTCCAAGGCTAGCTGATGATATTAGCTACTAATCAACCCATATTTGAAAACCCTAAAAATATGAAATTCATTTATTTACTATTCCAAAAATGGATATGAAAAAAATTATTATGAACAACTAGTCCTTCAATAATTTATTAAACAAATAGTTTTATGATTTCAAGCCAAAAATATTCGAAGCTATAGTATTATATTTACATCATTACTTATCTAGTTATTTTATAATAAATTGACATTTAGAAAAATGATGTTTATAAAAGATCTTAAATTACCTTCTAAAATCAAACATTATTCCAAATCAAATACAAAAATTCAAGGAGAAAATATTTTATAAACTTGGTATTTAAAATAAATTAAAAATCTAATTATTTCAGAAATTTGGAAATCGGAGGTTACACTAGATACGACAAAGTATATCATATCAAGTACATAACTGCACCGATGTGAGCATGCGAATAGAAAATTACCAAATTAAGATTTCAATCCACAACTGTCTTGATAATTCCAATTTGAATTCTTTAAACGCTTTGATTCCCATACTTCCATTCTATTACCCCTCCTTGAAATCTTTTCTGTTGCTTTCCGTCTTCCCTTGTTTCGGAAAGACAAAATCTCGTGCTTGGATATAAGTGATACACGGATAGTACAAGATATACCCCATAGGCCAAACACATTATTTGGTGACTATCTTTCATAATTGATTAAGGGCATATCACATATGATATAGTTGGTGTTAAAGTTTTGAGGATTAAATGACATGAGAAAATAAATTGAGGAATATTTTTCTTAAGTGTAAGAGCCTTATGTGATAGATGGGTAAATTCTAAGTTGGGTAGAAATTGCAGTATTAAACTTGAGGAGAATTCTTTTAGATTGTGATCAAGTAGGATTAGATTGAGAGATTAAGTCCTTTTAAATGTGGAGAATTTTAAAAGAGGGATTAAGATAATGAGAATTTAATGAATTTTAAAAATCTTGATATTGAGAACCCAATATTTATACTTTGAGCACATGATTTAAATTTTGAATATTGAAGGATGAATCATCGATTTAAATTTTGAGGATAAATATAGAATTTTAGACTTGAACAATTGGTTAATTAGATTTAAATTTTACAATTTGAATTAAAAGTTTAATTTTGATTGTTGGGTCACCTATTTGAAATATTGAGGATGTAAATTGAGTTTAAATATTTGAATAGTACAAAATTCTTAAGTTAAGAATAGGAATAAGATTTGATTAGAATTGTTTATTGTTCAAAGTCTAGAGGAGATTATGATAGTTGGAAATTATGATATAAATTTTGATGAGGGATGTCATATAGACTTGAGTCAGATTTGGATGTTGATTATTTAAAAATCGAGAAGAGATTACGACAGGTTGAATTTTGATTTAAACAGTGGTTATATTAATTTTGAAGTGATCGCGATAGATTCGAATAGATTTTGTTATTTAAATTTTTGGAAGAGATTGCGATTGACATACCTTATGTACGAATGTGAAGGATTTAACAAATTATGTCTTATTTTAATTTCGAGGACGAAATTATTTTAAGTTGGGTAGATTGTAAACCCCCTCACCCAAAATAGGTATTTTGTGTATATTTTATATTATTATATTTATTATATATGTTGAATTTATTTAGAATATGCTCTTAGTTAATTAGAAAATAAATTTCTTGATATATTTACTTATATAAATATTCATTTAAAATTATTTTAGGTTATTTTAGATTTTTGGAGATTTTTCTAGAATTATTGGTAATTAAAACTTAGAAAACATAAATTTTTAGGACTTCTATGATTTACTATACGACCATACTTGCATGTCATTCCTACCAAATATTTATTTTAGTTTAAAATATTTAATTATATTTTTTTGTAATTTATTTAGAATTTTAAGAAATTTATTTAGATTTTAAAATTATTTAGGATTTATTTGGATATATATAGTCTTAATATTAGATAGATACTAATTTAGTGTTAATAGATATTAATAAGATTTTATAAATTATTCGTATTATCTTTAATTATATTTAAGATTATAAATTATTGAGATAAATTCAAACTCTATTTTAAATTAATTCAAATCCTGAACCTACTAGGAAATCAACTTCATGCATATCCTATCCTTATTTAAATTCATCATAATCCTATCCAAATTAACCAATCCTATTCGTATTTAATTAAGTATTGTCCACCATTATAAATACCTCATCCTTCATATTTTTCTTTCCCAAATTCCTCTCTTTTTCGTCCAAAAAATAGTCAAAATTCGTCATAAATTCAGCCTCATTTTCTACTAGTTATGACGAATTAAAAAGACGATATCTCCTAGCTCCGGACTCCAAACACACACTCTAGTTTTTTTTATTAGAACGATAATGAGGTTAGCTTTCTGATTATATAAATTATTTTTCTGAATTATTAGTATTAAATTCTGGAAAATTCGTAGAGCACAGCATGTCCGAAAATAGACGTGTTTCGATGTTTTTGCAATTCCGGGAGAACCAGGAATCAGAATCATGAACCATTTAAAGTTTCGAAAGCTAATATCGAGATCATCGACATATATTTTTCCCAGAATTTATTTTGAAGTATTTATATACTGTTAATTCTGTAGAACTTCTAGGTTAGAATTTAACCATCGGTGCACAATACAAAATTTGTATGTGCCATAATTCCCAAACAAATTTTAATTCAGACGAGCCATAAATTTTAGTATATTTTTGATGCTGAAATCTACAGGAAATCATACATGAAAGTCGAGTTTGTATCGGTTGACTTTTTGGTCAACAGATCGCCTCGATTTGCGTGCCATGAGTCTCGAGTTGATAAAATTCAGTTTCTTTGGACAAAATTTAGGAATTAACATAAAAATCAGAATAATAAGATTAAAATAGGATTTTAGAGTAATTATTCCAGAATTAAATAAATTAAAATAAATTAATGGTTATATTACTATATAGTTATATGAATATATATGTAAGTAAATGCTAATTGATAATTATGACTAAATATTCAGACTGTATGACCCTAGGACATCGTGGACTATCCCATACTTACCTTGACCATGTTGACCCTAAGAACTTGTGAATTTGTCTGCCTTGCGTACACTAACGTACTGGCATAGACACCTGTCAGTTGACTGACTGATTTCGTACAGTACTTGAAGACGCGACACCCGCGTAATTCAATGCGTAATTGACCGTGTTAGATGACTAGTGTTACCCCTAGTATACCCCCTGATTTCAGTGTAAATGTGGTTGAGTATGTGCTAGTGTAATGACTAATGATTCTATTATATTATATTATATGTACATAGGATGTTGGATTTATTCTGTGCGACTTTTGGAGCAGGTTATTGGTACATCGCAGTTTTCTGACCAGGCAAGTATACACCTTGCCATTGTACTGTTATTTTTATTCCATATGTTGCATGCATCTTTATTTTCTGTCTTTTCATATATTTTAACTTTTATATAAAATGCGCGCGACGTGTCGTCGCGGTATGTTTTTATTTATGTATTTGCATTGACCTTGTTTATGAGACCTCCCCATCATCATGTAGCATCTTTAGGTTCATTGGCCGTGACACAGTTGTTACACGAGTTGTGAGTCTCATGTAGATCACAGACTTGCATGCAGGTTGGCCTCCTGTACGTGTGGGCCGTGCGTTAGGAATAACTGTTGTTAGAAACTTTGCATGCTAGTAGACTTGGCAGTTATTAGAGGTATTATCGTGTCATGGATGTGACATGCTTAGAGCATGGGGTGGGGAGAACAACAAGTAAGACGTGTGGGCTCCGTTGCACTTTTCTTGTGTAACCCGTACGCTCCGCCGGAGATACGCGGTCATGATGACCCCTATATATTATCATGGCGGGCCTCCGACGTTCGAAAGTTGTCGTGCCTTTGTAGGCCCCTGGATCTCCAAGAGAACTATGCCAATCCTATTTTAGCCAGATAGCCCACGCGTTGGGAAAGTTGTTCTTAACTGCATTCACTTTAGATGGTTAGGCGACCCCTTTGAATATTTATTTCAGTACTTTATTGGCATGTGTTTAAGTATCTTGTTATGTCCCTCTGAGGACCTGGTCCGCTGCCAGGTGTATCTTTTCTTGAGTATTTGCAGGAGCGCAGATTTGGATGGTTACATGTGATCCAAGGATGTCTTCTCTTAGAGCTGTGATGGATAGCTGGTATTCTTATATTGTGTTGTGGTGTTGTACTCACATTGTATTTGCTCTTATATTCGAGTTGGTAGTTGATTTGTTTCCATCCAACTATCATCCTTAGATACTTCTTATTGAGATCTAGTTTCATAGATACTGGTTATTTATTTCTATATGATTTTGGTGGATGCGATTTAGATTTTACCCTGTGACTTGTGACATATGTTTATACCACTTGTGGATTTTGTATTCATATTACAGCGTACGTATGGATTTGGTTTCCATATATTGGAGTTGTCATATCCTTGCGGCTGGCATGCTTACGTGTTCCTAGTCCTACGTATTTGGGACTGGGGCGTGACATGTTTTTGTGGTGGCCCATGCAGGTCGAGAGCATATTATCTCGGTTACGTTACTGTACCGAACAAGCCTGCACATAGGACTAGAGTATAGGATCTCATCCACAATTGACTATGATTCACCTTCCTCCTCTATGATCTATTCGAACAATTGTATCATGCTTGATTCCTGTACTTCCCTAATAAGTTCCTTGAGTATATATGGCCTTCTGCTAGAATATAGGAACCCCTGTTATTATGATGATAATTAGAGTAGCACACCTATTAAGAATACAACGAGAATATAGACACACCACTAAGTTTAGAATATCTAGTGAACCCTAGAATTCCTTATCTTTAGAATTAATTTACCATTACCCCCTGATGTATTATGAAGACTTGAGAGTAGTATAGACACTACTAGAGTTAGTTAGAAGTTTTACCATAATGTTTGACCCTAGTATTGAGGAACCAATGGAGAACCAATATTGAACATTAGGACTGAACCTAACCCTCATAATTAGATAGTATTGGGGAACTGTAAAACTTAGATCATTGTCTTGTTATTAGTAGATGGCACCCTAGGAAGCCTAGAGGAATGTAATCAACCCTTTCCCTTGATCATACCCCGAACATGGCAACTAGCATGCCACCCCCTTAGAGATCCATGATGCTATCTAGAGCCCTCTATTTTTGATTTCATAACTTGTCCCCCTGCAACCTTAGCATTCGCTAATTGTGTGACGACTAAATTATGATTCTTCTTTCTTCATCATTTAACTTGTGCCACATAACTCGTATGATTGAAGGCCAAGTAATCTTATTCTATGTTAGGACATGTAGTTTGCTAGGGTATAGCTTGGTAATTTGAACTTTGAATTTTGTGCGTGATAGTTGGGATTTGATAGTTTGCGTAGTTCCCTTAGGTTGTGACCTAATGATTACCCCTTAGCTTTAAATCACGAAATTTGTACCCATAGCTCGATACGAGTTAAATCCCTTTCTCCTTAACGGCTAGTAACTCTTCTATCCCTACGATTGACACCTGTTCTATGAGCACTTGACCCTTACCTATATAATGTAATAGGAGATCCTAATAAGAGTTTCTGTTCTATGTACATGTGCAAGGTTATTTTTGTAGGTATCCTTAAGGCAATACAATAGTAGTTAAATTATTTTAAGTTGGATAGTATACCTCACCACCTAGTATCCCGTAGTCCCTGTGATCCATTGATGAAGTGTAACTGAATGACATTAATTGTATGCTAGCAAAGACGACAGTGTTTATTCAGACGATAGAATTTAGAGGTCCATGTCCCTATTGGTCGACTAGCGACTTAGACAAGGAATTAGTATGACAACTGTAGAGATTGTGTAGTCTTTCATTATTATTGCTTATTTTGCTTTTGTTTTTGTGAATTTGAATTGTTATGAACCTTCTTTCATCATAATCTAGCGTATTCATATTTGCTGTACTACCTTGACTTATGCTGCTATTATAGCCTAGTTTTTGCAAGCTTATTCTTTATCGAGCTTGTTCATGACATACGTATTATTGGGGGCCACAATAATATATTTCAGAATCAGTGTATTAGGGTCTAGCTAACCTTAGTGCGCTTGGTTCGCCCTCCGCATAACTACTTTACGTGGATTGAGATATGTAGTGATTAGTAGACGAATATACTTACCCTCTAGATACGACAAAGTATATCATATCAAGTACATAACTGCACCGATGTGAGCATGCGAATAGGAAATTACCAAATTAAGATTTCAATCCACAACTGTCTTGATAATTCCAATTTGAATTCTTTAAACGCTTTGATTCCCATACTTCCATTCTATTACCCCTACTTGAAATCTTTTCTGTTGCTTTCCGTCTTCCCTTATTTCGGAAAGACAAAATCTCGTGCTTGGATATAAGTGATACACGGATAGTACAAGATATACCCCATAGGCCAAACACATTATTTGGTGACTATCTTTCATAATTGATTAAGGGCATATCACATATGATATAGTTGGTGTTAAAGTTTTGAGGATTAAATGACATGAGAAAATAAATTGAGGAAATTTTTCTTAAGTGTAAGAGCCTTATGTGATAGATGGGTAAATTCTAAGTTGGGTAGAAATTGCAGTATTAAACTTGAGGAGAATTCTTTTAGATTGTGATCAAGTAGGATTAGATTGAGAGATTAAGTCCTTTTAAATGTGAAGAATTTTAAAAGAGGGATTAAGATAATGAGAATTTAATGAATTTTAAAAATCTTGATATTGAGGACCCAATATTTATACTTTGAGCACATGATTTAAATTTTGAATATTGAAGGATGAATCATCGATTTAAATTTTGAGGATAAATATAGAATTTTAGACTTGAACAATTGGTTAATTAGATTTAAATTTTACAATTTGATGATTTGAATTAAAAGTTCAATTTTGATTGTTGGGTCACCTATTTGAAATATTGAGGATGTAAATTGAGTTTAAATATTTGAATAGTACAAAATTCTTAAGTTAAGAATAGGAATAAGATTTGATTAGAATTGTTTATTGTTCAAAGTCTAGAGGAGATTATGATAGTTAGAAATTATGATATAAATTTTGATGAGGGATGTCATATAGACTTGAGTCAGATTTGGATGTTGATTATTTAAAAATCGAGAAGAGATTACGACAGGTTGAATTTTGATTTAAACAGTGGTTATATTAATTTTGAAGTGATCGCGATAGATTCGAATAGATTTTGTTATTTAAATTTTTGGAAGAGATTGCGATTGACATACCTTATGTACGAATGTGAAGGATTTAACAAATTATGTCTTATTTTAATTTCGAGGACGAAATTATTTTAAGTTGGGTAGATTGTAAACTCCCTCACCCAAAATAGGTATTTTGTGTATATTTTATATTATTATATTTATTATATATGTTGAATTTATTTAGAATATGCTCTTAGTTAATTAGAAAATAAATTTCTTGATATATTTAATTATATAAATATTCATTTAGAATTATTTTATGTTATTTTAGATTTTTGGAGATTTTTCTAGAATTATTGGTAATTAAAACTTAGAAAACATAAATTTTTAGGACTTCTATGATTTACTATACGACCATACTTGCATGTCATTCCTACCAAATATTTATTTTAGTTTAAAATATTTAATTATATTTTTTTGTAATTTATTTAGAATTTTAAGAAATTTATTTAGATTTTAAAATTATTTAGGATTTATTTGGATATATATAGTCTTAATATTAGATAGATACTAATTTAGTGTTAATAGATATTAATAAGATTTTATAAATTATTCGTATTATCTTTAATTATATTTAAGATTATAAATTATTGAGATAAATTCAAACTCTATTTTAAATTAATTCAAATCCTGAACCTACTAGAAAATCAACTTCATGCATATCATATCCTTATTTAAATTCATCATAATCCTATCCAAATTAACCAATCCTATTCGTATTTAATTAAGTAGTGTCCACCATTATAAATACCTCATCCTTCATATTTTTCTTTCCCAAATTCCTATCTTTTTCGTCCAAAAAATAGTCAAAATTCGTCATAAATTCAGCCTCATTTTCTACTAGTTATGACGAATTAAAAAAACGATATCTCCTAGCTCCGGACTCCAAACACACACTCTAGTTTTTTTTGTTAGAACGATAATGAGGTTAGCTTTCTGATTATATAAATTGTTTTTCTAAATTATTAGTATTAAATTCTGAAAAATTCGTAGAGCACAGCATGTCCGAAAATAGACGTGTTTCGATGTTTTTGCAATTTCGGGAGAACCAGGAATCAGAATCACGAACCGTTTAAAGTTTCGGAAAGCTAATATCGAGATCATCGACATATATTTTTCCCAGATTTTATTTCGAAGTATTTACATACTGTTAATTCTGTAGAACTTCTAGGTTAGAATTTAACCATCGGTGCACAATACAAAATTTGTATGTGTCATAATTCCCAAACGAATTTTAATTCAGACGAGCCATAAATTTTAGTATATTTTTGATGCTGAAATCTACAGGAAATCATACATGAAAGTCGAGTTTGTATCGGTTGACTTTTTGGTCAACAGATCGCCTCGATTTGCGTGCCATGAGTCTCGAGTTGATAAAATTCAGTTTCTTTGGACAAAATTTAGGAATTAACATAAAAATTAGAATAATAAGATTAAAATAGGATTTTAGAGTAATTATTCCAGAATTAAATAAATTAAAATAAATTAATGGTTATATTATTATATAGTTATATGAATATATATGTAAGTAAATGCTAATTGATAATTATGACTAAATATTCAGACTGTATGACCCTAGGACATCGTGGACTATCCCATACTTACCTTGACCATGTTGACCCTAAGAACTTGTGAATTTGTCTGCCTTGCGTACACTAACGTACTGGCATAGACACCTGTCAGTTGATTGACTGATTTTGTACAGTACTTGAAGACGCGACACCCGCGTAATTTAATGCGTAATTGACCGTGTTAGATGACTAGTGTTACCCCTAGTATACCCCTTGATTCCAGTGTAAATGTGGTTGAGTATGTGCTAGTGTAATGACTAATGATTCTATTATATTATATTATATGTACATAGGATGTTGGATTTATTCTGTGCGACTTTTGGAGCAGGTTATTGGTACATCGCAGTTTTCTGACCAGGCAAGTATACACCTTGCCATTGTACTGTTATTTTTATTCCATATGTTGCATGCATCTTTATTTTCTGTCTTTTCATATATTTTAACTGTTATATAAAATGCGCGCGACGTGTCATCGCGGTATGTTTTTATTTATGTATTTGCATTGACCTTGTTTATGAGACCTCCCCATCATCATGTAGCATCTTTAGGTTCATTGGCCGTGACACAGTTGTTACACGAGTTGTGAGTCTCATGTAGATCATGGACTTGCGTGCAGGTTGGCCTCCTGTACGTGTGGGCCGTGCGTTAGGAATAATTGTTGTTAGAAACTTTGCATGCTAGTAGACTTGGCAGTTATTAGAGGTATTATCGTGTCATGGATGTGACATGCTTAGAGCATGGGGTGGGAAGAACAACAAGTAAGACGTGTGGGCTCCGTTGCACTTTCCTTGTGTAACCCGTACGCTCCGCCGGAGATACGCGGTCATGATGACCCCTATATATTATCATGGCGGGCCTCCGACGTTCGAAAGTCGTCGTGCCTTTGTAGGCCCCTGGATCTCCAAGAGAACTATGCCAATCCCATTTTAGCCAGATAGCCCACGCGTTGGGAAAGTTGTTCTTAACTGCATTCACTTTAGATGGTTAGGCGACCCCTTTGAATATTTATTTCAGTACTTTATTGGCATGTGTTTAAGTATCTTGTTATGTCCCTCTGAGGACCTGGTCCGCTGCCAGGTGTATCTTTTCTTGAGTATTTGCAGGAGCACAGATTTGGATGGTTACATGTGATCCGAGGATGTCTTCTCTTCGAGCTGTGATGGATAGCTGGTATTCTTATATTGTGTTGTGGTGTTGTACTCATATTGTATTTGCTCTTATATTCGAGTTGGTAGTTGATTTGTTTCCATCCAACTATCATCCTTAGATACTTCTTATTGAGATCTAGTTTCATAGATACTGGTTATTTATTTCTATATGATTTTGGTGGATGCGATTTAGATTTTACCCTGTGACTTGTGATATATGTTTATACCACTTGTGGATTTTGTATTCATATTACAGCGTACGTATGGATTTGGTTTCCATATATTGGAGTTGTCATATCCTTGCGGCTGGCATGCTTTCGTGTTCCTAGTCCTACGTATTTGGGACTGGGGCGTGACATGTTTTTGTGGTGGCCCATGCAGGTCGAGAGCATATTGTCTCGGTTACGTTACTGTACCGAACAAGCCTGCACATAGAACTAGAGTATAGGATCTCATCCACAATTGACTATGATTCACCTTCCTCCTCTATGATCTATTCGAACAATTGTATCATGCTTGATTCCTGTACTTCCCTAATAAGTTCCTTGAGTATATATGGCCTTCTGCTAGAATATAGGAACCCCTGTTATTATGATGATAATTAGAGTAGCACACCTATTAAGAATACAACGAGAATATAGAAACACCACTAAGTTTAGAATATCTAGTGAACCCTAGAATTCCTTATCTTTAGAATTAATTTACCATTACCCCCTGATGTATTATGAAGACTTGAGAGTAGTATAGACACTACTAGAGTTAGTTAGAAGTTTTACCATAATGTTTGACCCTAGTATTGAGGAACCAATGGAGAACCAATATTGAACATTAGGACTGAACCTAACCCTCATAATTGGATAGTATTGGGGAACTGTAAAACTTAGATCATTGTCTTGTTATTAGTAGACGGCACCCTAGGAAGCCTAGAGGAATGTAATCAACCCTTTCCCTTGATCATACCCCGAACATGGCAACTAGAATGCCACCCCCTTAGAGAACCATGATGCTATCTAGAGCCCTCTATTTTTTATTTCATAACTTGTCCCCCTGCAACCTTAGCATTCGCTAATTGTGTGACGACTAAATTATGATTCTTCTTTCTTCATCATTTAACTTGTGCCACATAACTCGTATGATTGAAGGCCAAGTAATCTTATTCTATGTTAGGACATGTAGTTTGCTAGGGTATAGCTTGGTAATTTGAACTTTGAATTTTGTGCGTGATAGTTGGGATTTGATAGTTTGCGTAGTTCCCTTAGGTTGTGACCTAATGATTACCCCTTAGCTTTAAATCACGAAATTTGTACCCATAGCTCGATACGAGTTAAATCCCTTTCCCCTTAACGGCTAGTAACTCTTCTATCCCTACGATTGACACCTGTTCTATGAGCACTTGACCCTTACCTATATAATGCAATAGGAGATCCTAATAAGAGTTTCTGTTCTATGTACATGTGCAAGGTTATTTTTGTAGGTATCCTTAAGGCAATACAATAGTAGTTAAATTATTTTAAGTTGGATAGTATACCTCACCACCTAGTATCACGTAGTTCCTGTGATCCATTGATGAAGTGTAACTGAATGACATTAATTGTATGCTAGCAAAGACGACAGTGTTTATTCAGACGATAGAATTTAGAGGTCCATGTCCCTATTGGTCGACTAGCGACTTAGACAAGGAATTAGTATGACAACTGTAGAGATTGTGTAGTCTTTCATTATTATTGCTTATTTTGCTTTTGTTTTTGTGAATTTGAATTGTTATGAACCTTCTTTCATCATAATCTAGCGTATTCATATTTGCTGTACTACCTTGACTTATGCTGCTATTATAGCCTAGTTTTTGCAAGCTTATTCTTTATCGAGCTTGTTCATGACATACATATTATTGGGGGCCCACAATAATATATTTCAGAATCAGTGTATTAGGGTCTAGCTAACCTTAGTGCGCTTGGTTCGCCCTCCGCATAACTACTTTACGTGGATTGAGATATGTAGTGATTAGTAGACGAATATACTTACCCTCTAGATACGACAAAGTATATCATATCAAGTACATAACTGCACCGATGTGAGCATGCGAATAGGAAATTACCAAATTAAGATTTCAATCCACAACTGTCTTGATAATTCCAATTTGAATTCTTTAAACGCTTTGATTCCCATACTTCCATTCTATTACCCCTACTTGAAATCTTTTCTGTTGCTTTCCGTCTTCCCTTATTTCGGAAAGACAAAATCTCGTGCTTGGATATAAGTGATACACGGATAGTACAAGATATACCCCATAGGCCAAACACATTATTTGGTGACTATCTTTCATAATTGATTAAGGGCATATCACATATGATATAGTTGGTGTTAAAGTTTTGAGGATTAAATGACATGAGAAAATAAATTGAGGAATATTTTTCTTAAGTGTAAGAGCCTTATGTGATAGATGGGTAAATTCTAAGTTGGATAGAAATTGCAGTATTAAAATTGAGGAGAATTCTTTTAGATTGTGATCAAGTAGGATTAGATTGAGAGATTAAGTCCTTTTAAATGTGGAGAATTTTAAAAGAGGGATTAAGATAATGAGAATTTAATGAATTTTAAAAATCTTGATATTGAGGACCCAATATTTATACTTTGAGCACATGATTTAAATTTTGAATATTGAAGGATGAATCATCGATTTAAATTTTGAGGATAAATATAGAATTTTAGACTTGAACAATTGGTTAATTAGATTTAAATTTTATAATTTGATGATTTGAATTAAAAGTTCAATTTTGATTGTTGGGTCACCTATTTGAAATATTGAGGATGTAAATTGAGTTTAAATATTTGAATAGTACAAAATTCTTAAGTTAAGAATAGGAATAAGATTTGATTAGAATTATTTATTGTTCAAAGTCTAGAGGAGATTATGATAGTTGAAAATTATGATATAAATTTTGATGAGGGATGTCATATAGACTTGAGTCAGATTTGGATGTTGATTATTTAAAAATCGAGAAGAGATTACGACAGGTTAAATTTTGATTTAAACAGTGGTTATATTAATTTTGAAGTGATCGCGATAGATTCGAATAGATTTTGTTATTTAAATTTTTGGAAGAGATTGCGATTGACATACCTTATGTACGAATGTGAAGGATTTAACAAATTATGTCTTATTTTAATTTCGAGGACGAAATTATTTTAAGTTGGGTAGATTGTAAACTCCCTCACCCAAAATAGGTATTTTGTGTATATTTTATATTATTATATTTATTATATATGTTGAATTTATTTAGAATATGCTCTTAGTTAATTAGAAAATAAATTTCTTGATATATTTAATTATATAAATATTCATTTAGAATTATTTTAGGTTATTTTAGATTTTTGGAGATTTTTCTAGAATTATTGGTAATTAAAACTTAGAAAACATAAATTTTTAGGACTTCTATGATTTACTATACGACCATACTTGCATGTCGTTCCTACCAAATATTTATTTTAGTTTAAAATATTTAATTATATTTTTTTGTAATTTATTTAGAATTTTAAGAAATTTATTTAGATTTTAAAATTATTTAGGATTTATTTGGATATATATAGTCTTAATATTAGATAGATACTAATTTAGTGTTAATAGATATTAATAAGATTTTATAAATTATTCGTATTATCTTTAGTTATATTTAAGATTATAAATTATTGAGATAAATTCAAACTCTATTTTAAATTAATTCAAATCCTGAACCTACTAGGAAATCAACTTCATGCATATCCTATCCTTATTTAAATTCATCATAATCCTATCCAAATTAACCAATCCTATTCATATTTAATTAAGTAGTGTCCACCATTATAAATACCTCATCCTTCATATTTTTCTTTCCTAAATTCCTCTCTTTTTTGTCCAAAAAATAGTCAAAATTCGTCATAAATTCAGCCTCATTTTCTACTAGTTATGACGAATTGAAAAGACGATATCTCCTAGCTCCGGACTCCAAACACACACTCTAGTTTTTTTTGTTAGAACGATAATGAGGTTAGCTTTCTGATTATATAAATTGTTTTTCTAAATTATTAGTATTAAATTCTGGAAAATTCGTAGAGCACAGCATGTCCGAAAATAGACGTGTTTTGATATTTTTGTAATTTCGGGAGAACCAGGAATCAGAATCAGGAACTGTTTAAAGTTTCGGAAAGCTAATGTCGAGATCATCGACATATATTTTTCCCAAAATTTATTTCGAAGTATTTATATACTGTTAATTCTGTAGAACTTCTAGGTTAGAATTTAACCATCGGTGCACAATACAAAATTTGTATGTGCCATAATTCCCAAACAAATTTTAATTCAGACGACCCATAAATTCTAGTATATTTTTGATGCTGAAATCTACAGGAAATCATACATGAAAGTCGAGTTTGTATCGGTTGACTTTTTGGTCAACAGATCGCCTCGATTTGCGTGCCATGAGTCTCGAGTTGATAAAATTCAGTTTCTTTGGACAAAATTTAGGAATTAACATAAAAATTAGAATAATAAGATTAAAATAGGATTTTAGAGTAATTATTCTAGAATTAAATAAATTAAAATAAATTAATGGTTATATTATTATATAGTTATATGAATATATATGTAAGTAAATGCTAATTGATAATTATGACTAAATATTCAGACTGTATGACCCTAGGATATCGTGGACTATCCCATACTTACCTTGACCATGTTGACCCTAAGAACTTGTGAATTTGTCTGCCTTGCGTACACTAACGTACTGGCATAGACACCTGTCAGTTGACTGACTGATTTCGTACAGTACTTGAAGATGCGACACCCGCGTAATTCAATGCGTAATTGACCATGTTAGATGACTAGTGTTACCCCTAGTATACCCCCTGATTTCAGTGTAAATGTGGTTGAGTATGTGCTAGTGTAATGACTAATGATTCTATTATATTATATTATATGTACATAGGATGTTGGATTTATTCTGTGCGACTTTTGGAGCAGGTTATTGGTACATCGCAGTTTTCTGGGCAGGCAAGTATACCTTGCCATTGTACTGTTATTTTTATTCTATATGTTGCATCATCTTTATTTTCTGTTTTTTCATATATTTTAACTGTTATATAAAATGCGCGCGACGTGTCGTCGCGGTATGTTTTTATTTATGTATTTGCATTGACCTTGTTTATGAGACCATCCCATCATCATGTAGCAACTTTAGGTTCATTGGCCGTGACACAATTGTTACACGAGTTGTGAGTCTCATGTAGATCACGGACTTGCGTGCAGGTTGGCCTCCTGTACGTGTGGGCCGTGCGTTAGGAATAACTGCTGTTAGAAACTTTGCATGCTAGTAGACTTGGCAGTTATTAGAGGTATTATCGTGTCATGGATGTGACATGCTTAGAGCATGGGGTGGGGAGAACAACAAGTAAGACGTGTGGGCTCCGTTGCACTTTCCTTGTGTAACCCGTACGCTCCGCCGGAGATACGCGGTCATGATGACCCCTATATATTATCATGGCGGGCCTCCGACGTTCGAAAGTCGTCGTGCCTTTGTAGGCCCCTGAATCTCCAAGAGAACTATGCCAATCCCATTTTAGCCAGATAGCCCACGCATTGGGAAAGTTGTTCTTAACTGCATTCACTTTAGATGGTTAGGCGACCCCTTTGGATATTTATTTCAGTACTTTATTGGCATGTGTTTAAGTATCTTGTTATGTCCCTCTGAGGACCTGGTCCGCTGCCAGGTGTATCTTTTCTTGAGTATTTGCAGGAGCGTAGATTTGGATGGTTACATGTGATCCGAGGATGTCTTCTCTTCGATCTGTGATGGATAGCTGGTATTCTTATATTGTGTTGTGGTGTTGTACTCATATTGTATTTGCTCTTATATTCGAGTTGGTAGTGGATTTGTTTCCATCCAACTATCATCCTTAGATACTTCTTATTGAGATCTAGTTTCATAGATACTGGTTATTTATTTCTATATGATTTTGGTGGATGAGATTTAGATTTTACCCTGTGACTTGTGACATATGTGTATACCACTTGTGGATTTTGTATTCATATTACAGCGTACGTATGGATTTGGTTTCCATATATTGGAGTTGCCATATCCATGCGGCTGGCATGCTTACGTGTTCCTAGTACTACGTATTTGGGACTGGGGCGTGACACAACCAGTTGGCATCCTCGACGTCAGTGGGAAGATATTGCGGGGACAGACAATCAGACTGGTTCGTGTAGCTTGGAAACATCATTCTCCTGGAGAATCGACTTGGGAACAAGAAGATAGTATGCGCCAGCGTTATCCTCCCTTGTTCGAGAATACAGTTATAAATTAAGCAACCTTGTATTTTTAAAGTTCTTCCTTTAGTAGCTTATTCTTTGATTGCGAGGACGCAATCCTCTTAAGGGGGGTAGATTGTAAACATCCTGTTTTTCAGAATAATTTTAATATAATTTTCCCGGATTTTTCGTCATTTTCTGGATGAAGAACCAAGGTAATTGTAAGTTAATAATTTTTAAATGCTGTTAATTGGTGTTAAAATATTATAGAAATAATATTTTATGGTATAAAATAGAAAACCGGATACAGGGTATTTTTTGGTGAATTTATTGGACTCCGGAGTCGCGTTTAAAGCCTTAAAAACTATTGGAATAATTAAACCGAGCCAAACCCAAATTTAACCCAAACCCAAACCCAATCCGGCTTAACCAAACCCAGCTTGTCGGGTCGGGTCGGACCCGGACCCGAAAACCAATTGAGAAGCCCTAGCCCCGCCGGAATTACTGTAGCACAGTATAAATTTCCTCCTTGGCGTGCGTGCCCATCCGCTAACCTAAAATCTGCTGCGCCGCCATCGACCCCTTCCCCGATCAGCAGCCCGATCCGGTCACTCCTCCGCCGACGCTCCCCGCTCAGCCGATCATCGCTCCCCGCTCAACCCCGTCGTCAACCCAATCGACGCCGCCTAACTCCTCTTCTCCCCACGACCCCGACCGGCTGTGCGCAGCCCGACCCCGACAGCATCCGCCGCTCGAGACCGCGGCGCCCGAACGACGCCGTCGCTCCTCGATCTCCCCGAGCACAGCAGCTCAACGATGCCGAGCCTCCGCCAGCGGCTAAACCCGCTCCGACCAAATTGTGCGGAGCCGCTGCCCTAGCCCGACCTCGAGCCCGACCCCCTCCGGCGAAGCCCCCTCCGCTGTCTCGATTAGAGCCCTAGCTCGGACTCATGACAGACACGAGGACGCGAGAACTCTCGACCAGGACACGAAGTTGACCCTCGGACACGTGGAATTCAGCGTTCACGGAGCCCTGTTCAGGTACCATTTTCTCTCACCTCGTAACTCCATTTTAGTTTTCGTCAGTTGCTACGCGTAGATTGTATAACCCTCTCGGTGCCCGTACAACTCGTTCGGTGCATCGCGTCCTGTGGTGATCGCACACCGCGATCCAAAAACAGGAAAACAACGCCTTGTTTTACCCCAGAACTGAGTGCGCCCCGCCAAACGGGACGACTTGGTCGCACGCGGTCTTTACCGAAACGAGCGCGACGTTGATACAGATGTGTGGGATTTCGCAGAAGTCGATTCGGATGTGCGTGCACACCGAAATCAACGCGTATCCGCCGACACCGTCCCGTATTCGACCATTCTGGAATATGCTGTAACTTTGTGTACACACATCGGATCGAGACAAAACTTGTGCCATCGAACTCATAGCAGTACGCTGGTCCTGTGACCCAAGTTTGGTTCGATTCTGAGAACGTTGACAGAATCGCGTATCGTGGGCCCCACAGGCTCCACTTGACGGGCGATTTTGTGATCGGCTCATCAGAATCCAATTCTGCAAGTTCCGCTGGATTTATATCATCATTCCTGACTTGTAGACACTGAGTTTGAGGAATTTGGAAACCTTTGACCCTGATACGCTTTTCGGTGCAAAGTGGCCCACATGTGGACCCGTTTTGGCCCGAAAATATCATTTTTGCCCCTGTGTCCAAATTGGACTTAAGGACAAGCGTTTCTAGCTATTTGACATCTTTTGAGATTGTTGGTGATGTTTATTACAGCTTTTGGAGTAGTACTTACAGGATCCACTAATACAGGGACAACTGTTGGTATTCGGACCCCAGGCAAGTGTACCTTGCCAAACTCTGCAGTATTGTTACATATTTTTCTTGCTTCATTTATATTGCTGTGCATGCTTAACCTAGGACCGTGTGACGTACTTAGCGTTCGATTATTAGTCGGGTGCCAACATCGTACGCGGTGTTGTGTATTGTCATCTAGAGATGGATATTCGCGACACTTTATCTTCCCGTACTTGTCTTACCAAGTACACTTTGACCCAGGACACTTGACACTGCTCATCAGACAGGATCTTCCTGAGATATTCATGGTGATTCTGTATAGGATACAGGACTTGACAGAGATGCTATATTCTTAGATACATTATGACTTGTTGCATTAGTTATGATCCCGCTGACATGGACATGAGACGTTATGGTCATAAAATGCATGGTTACATTGGGTGGGGAGAGACACACAGGCTACAGGCTGAACATATATATACATATATATACACCCCTATTATTGTGAGGCACAAGACTCTGAAGCCGAGCTTGGCCCATTACTCATTATTACTGCTACTATCGGCTCCCCGACACAGAGCTTGTAGTGGCTTCAGCCTGAGTTCTAGTGCTGCTCTCATCTTGCATATCACTTAGCTGGTTATTTAGTATTCCCTTATTCTTCCATCTATTGCTGGAGAGACCAACAGGCTACAGGTTGATTATGTTATGCCGGCTACTCAGTCTCCCGCTGAGCTAGACCACCTAATGATACCACTGCTACTGGCTCCCCTACACAGAGCTTTTAGTTGTTTCAACCTGAGTACTATTGATGTTTTCTCTTGCATTTCACACAGATGTTTACATACTTGCCCTATTTATTCTATTTATTTTCTGCACTGCAATTATTTTGGCTTGAGCTTTCTTGTACCTTGCTATGTCCCCTGAGGACCTGGATCCGAATTATGTCCCCAGGATTTACAGACGAGATCTATCCCGAGGTATACGGGACCGCAGCAGGAGCTGATCCAGGAGTTGTCCCACCATCAGAGGACGAGGTGTTAGCTGAAGACTTCTCCTGAGCATCCATGTTTCATGCTCAGTATTTATTACTTATTTCAATTATTTATATTCTGGTCTGTTGAACCATTGTATTAGATTTTATCGGGTTGTTCCCCGAAGCACTTTGTTGAGACTAGCTGATGATTTACATTCCTTATTTATTCTGTGGATCATACTTTTATACTTTGTATGGATGAGATTAGTTGTACCATATTGTCGTAGACTTATTTTTATAGCTTAAGTATGCCCTGATGGATCCATTAAATTGGGTTTGTCCATCGGTGCGTACTGCTGGCCATTGCCACGTATCCGGTCCCACAGTATTTTGGGACTGGGGTGTGACATATACCAAGTACGAGGTTTCGTCTTTCCGAAATAAGGGAAGACGGAGAGCAATAATAAAGAATTCAAGGTGAAGGTGATAGAATACAAGTACGAGGTTCAAAGAGATTAAAGAACTCAAAAAGAGAGTTGTCAGGACAGTTGTGGATTGAAATCCTATTTTTGGTAATTTCCTATTTATATGCTCGTATCAGTACAGTTATGTTACCAATACGATGTGTCAGATATGTCTAGGGACAAGTATATTCGTCTACTACCATATATCTTAATCCACGTAGAGTAGTCATGCGAAGAGCGAACCAAGCGCACTAAGGTTAGCTAGACCTTAATACACCGATTCTGATTAGGCAGTTGTATCATTGTGTGCACCCAATAATACATATGTCATGAACAAGCTCGATAGAAGAATAAGCTTGCAAAAACTAGGCTATAATAGCAGCATAAATCAAGGTAGTACAGAAAATATAAGTACGCTAGATTATGATGAGAGAAGTTACAAAATAATCCAAGTTCTCAAAGAAGATAAGACTTTACAATCTCTACAGTTGTCATACTAACTCCTTGTCTAAGTCGATAGTCGACCAAATAGGGGTATGGGCTTCTAAGTTCTACAGTCTGATGAAACATTATCTTCTTATGCTAGCACACAGTTAATGTCATTCGGCTATACTTCAATAATAGGGCAAAAGACTATTGATACTAGGTTGTGAGGTATACTTCCCAACTTATAACAATAAACTAATATTGTAATTGTCTTAAGGATACCGTAGAACTCCTGTTAAGGTCTACGAGAAGGGGTCTTGGTACTTATTAGGGTATCATCTTTCATTACATAGGTCATGGTCGTCCTAAGTCTTAGTCTTAGTGCAAGTGTCAATAGTAAGAATGGAACAGTTACTGGCCTCAAGGGAAAGAGAATATAACTCGTATTGAGGTGGGGGTACAGGTTACGCAATTTTAAAAACTAAGGGACAATCATCAGCTCGCAGTTTACAAGAATGACTTAAACCATCAAGTTCTAACTACTAAGCACACAATTTCAAAATTTAAAATTACAACTATAATCCTAGCAGGCTATATATCCTAATCACAGAATAAAATCACTCGGTCTACAATCAGAGAGGTTTAGGTGGCACAAATTGAAAGATGGAGAAAAGAAGAACGCAAATTAGTCGTCGCACAATTAGCGAACATTAAGGTCGCAGAGGAACAATATATGAAACTAAAATATGGGGCTCTAGATAGCATCATAATTTTCTAAGGGGAAGCGGTATGCTAGTTCTCTATGTTGAGGTATGATCAAGAGAAATGTTATATTAATTCTCTTTGGTCTCCTGGGGTACTGTCCGCTAATAATAAGGCAATGATCTAAGTTTATAGTTCTCCAATACTATCTGACTATGAAGGTTAGGTTCAGTTCTAATATTCAATTTTTGGTTTTCTATTGGATCCTCAATACTAGGGTCAAACATTATGGTAAAAACTTCAAACTAACTCTAGTAGTGTCTATACTACCCTCGCGTCCTCATAATACATTAAGGGATAATGGTAAACCAATCTATAGATAAAGAATTCTAGGGTTCACTAGATATTCTAAACTTAGTGGTGTGTCAACACTCTAGTTGTACTCTTAATAGAAAGGTTACCCTACTTATTATCTAACAACAGGGACTTCTATATTCTAGAAGAGGCTATACTCAAGAAACTAATAGGGAAGCACATGAATCAAGCAGGATAAAAATTATTCAAATGGAATAGATTGGAAGGAGAGCGAATCATAGTCAATTATGGATGAGATCCTATACTCTATTCCTAGGTGCAGGCTTGTTCGGTACAATAACGTAACCGAGATAATATGCTCTCGACTGCATGGGCCAACACAAAAACATGTCACGTCCCAATCCCAAAATACATAGGATTAGGACACGTAAGCATGCCAGCCATATGGATATGGCAACTCCAATATATAGAAACCATAACCCATACGTACGCTGTAATATGAATATCAAATCCACAAGTGGTATAAAATCTATCACAAGTCACAGGGTATAATCTAAATCTCATCCACCAAAAATCAACATAAATAGAACCAATATCTATGAAACCAGATCTCAATACAAAGTATCTAAAGATGATAATTGGATGAAAACAAATCCACTATCAACTCGAATGGAAAAGTACAACACAATAAACACAATATAAGAATACCAGCTAACAATCACGGGGCTCGAAGAGAAGACATCCTCAAAATATATATAACCATCTGAATCTGCGCTTCTGCGAATACTCAAGAACAGATACACCTGGAAAGGACCAGGTCCTCAGAGGGACGTAACAAGATACATAGAAGCAAGCCAATTTGAATACAGTAAACATGCATAATGTTTGAAAATATATAAGTACGCTGTATAAGGCAATCTATATGAATACAATAAGGACAACTTTTTGACGTATGGGCAAGGGTAGGCTACTCGATCTACCTCACAACTCACACATCCGTCTAGAACATCAGAAATCGACATACCGCGGGGGTAGCGACCAATGTGACTCCAGAAATCGATATACTGCGGGGGTAGTGACCAGCGTGACACACGCCCATAGTGCAAGCTATATACTACGGTTTACCTGAGTGGTCAAAAGCCCATACGCCTAATGATTGTCCTCTCATGATACTAGGTGTCAAGTGTGTGTCAACATATCTAATATATAGTAATGACTGAAAGGAACTACACATGCAATAAATAAACAGAAATACAATAAATATACAAAAATATACTAAGCATGCAAAATACTGTAAGCAATTTGGCAAGGTATCTTGCCTGACAAAAAAGCTGCAAAGTGTACGTCCAGATATCATGCGCACAGGATTAGGAGCTATGACCTCAGAGAAAATGTCTTCGGATGCTGAAATAGATATCACCAACGTTCCCAGAATAAGCAAAATAGCTAGAAAGCACTTCCCTTTCGTCCAATTTGGACACAGAGGCAAAACGGTAATTTTTGGTCAAAACGGGGTCCATATGTGGCCTCATTTGCACCGAAAAGCGTACCAAGAGTAAAGATCTATAAATTGGACAAATTATAGGTCAAACAACTCTAAATGTCAATACGAACCCAACGATATGTCCAAATGTAGATTCCGATGGGCCGAACACAATTTTGCCCAAAAAGTCAACCATAGGGCCCGCCAATTGGCGACTTGGTCAACTATCTCAGAATTGCATAAACATAGGACCAGCGCGTTACCACGAGTCCAGTGGTATAATTTTCGTCATAATCTGACGAGCGTGCACAAAATGCGCACGACTTTCGTAAAAGTTACGACACGGGGATTGTCCGCGGATATGGGCTGATTTCGACGCGCATACGGGTCCGAATCAGTTTTTACGAATTATCACGTGTCCGGGTATACTGTGCGCACAGTTTGGTACACTTGGTACATGGCGAGCGGTTTCGTTTGGCGGGGCGCGCTCCGTTTCACAACTTTTAGAAATCTGGAAAAAGTGTATTTTTAGGCTTTTCCAACGAATTTAATTCTACCTACAGCAGTTAATAATCTAATTTTAATTAACAAAAATTAAACTAGGTCAAGTGGTCTCCGCATACCAAAAAGAAAAATCGGATTCGGATCTCTGTGGTGGGAGATACGAATCCGGGAACATAGGTGATCACCGCAGTTTTCTGCGATCCCAGAAATTTGTTATTTTCTGCCAACTTTGACGTTATTTTCGTCTATGGTTACGCGTTGTTCGAGGTCTACTATCATACAGATATAGAAGAGAGTTAAGTGGTGAGCGTACCGGTGAAGACGAGGTGGCGTTTGGTTGAGCCAGGTGACGGAAAACAACGCTGGAACACAGGTACTTTGCTGTTGAATTCTGCAGCTCGCGGGGTGGCGCGGGGTCGCGGTCGTCGTGCGGGCGGCTCTGGTTGGGCTGGGCGGTGGCTGGCGGAGGTCTCCGGTCAAGGGCGGCATCGAGGGGAAGGTCGAGATGGAAATAGAAGAATTTTGGTTTAAGGTTTAGGGTTGATCGAATGAGAATATATAAGAGGGAGAGGTTGCGGGTTTAACAACTCGCGGGGGGGGGGGGGGTGTTTGTGAATGGGCCGCGGGAGTTAGAAGGGTTTGTTGTTGCTGAGGTGCGGGTGTGGGATGGCTGCTGGCTTTTACTAAGGGGGTGCGGGCGGGTTGGCTTTAGGATGGGTTTTGGGTAGTTTAGGGATCCAATAGGGGAAATCCAATAGTGATTGTTTTAATTATTTTCCTTTTCTTTTCCTTTCTAATTTCTTTCTTTTTCTTTTATATATATATATATATATATATATATATATATATATATATATATATATATATATATATATATATATATATATATATATATACCCATATATATATATACCCATAGAAAAATCTAGAATTATATTAATGCATACCATTAAGCAAGCGACTGCCCAAAGGGTCTCCTACATGAAATAAATTCGAAAAAATTCCTAATAGCCCCATAAATCTCCTAAGTGCACGAACATCTAAAATAAAAATTAAATATAATCTATTTCTCCTAATTAGCCACTAATTACTATAATTAAATTAATAATTAATTAAAAAAATTAATAGGTTTTTTAGGATTAGGGGTTTTATAATATAACTATTGGATCCTTAGCTAAACCCACAACCCATCCTAACCCGACCCATTAGTATAACAAACCCAGTACACAGCAGCGCCCACCCGTGCGCGAACGATCAGACCCCGGTCTCTCTCTCTCTCTCTCCCTTGGCTATATAATTCACATCAACCTCTTTCAACAAAACCCTAAGCCTAATTCTTTCTTCTCCTTTCTATCTAGACCGAGAGAGTGTCGCCACTCCAGCCGGAGAACCTCCGCCCAGGCCGTCCAGGACCGACTCCGACGACCGCGACCCCGCGCAACCCCGTACAACTGCCGTTTCAAACAGCAACTTACCTTTCTTTCCATGCGGTTTCCCGTCACCTCGCTTAACCAAACTCGACCCCGTCTTCACCGGTATGATCCTCACCTATCCCCCTCCCATATATGTGTATTAGTAGACCTCGAACATCGTGTAACCCTAGGCAAAAATAGCATCAAAGTTGACGAAAAAAGACTATTTTTCGGTTCTCGCAGAAAACTGCGGTAACCACCTATGTTCCCGGATTCGTATCTCCCACCAGAGAGATCCAAATTCGATTTTTCTTTTTGGTATACAGAGACCACTTGACCTAGTTTAATTTCTGTTAATTAATATTTAATTATTAACTGTTGTATGTAGAATTATATTCGTTGGAAAATTCCAAAAATACACTTTTTCTAGATTTTCAAAAGTTGTGAAACGGAGTGCGTTCCGCCAAACGGGACCACTCTGCCATGTATCAAGTATACCAAATGGTGCACGCAGTGTACCCGGATACGTGAGAGTTCGCAGAAACTGATTCGGACGCGTATGCGCGTCGAAATCAGCCCGTATCCGCGGACAATCCCCGTATCGTAACTTTTGCAGAAGTCCTGCATATTTTGTGCACGCTCGTCAGATTGTGACGAAACTTGAGCCACTGGACTCGTAGTAACGCGCTGGTCCTGTGACCCAATTTTCACGCAATTCTGAGACAGTTGACCAAGTCGCCAATTGGCGGGTTCCACGGTTGACTTTTTGGGCAAAATTGTGTTCGGCTCACCGGAATCCAAAATTGGAAGTACCGCTGAGTTCGCATTGACATTTAGAATTGGTTTAACCTATAATTTGTCACATTTAGAGATCTTTACCCTTGGCACGCTTTTCGGTACAAAGTGGCCCACATGTGGAGCCCGCTTTGACCCAAAATTACCGTTTTGCTCCTGTGTCCAAATTGGACGAAAGGGAAGTACTTTCTAGCTATTTTGCTTATTCTAGGAATGTTGGTGATGTTTATTTCAGTATCCGGAGACGTTCATTCTGAGGTTGTAGTTTCTGACTCTTGGTAGTTGACATCTGGACATTATACTCTACAGCACTTGCCAGGTAAGTATACCTTGCCTTGTTGTACTATTTAAATTCTGTATTATTATTTGCATGTTTATATTATATAACTGTGCACGTCCGAGAGAGACTCGGGTGCAGTCAACGAAGGCGTTGACGTTAGGACTTGTGTCTGACCTAGTGTCTAGTAGACCCACCTAAAGTTGTGGAGTTATTGGTATGACTCCCAGGCCTTGACACATTTCTTACACGTATTGTGAGTCTCATGTAGGGCACGAACTTGTGTATATGGTTGGCCACCTGTACGTGTAGGTCGTGCAACGGATAGGGTATAACTGCTAATAGTGATGCATGTTAGAAGACTTAGCAGTTATTAGTAGGAGGAGCATAGACTGCCATGATACGATGGCCCAATCCTTGTCCTTGTTTGGTTGTAAGGTTGGACTATTGTTCTAACGATAGACTATAAGCCAGAGTTACGACGCCATGGCATAGTAGCTAAGGCGTGATGTGGATACAACATGCATAGATCATTGGACGGGGAGGACGACTAGTAGGCGTATGGGACACCCACCTCCCTTTATATAGATACCGCACTCGACGGAGTGATACGGACGTTATTATTTATACAGATACCTCGTTCCCTAGAGTGTTGGACGTTACTTGGTGATTTTATAGATACCTCATTCTTCGAAATGTTGGACGTTACAGATACCACACTCTAGAGAATGTTGGACGTTATTATATTCCTGTGCCCGTGTTATAGGGGGCATATGTGGCATATACTAGCCAGTTGTCACGATTGGTAAATTACGTCAGCATATGTCTAGCCTACACTTTCCCATACTCTCAAAGTTGTCCTCAAGTTGTATTTCACTTAGATGGTTAGGTCACCCTTGAGTTTTCACAGTATTTACTTTATGGCATGCTTTTATGTATCTTGTTATGTCCTTCTGAGGACCTGGTCCCTTTCCAGGTGTATTGTTCATGAGTATTTGCAGGAGCGCAGATCCGGACTGGCTACTTATATTACGAGAGGTCTTCTCTTCGAGCCTCGTGATTGTTAGAGGTTGTATTTATATTGTATTTGTCTTGTTTATTCTTCATTCTAGTTCGGCAGTGGATTTGTTTCCATCCGACTGTCATCTTTAGATACTTCATTTTGAGATCTAGTTGTAGGTATTGGTTATTCATTTATATATGATTTCTGTGGATGAGATTTAGTTATGCTCTGAGATATATATATTTACCACTGGTGAATTTTTATTCATATTACAGCGTACGTGTGATATGGTTTCCATATATTGGAGTGCCATATTCATACGGCTAGCATGCTTACGTGTCGTAGTCCTGCATATTTTTCTAACTGGGACGTGACATATATATATATATATATATATATTATATATGTATGAGTGTGTGTGTGTGTGTATATATATATATATATATATATATATATATATTTACACACACTAACACACAACACACACCCCACCAACACACGCACAACCACCCAAACACATATATATACATATAAATATATAAAATATAACTCAAAAACTCTAGTACACACTCTCCAAAGCTAAATCAACCCGCGCAAAAGCTTGAAACATAGAAACCAAGTCGAAATGGCCATTCGGTCATTTCGACGAACACGAGGAGTGCGGTTCACCATACCTCGTGAAACGCACACCAAACCTACTCGAAATCGATCCAAAATTTATCTACGAGTTCTAATTGATGTCTAGAACCTAGAAAAAATACTAACTCTCCGATTCTAGGTCCGTGACAAAAATGCGCACGCATGTGGAACCTACGACGATGAAAAATCCCCAAATCGTCCGAAACGCTCAAATCTTCTCGACACGACCTCACGTGTCCAAACGGAGACACGTACTTATTTTCAAGACACCCAAGCACATCTACCTAGGTCCGTCTAACCTAGGACAATACTAAAAATTGGGCCAATCTCGGATTTCACCCAAAATTGACACAAAACCTAATGTCAAAGTCTCCAAACACATCCAAAAAAGCTCCAACTTCCTCCCATGGGTAGTCCTAAGGTATAGAAAGGTTATAAATTACTAATTACACTATATTAAAGTAATCACAAAAGAAAAAAATTTAGGATTTACCTCTTGGGAGTTGGAATCCCAAGGCCAAAGTCTCCAAAAAGCCCCAAATTTACCACACCAAGCCTCCAAGCCAAGCTTCTACACTAAGTCTAGGCTCTACACACCTAGACTAGGAAAAAATAGAGGGTTAGAATTTACATTGATGGAAAAAATAGAAGAAAGAAGAGAAAGAATGGAGAAAACTTACTTGAAAGGGTGAAAAATGGAAGAAGGAAGAAGAAAAGAGTGGAAAGAAGAGTGAAGAAGAAGAAGAAGAAGAAGAAGAAGAAGAAGAAGAAGTAAAATGGATGGGGGTGCTGGTTCGGCTATGTAGGAATTAGGAAATAGGTTTAGGGTTAGGGTTTTCTAACACAAAGTCTAAAATACCCTCAATTAAGTCATCCTAATATAGGGTTTGGGTTTGGGGTTTCCAAATGCACTCTAATAAATCCCTAATCACTCCAACTAACTAACTAAAATATAAATAACTATTCTAAGCCAATAAATGAGTCTGACAAGGGTGTTGGTTGGGTCTGACATGGGTCCACTAGGGTCTGACATGGGTCCAGACTAGCCAAAACCCTAAAATAATCCAACAAAAAATAATACAACCAACAATTAAATATTAATACAAATATTTATGATAAATACACAATTAACCAAATTAAAATAAAAAAATATCCTGCTCTGAAAATGGGGGTAGTGACAAGCCTATCCTCCTTAGAAAATTTTGTCCTCGAAATTTAAAGTCGATCGTACTTCTTCTAGGTCAAACCCCCAACAATCACAGTCAAGAAATTCTACCTAAACAACATGCAAGATCATGGTCCTACTAGTCGTGTTATCACACTCTCAATCAGGGTCACTACACTATCTAACATAGCACAAAGAAAAGTCTAACATATACCAATGAAGCACACCACAAGGAATGAAAAATGACAGAAAGAAAAACAAAAAGAGACAGACCTGCTAACCCGACACCCGTACCATCGGCCTCCTCGACCGTCAACGCAAAAGCCCGGCCCTGCTGGGGTATCTCCCTCTGTTGGTGCGGGACATGATGTTGTGCCACAGGTGGCCTAACTCCAACTCTCTGATCCTGTGCTCTACCGGATAGAGGTGCAGTGGGGCAATCTCGCATTTGGTGAGCAGCGGATCCACAGAAGAGACACACCTTCAGCCTCCTCCTATAAACATCCCAAGTTTGTTCTGTCTTCCTGCAGTAGGCACAAGTAGGCACTCTCTGATCCTGACCCTGCTGCACTGCCTTCTGTACATAGGGACGCTTAGTCGATCCTGCACTACCACTCGCACTACCCGAGTCATCCCTGCCTCTCTTGGACTTGAGCTCCAAGTCATCCTCAGCCCTCTGAGCGTCCCCTACGATCTGCTCGAAAGTCGCCCCGCGGTCACTCCTAGTCAAAGACTTGACCGCCATGACCAAGCCCTTGCAAAACTTCCTCGCCTTTGCTGCCTCACTCAAGCCCTCCACAAATCTGCCCAGACGGCAGAACTCCGCTGCATACTCGTCCATCAGCATGCTTCCCTGGACGAGTGCCTCAAACTGGATCTCCAAAGCATTGAGTGCCACATCTGGAAAAAACTTCTTCTTAAAAATTCTCTTGAAAGCCTCCCAAGTAAGCCCTGGTGCCGCGATCCTCGTATAAGTGTGATATCACGTCAAAGCAAGGTCGAACATCTGACTGCCCGCTGCCTCTATCTGCATGCTGTCTGGAATCTGTACCAGCCAAAAAATCCCCTCAATATGCTCTATCCAGTCATCCGCGTACAAGATCCCCTCTGTACCCCGGAACTCCTTGGGCCGCATTCTCTGGAAGTCAATGATACTGCCCGACCTCGGATGCTGAGTCTGATCTGCCTGTGGCTGGATCTGAGCCACTCTATCCACTACCGTCATGGCCACCTGGTGGGCATTCTCAATGCCCAGCCTCATCACATCCACCTGGCGGTGCTGCGCGTCCATCATCTCCCTGAAGAATGCAAACAACTGCACGACGTCTACTGGTACAGGAGGTGGTGGAGGAGGTACCACCGGAACGACTGGGGTAGTCCTCGGATCGACAGGTGGAGGAGGATCCCCGAGAGAAGCAGATGCTCCCTCAACCGCATGAGTGGTGAGTGGAGCG